>JASEVX010000006.1:59484125-59956625 GCA_031761405.1 Serripes groenlandicus | reverse complement strand
TATCCAAAAATAAAATTCCGGTCACTAAAACTAAAAAATGATCACGCCGAGAAGACTTGCATTCTGGTCAAATTACGCTAAATACATCCGCTGACTTGCTGATTTACAGTTACAGTACTATAGTCCATAAAAAAACATTTGTTTGCGTAGAAATGAGTGTATACCACCAGAATGTATTGAATATATATGACATTGAGTTTAAATGCATTGTGAATGTGTATAGGATGCACTGGAAATGATTGATTTGATCGCTTTTAGTATTTTGAAAGTGAAAATAGAGAATGCTAAACACACCGGTTTTGTCCGGGCCCGATTTGGTCTAAAATGACGGTTACCATTTTCGCCTGGTGAGTTCTTTCTTGCATAATGCATGACCTCACATTTTCGTTGGATTGTTTTAAAGCTAGGAGGTAACTCTTTTCAATGATATAAGGTGGTCTACATGAGAAACGCTTAGAAAGTGTGCCAATTGAGGACTGAAACTGGTCGATTTACATGGAAACAATAGGATTTTGTTTGGTGTATTGTAACCTTCTTAACGTCTATGTGACGTCGCATTAGCAACATCATTGTGAGTACCGTGTCTGACAAAGTGGCTTATAAAGTACACAGTACGAAAACCACAGGTGTGCTAGCGTGTTCAATGTTGTCACACTGATCAATGTTAAGTTAAATTATAAGATGGAAAACGAAAAATAATGTTTCTATTTGTTTTCTTCTTACATTGTCCCAATCATTTCCGAACGCGCCTAGTATGTAATTTAATTATCATACTTAGTCGAAATTGTCTATATTTAAACAGTATTTTAACGGTCCACTATTCAGTTGTTCACACCCAAACCATAAAGCATAGTTACTCCTTTGTCTGTTTTGGTAACTGAGAACATAAATGAAATAAAGGAATATATGAACAATCAGAGATGCATCTAAACCTGGAAAATAGTATGTGTTGTGTATATATTTTGAATCTGAAAACTTTGCCGTGTAGACTCCACAACGAGTTATCTGTATTTGTATGAGGAACTGTGATTATTATCATGTATTGATAACAACCATTGGTAATAACAACCAGTTATCATATTAACTGTTTATTCAGAAACACAAGTTTCCCACTTATAGGCCCAAATCAGTCTGTGTAAATCAATACAAACAACATCAACTGTTCTAATCAGTTAAGGCCTTTGCTGATATTTTCAAATCCCTTGCAAATATGGCATTTCCCCACCTCTTTTCCCGTAACTCTTCAAATAGAAATAGTATATATTTTTGAAACAAAACAAATTGTCCTCTATGACATTAAGAACGATTAAGATATAACTGAACAAATGTAATAAATGGATTCAATTTAATAAATGGCTTTATCTTGCAAAAAATGATTAACTCTAATTCGTCCAATTTCACCCATTCCTTTTGCCAAATAAGTAATCCACATGTTAATTATGTTATAAAAGGATATATAATCCAAAAACTCTTAACATGAAAATAATGCAACGAATTAAGGAGGTAAAATGTAGAATAATTACAGTACTGTTTCGATCAGCGTAAGAAGCGAAAGTTAAATAAAATAGATGCATTTAACTACCACAAGCGTTAATGCTGACAGATTAATAAAACTGAAATGTGAGAATGATGCTCTTATCAAAGCTAATACTTGTCGTACTGGTTTTTATCGGATTTAAGCGACAAATCATTGGTGGCGATATGTTGGTGAGAAAGAGAGAGACAGAGAGACCGACAGAAAGAGAGAAAAAGGAGAAATATTGAAAGAGAAAAATAGATAGAGAGACGGACGTGCGGACGGACGGACACAGACAAAGAGAGTGAGACAGAGAGAGAGAGAGAAAGAGTGAGGGGAGAGAGACAGAGTGAGAGAAAGAGACATAGTTAGGGAGAGAGAAAGAGTGAGGTGGAGAGAGTGAGGGGGAAGAGATGGAGGGAGAGAGCGACAGACAGACATAGAGAGTATGTGTGTGTGTGTGTGTGTGTGTGTGTGTGTGTGAAGGAGCGGGAGAGAGAGAGAGAGAGAGAGAGAGAGAGAGAGAGAGAGAGAGAGAGAGAGAGAGAGAGAGAGAGAGAGAGAGAGAGAGAGAGAGAGAGAGAGAGAGAGGGAGAGAGATGTAGTGCTTGGGCTATGTTAATTTACAGTCGTGCATACATTTTCGAAAAATTCGGGCTAAAGTAAATATAAAGACTTGCCAAGAAAATAATATAGGTTGCTATAGGTGTATTCCGTCATGTTGCTGTTCATAAGAGAAAACGATCTGCAGATTTTTGAGAAATTAAAGACTAAACAAGAATTGCACTTAAGTGATCGGTTTTTTTGCATCGAGATATAGGCCCCCTTTTTCCAATGGCCCGTATATATTATACTAATATAGCAAGAACGATCAAAGTCATGTTTTCTTAAAGTATATTGTATGTTCTTTGATTCCCTCTATTTAAATGTTGTTTTAATAACTGAAATGACTTTTGTGACATCTCAAACATTAAGGCGAACTGAATACTGTCGCCTTAAGATACTTTCGCCTTAATGTATGTTTTTTTTTTAGCACGGATGTTCGCCTTAATGTAGGATCCATACTTATATATATATATATATATATATATATATATATATATATATCTGTCCCCTATCTCCCTTTTTTCTTTTTTGCTTTCTCTCTCTCTGGCTCTTGCTCTTGTCATAGTTGCCATCTATTAGAACTTTGCGATGCTACTTGAATTAACTTAGAATGTTTCCAAGGAGTTTCTATAGTTGATTCTCCTTAACTTATCCTTCTTCACATTGTGACAAAGGGAGAAATAAGTCATAATGAGCAATTTCTCCATTTACCAGAATGTTTTCAACTCGATTCAATTAATATTCTTTCATTTATTGACATTATTAGTGTGGTTAGTGTCGGGATTTGGAATATATAACTGATTAATTTGTATATGTATATGTGATTCTTATCTTCTTTTATTGAGAGATCGTTTTAGGTTTGTAGGTTTCGTTCCGTTCCATAGACATAGCTTAAACGTGTTTACGTTGTGTTTACTATGGAACACACGGCAGCCTGCCTGCGGACAAACTATAGAACTCATCCACCAATATATGTTTAGTTATTTTAGGACAAAGTTCATGATACTTTGATGTATATCGTTTTCAACATTTAAGCAATGGCTTTAGCATCTGAATTTTAGTAATATACGACGATTGTAAATCGACATAATCTTTCTACATTTAAAATATTGGTAGTAATTTGTTTTCGGTGAACGAAATACTTTTGCTGGAAGACCTGGGTTAAGCGTTGTTTAAATATCTTCAAAAATTGGGATGTGTCTCCCTTAACCTAAAACGAACTCTCTATAAAAGAAGACAAGAGAAAGTTGATGCAAGGCATCAATGTCGCCGGAAAAGACTGCATTGATTTATTTTTTAACACACATGTATTCTTGACTTTCATTAGTCTAAACATACACATTATGTTTTCAGTAAGGACTAATTCCAGGATAGATCTACAAATTTCAGGATTTCTTTTGGTCAGGATTTTGGATGCTTTGTATTTGTCAACAAAACCACAACAAATACATTTTGGGATTTAAATCTACATGCAATAAAAAGCTATTAAACCCTTTCCATGTCTGAAGCAACAATGAAAACCTTTAAACACTTAAAACATTGAGAAAACGGTTAAATTGCTGAAGACATGAACTTCCTTCTTTTTAATAATAATTATAATAAGTATTACACAGATGTTAAAATTTAGCCTCATATGTTTAAAAAGTAGACCACACTTGAAACAAAATATCAGCTAAATTGTTTATCTAAATCGTTGATGCATACAATATATGTTTGGCGCAAGAGAAATGCCAGTTGCGAGTCCCATTACTATTTAATAGGTGGCAAGTATGAAATTAATTGGGTGCGAAAGAGCAGATTTTCTTTATTTCTAAATCTATTGTTTATCAGATATTGCTCTTCTCTTAATTTGTTTCAAGCCAAATTAACATTTAATATCACATATATTTAATCAATTAAGTGTGTAATATTAGCTATCTATCTGTAATAAGGTGTTCGAGCATTCTTTTGAAATGTTGACCTCGTGTCAAGATCGAGCCGTAGTGACATCGAAGAAAGTGAATAAAAAATCAGGCAAAGCTTTAGTGCATGTTTTATTCCACTGCATTCAAGAGAAAAAAGCATTTCTATATTATCTTTCTTTCTCCTTTATTCGACCCATGCACTCGTTTCGTGACGTTTAAGAAATCCATTTTTCGTGCGACATTTTTTGCCTGCATATTAACAAGTCACTTTTCTAAGTTTACATTTTACTTCCGGTTACTTCGCTTTACATTTTGGCAATATGAAACTAGGTCACGGACTGAGGAAAATGCGTTTCGACGTTCACGACCGATAAACAGGCTTATAGTTGAGACATATTTTCACAAAATATTTCTTATTTTTGTTTCTGTTACCAGTTTCTGTTGATACTTATCTATTAAAAGGAGAATTCGACGTGATTTTCATCTCGATAGTCTGCTGCTAGCAGGTGCGCGTATGTAAAGAAATTAGACTGTGCGACGTAAAGGTTTGTAGTTATCGCCTTTTGATTACATGTAGTATATGAAAATAAAATATCTCAGTCTAGCTAATATTAATAGGCTTTTCCAACTTAATCGGAATCGGAATCCGATTTCGATATTGTAATATGAATATAAATTTTTGGGGTCATCTCAAAAATCATGAACCCGCGAATTCTTAATGAAATGGGTATTCCTGATGAAATATGGAATTAAACATAATTTAAGCATTTAAGTCTTTATTGTTTGTTAAAACACATCTTATGTATCAACCCCGGGGGCCACCTGCATACATGTATATATGTTACTCAACTGGGTTCATTACTTTTTTTGAAGACCCCCGCAAATAACATCCTTTAGCTTTTTTCCCGACGCTGAGGCATAAAACTTCCCTTGATCTCTGAGGAAGACGCTCAATATTGGGCCTTAATATCCTCAATTATATCGTGCCACGAAGAGGATGTTGCTGGTTAAGCCCTCATCAATAAAAGGCTATCATCTTCTGTGAAGTGGACCTTTACCTGACATCGTTGGAAAAGTGCTCCTAATAAAAAAAAGAGCATAACATGTAGACTACATACATAACATCAACAAAATATCTGCAGCCCCGATTTACGTGATAAAGGTTATTCTGCTATACAAACATTTAACATTGTCCATGCTTATTCGGTCTATACATGACACACATATATGTGTACATGAGGATTTCAACTGTAGGAGAGTGTGTTCGTTTTCAGTCCCGTGATATTATCAAATCATTGTAGAAAAAGGTAACACATTTAACATAATCAAGTTTAATCGGAATGTTAGGATTGAATTTATTCTCAGACATAATTGAAGTAAACGTCGCATACCTTGGTTCATTACGAAAGAAGAGTTTTAAAAATAGAATACGATGAACGAGATTATCATTCAAGCGTATATAATGCAGGGACGTATCCTGTCACTCTTTGTCATGGGGTAAAGTCCAAAATGATTACTTATTTCAGGTCACAACATGGATCATAAGGCTCAACTTCTTTGTCTGTCGCTGATCCCATCTTTAATTCGGCCCTTCCAATTTTTGTATAGAGGATATTGAAGGTTTGATTGCGTTGATTTGCGCTGCAGCGGCAATTCCTTGTTCACCGGACACAGATATCAGGTTTCGACTTTTTGCCGGAGACAATAATTCATACAGTGGCCAAGATGTATTTCTGGTTTTTGCTCATATTAGATTTCAGTTCCATTAAATTACGGGCGAAACTGCAGAATCTTTTTTAAACTTTGCCAATATAGTGTCCATTCCTGTTGTGAAGGAAAATAACATGTCTGTTCGCAATCCGCTGCTTTTATTTTTAATTTGGTTGAGATGCTATCCAACATACTTGTTTCTAGCAGCTTTATTAAATGTCAGTTACTCGACGATCAGTAATGCAATTATAAAAATAATACATTATTTGTACAACAAATTACATACCTTCATTACGCGGCCATCAATACGTGAGTGGCGTACATTCCGTGGAAAGTTTACTAAGATTCTAGACGCCGTTTGAGCGATTGACGGTTCTTCCCACGCTATTTACCGACCACAAACCGAGCCACAGCAGCTGTTTTATTCGGGTCATCGTTGTTACCATGCACTCCATACCCAGTTGATTATAGACACGTCTGGAACAATAAGACATGTTGGAAGGGGATTTCCTGGACATTTAAATGATGCACAGACACTCGGTATTATGCAACAAATTGGTACCGACTTGCCTTTTCCACCGGATTGTGTACTGTTAGCGAATACGATATATCCTAACAGGGACCCACTTATGACACCTTATACAACAACACAAATAAGGAGAAAAGACGCACCAATGCAACCAAAGTGTCGACAATTGAACAGACACATTAGTGATTATCGGGGGGGGGGGGGTGTTGAACATTCCATAGCGGAACTAAAGGCATATAGAGCGACATCTTCAATCTGCGGCATCCACGACAACTACTTTCTAAAACAGTTTATATTTGAGCAGCACTGCTGAATCGCAAAAATGAAATAGAATTACACTTTTAAACGACATTTATCTAATCAATACCCCCAATAAACTATGCATATGCATTGCTACGCTTTTCTACAGGTTTCAATACTTTGAGACGACCCCCAATGTATATTCATATTACAATATCGAATTCGGATTCGGATTCCGATTAAGTTGGAAAAGCCTAATAGGGACTGTTTTGTCTTCGTAAATAAAACAAAAAAACATAAATGCGAGTCAAAATAAGGAAACTGCACATACTTAAAACATCGGAATATTTATTTCATTTTAGATGTGTCATAACTTAGTGTTTTTAAACAAACGCAATTGTAATATGTTCAAGACATTTAAAAAAAAAATCTAATAATAATTTCTCCTTCCATGTCATTTCCGAAAAGCTATTAAAGATAGAAGTCGCGAGCTTCTGCCCGGCGACTAATACTAATCACATCTACATGTACACATTAATCGGTAGTATACGTGTAATCCCGTCAAACCGATTGGATATCTGTATTCTACGAACAGTTTCCGACAAGTCACTCGCTTACTTTGTTATTTAATTATTTCTTCTTTTCTAAACCCAAATAGACTGAAATATTTTTTATTTAAATCTGTATAAATGTGTCTAGTGACATGAAGTCTATATCACAGTGAAAGGTGCGATATAAATGTGAAACTAAAAAATCTTACTAGGAAGATTGGATGTTGCATGCATATATCAATGCATGTCAAATTCCTGCTATATTTTTTGAAATGTTATTCTGGCAATATTACAGTTAAGACGTCCTATTTGACGAAGTAGTACATGTACTGCGTAGTTCCAAAATAATCCTCAATGCAGATAACTTGAGTGTCCTTAGGCTAGGCATTCACTCTGACCTCTGTTAAGGCGAAAAGTTCACCAACGTATGATTTGCATGTCTTTCTCTCATCTGTACACAACCTATCATTATTACAAGTACATCCAATATATGTCGGGTGAAAATTTGATTTACAGTAGGAATAAAGCTGCAAGGAATGAGCATCGTCAATGAACCTTATAAGTAAAGGACATGTGTAAATGTCTTCCAAGCAAGCTGCGGAAAGCCAAAAGTTAGCTTTTGACCCCAAATGACCCAGTTTCTCCACATACTTTAAATAGTAGTAATTGCTGCCCTCCTTGGCGCTAATGGTTGCGGGGTTATCATTACGACTGACTGGCTGGTTCCAGGATAAAATGGAACGGTAGTACTGGTAACTTACCAAGGAAACACCGTGCTATAACTGAATAACTTGATGGAGATCATTGTTCTGATCATGTTTCAAGAAGATTTCAATCGCAAATTTGACGCCAAGTGTGCTCACAGGGTTTTCTAGAATGTGTCATAGTGACCTAGTTCTAGACCCAACATGGTTCAGTTTCGAACCTGACTGCGATTTGATGGTGATGACTGTTCTGATGATTTTTACTAAAGTTCGGATAAACACGAGGGACATGATGGCTCATCCGAGTTAATTCATTTTGTGGTCAGGTAAGCTAATACTAAAATGTTAACAAGATTGTCTTCAATGTTGTCTAGTGACCTAGTCTTTTACCGGACTAGAACAATGTTCAAACCAATCCTAGGTATCAGCCAAACACTCATTCTGGCAAAGGTTCAACAGGCTCAAATTTAACAAGAGCTGTTCGCAAGTTCGACTATTTAGCCATTTGATACTATTGTCAACAGTTGTTACTGAGATAGTGGCTTGATAGTATAGTACTATAAACTAAGTTGGATAAGTCTTGTTTGAATAGCGTCTGCTGTTTGTGAGAAAAGGCCTTGTATGTAAAACTTTAATCCAATTCTCAAAGTCAAACAAGGGCCATAATTTGTACTAAATTCATACAAGAGTTATCGGACTTGAATGTCTGACACCCCTGAAGACATGAAGTTTCAAGTCAATAACATTAGTAGTTACTGAGATATATCCATGATAGTACCTTGCATGCAAAACTTTAACCAGAATTTCTAAGTAAAAAAGGGCCATAATTTGCATCATAAGCTAGTAAGTGTTATCAAACTTAATTGTTTATATAGGTGTGATAGTTGGGAAGGGTTGTATAAAGGGTTGATTAAAGTTGCAATGCAATGCATCAAGAAGTTACTAGGATATGGACTCTTAGTGTCGTTGCACGCACAACTTTAACGAGACTTTCTAAGTCAATAAAGGGCTATAACTTGCAGTAAATGCAGGATAGAGTTATATATTATTAATCTACATAGAAGTGATAGTTTGAAAGGATTGTATAAAGTTTCAATGCAATGCATTAAGAAAATACAGAGATATGGACTCTTAATGCAGTTGCACGCACAACTTTTACCATAATTCCTAAGTTAAAAAAGGGCCATAATTTGCATTGAATGCTAGATAGAGTTATCATACTTGAGTGTTTACATGTGTGTGATGGCTGTATACAGTGTCAATTCAATGCATGAAGTAGTTACTAAGATACGGATTCTTAATGTAGTTGCACGCATAACTTTAACCATAATTTCTAAGTAAAAAAGTGGCATAATTGTGTCAAAATCTAATATAAAGTATTGGGACTTGCTACAAAGTCATTTGATGATGTCCAATATGTGTGTGAAGTTTTAAAGCGATAGCATTTGTGGTTTTTGAGAAAAAGCCTTGCATGCAAAACTTTAACTAACATTTCTAACTCCAAAAAGGGGCATCATTGTGTCAAAATTCTGATATAGAGTTATGAGACTTGTCCTGCAAGGTCATTTGATGTTATTATACCTCACGTGACTTTGTAATGTTAAATTCTCATATACTCATCATGGGCAATTTCTTACTGTCTCATGGTAACAGTACTTTTTTTGACCGGTTAACAGTATACTGTTACATGGCACGCGCGTTAAAATGTTGGTTATGCACGTGCATGACGTCATTTCAAACAATAACGTCACCTTTTAGAGGCGCGTGCAATGTAACAGTATACTGTTAACCGGTATATTCATATGTGTGTGTGTTACATTGTAGTAGATCTACCCATGTTCAACCTCCCTATAAAGGTATAGAATAAAATTGAAAACGTGTAATTGTGTTCGGTATAATAAAATAAATATTGCATGGCTTCCAGTGTGACAGTACATATTGTCAACATGAGGAAAATACTGTTACCCGAGGCGAAGTCTCATGCGTCCTTGGTGAATCAACCCAATGTCTAATAACTTAATAAGTGTATGAAGTTTCAAGGCGATATTTCTACCAAATAACCTTAACATCAGACATACAGATTCAGAAGAGAAGTATTTCATTTACCACATTCAACCAACCAACCACCCTTCTGATGCTGCAGTGTTTTGCATAAAACTATTTAAATGTTGATCAATTTTATTACAGGACCCCATTATAAAGAAACATTCGTGTGATATTTGGTTGAAATCGGTGCAGTGGTTTAGGGGGAGATTAATCATTTAAATAAATAAGTAATTACAAAACTAATCTACATGTCATTTTATTCTGTAATGAAGTAAAGTAGACATATGCACTTTATTATATATCACATCATTTTAATAACATGAAAAGTAGTTTATAAAAAGGTTAATAAAAGTAATTGTCCAAAGCAATTAAGATTGATTGGATGATTGGAGTTAAATGCCATTTCCAACAGCATGTCTTATTTATGAAACTTGAACCTGTACACAACATTCTTCCCAGGTAAAAGACTTTCATTCTTGGGTTATTTAGGCAGTTTTCAACAGCAGTTAAGTCCACTCACCTTTACAGTTCACATACTCATGCGTCCTGGGTGAATCAACCCAGCTATGCGATATGACTAAAAACAGTGTGAAAAGTGGAGCCAGTACTCATTATGCTTTCAAAGGAAGTTTTGCTTGTATTATTGGGGATGTTATGCCGTTTTCAACATCATTTATGTCCAATCACCCTCACGGTTCACATACTCATGCGTCCTGGGTGAATTAACAGAACTATGTAATAGGACTGAACAGAGTTTAGTAAGAGGAGCCATTGCTCACCATGCATTCTAAGGTCGTTTTGATTACATTGTTGTTGTTTTTTAGGCCGTTTTCATAACATCATTCCTTATCAATCACCCTCACAGTTCACATACTCATGCGTCCTGGGTGAATCAACCCAACTACTCAATAGAACACTTTGACAAAAGGGAGCAATTGCCCACCCTGCTTTCAAATGTCGTTTTGTTTGTATCGTTGGTGTTTTAGGCCGATTTCAGCATCATTCCAGTCATACCACCTCGCCAGTTCACACACTGTTTTCAAAGGACGTTTTGATTGCAGTGTTGGGGTATAAGGCCGTTTTCAACAGTATTTATGCCCAATAATCCTCACAGTTTACATACTCATGCGTCCTGGGTATATCAACCCAACTATGCGATAGGACTGAAAACTGTGTAATAAGAGAAGCCATTGCTAATCATGCTTTGAAAGGTCGTTTTGATTGCATTGTTGTTGGGGTTTTTAGGCCGATTACAACAGCATTTATGTCAAATAACCCTCATTGCTCACACACCCATGATTCCTGGGTGAATCAACCCAGCTACTCGATAGGACTGAACACATTGTGGTAAGAGGAGCCATTGTTCATCATGTTATCAAAGGTCGTTTTGAGTGCATTGTACGGAGTTTTAGGGCTGTTTCAACAGCGTGTATGTCCAATCACCATCACTGTTCACATACTCATGCGTCCTGGGTGAATCTACCCAGCTATTCGATAGGACTGAAAACAGTGTGGAAAGAGGAGCCATTGCTCATCATGCTTTCAAAGGTCGTTTTGAGTGAATTGTACGGAGATTGAACTTGATTTGAACAGCATTATGACCTATCACCCTCACAGTTCACATACTCATGCGTCCTGGTGAATCAACCCAACGATGCAATAGGACTGAAAACAGTATGAAAAAAGGAGCCATTGCTCATCATGCTTTCAAACGTCGTTGTGTTTGTATTGTTAGGGGGTCGAGGCCGTTTACAACATCATATATATCAAATCACCCTCACTGTTCACATACTCATGCGTCCTGGGTGAATCAAACCATCTACTCAATAGAACTGAACACACTGTGACAAGGGGAGCAATTGCCCGCCCTGATTTAAAAGACCATTGTGTTGTATTGTTGGGGTTTTAGGCCATTTTCAACATAATTGCAGTCATCCATCCCCGTCAGTTCATTCGGCCTTCTTCATTAATTACTACACACCTGAACTCCAAATCGTGATATAAGAACCGGTATATCACTCAAAATAAGATATTTCCTAACTATATGTCGATCAGGTTATTATGTTAGCACGGCTCTTCAAATTGTCCTCTTCCTTTATATTACGGTTTATAGTAATTTCTGACACATGCAAGGACTTAACGCACCATTGCAATTCCGTACCCGGTCACTGCTCTTGATTTTAGGAATTGATATACCATACATACATTCAAAAAGTAATGGTTTGATCCTGTGACAATTAGTACATGCCGGACGCATACTTGTATGATTCTGACAACACAACTGGAACTGTCGATATTATACAGTCGTGAATTGTCGTATAACACAGTGTCGCTTTATATACCAATCCAAGACCGTTCACGAGTATACAGCGTCTACCTGTTTTTGAGCCCAGTGGACCAACTGATCTATACAAGCAATCGCCGTCACTTAGTTTTAATAGGTTGGGTCATTAATTATTGAACTACCAATCATAACTTTTAAAAAAGTCGAAACGGTCATAGTGGAGTGTCCTTTGTCAAAACACGTATCCTAGCAAGTACTAGTGTGTTTACGCAGGGATTATCAATAACTAATATAATTGATAAGTATGTTGAAAACGGCTTTAATTACGATTCCATATAGAAAACAGAGACAGACAGGAATATATAGAACATACATCGGTGATCTATCAACCGTAAACAAAACACGAACATTTATTCAAAATTGTTATGACAAATATAGTTTTAAGTGCGATCTTTGTAACATGAGTTTTTTTTGGTATTTTTGTAGAAGCAATGTTACGTGTATGTTGTGCGATATTCCAAAACGACGGCCTATTAATGTACCTTGAAAGGCGATCGTGTGTCGGTGTTTTTCCTCAATATGTTTTAAACATTCTACCCGACCCCCGGACAGGTTCGCCACAGGCTGAAAGTATATATGATAATAATAAGTATGTGAGAGAAAAACGAAATATTATAGTGTGACACATATCACTCAAACACAATAAGAAATTAGTATCGAAATAAGCATAACACTATTGTCTCTTATAAGAAACAAATTCACTCAAATTCTTTTACCAAAACACAGAAATGTATATACACTTAATTACACATAATAAGTGTTTTGGTAAGTGACAAACATGCATTTAGAAAACAAAGGTTTTCTTTGTTGACATGCTATTTCTAAATTAATCCAATCGAAAATGTATTTTGTATCGCATGGAAGGATTGTTGTACTGAATACTTTTGTTGGAAATCGGTATTAACTTATTTAGAAACAATAATATATAAAGGGTTAAATGCTCAAACTGTGAATTATAACATCTTAGAGCAAAGCAAGAATATTGACGGGACAAATTCGCTAACGTCCTGTATGTTAGATCCTCCACATTTTAAAAGTTATGATTGGTAGTTAAATAATTAACGACCCAACTTTCGAAAACTAAGTGACATCGATTGCTTGTATAGATCAGTTGATCCACTGTGCTCAAGAACATATATACGTTATATATTCGTGAAAGTTCTTAGATTGGTATATTAAGCGACACTGTGTTATACGACAATTCACGACTGTATAGTATCGACAGTTCCAGTTGTGTTGTCAGAATCATACAAGCATGCGTCCGGCATGAACTAATTATCACAGGATCAAACTATTACTTTTTGAATGTATGTATGGTATATCAATTCCTAAAATCAAGAGCAGTTACCGGGTACGGAATTGCAATGGTGCGTTAAGTCCTTGCATGTGTCAGAAATTACATTAAACCGTAATATATAGGAAAAGGTAAATTTGGAGAGCCGTGATAACATAAGAACCTGATCGACATATAGTTGTTTTATTTATTGTATGCTCTTTACCTTACGAACTAAACTTCCATATTATAACAAAAACCGCGTTCTAGATATGGCCAACAATGTAAAGGTTAAATAATATTATAGATTCATGACCAGAACTACCATTAGAATACTTCTCTTAGTTATCCCACTAAACTTAAATAACTTATTAATTTTAATTTAAGATGGAACAGTGACCTTTCAACAAACATATTCCATTTTACGACCAAATTCATAACTATTTTTTTTTGTCAGCTATTGTAGATATTTCAAATGCTATTATCAATCGGCAGATCTTGTCCTATCTTTGAACCGTGACATTTCAATAATTCTACGATATTTGTTCTATGACCATTACCTAGAGTCATTTTGTGCCATTTATCTAACGCAAAACATGGTGGAGACTGGGCATTATTTCAAAGAGACTGTTACAATTTTGGAAGTTGCTTGATTGCTCACCGACTCTGATAAGTGAATATTGAAAATAATTAAGTGAAGTATATTTCCATTGATGACGGAATTTGTACGGGAATTGGAAGACATCAGATGAGTTGGTATCTATCGATTTTAGGAGACCAGTCATGTCATACCAACGATTTTGTGAATGGTTGTAATGGTTGAAACCTTCATACAACATATGCAATACAACAAGGGACACACACATTTTAATTTGTATCGAGCTTTTTTGTTGTAGTTATTATTTCATTCTACTTATCACATACTAACTAACTACTGCTGAAAAAAAAGTGTTTATCAGAACAAACTAGTCACCGAGAGTATTCACTATTATGTTTAGTTTGACATCCCTCGTCTCTGGAGTGTTATCACTCAGGTTATAGCAGCGCGATTTACCAATTTGAAACGATACGATTTTGGGGTTGAAATATTTATATAGCACTTTACAAGTTTAACAATATTAATTCTTCAAATTAATAACGTAATCCTAATTTGCTCTTCAGTAATGTATATTTAGTTTTTTATAAATCAAAACTAACTTGGACACAAGTTAAAGATGAAATTAGTATAGGGTTCTCCAATTATAGTTACTTTGGTGGTACTCTACGTGTTAAGTTAAGGTTTTTCCTGAGTTGTAATTATATGGGGTCAACAATCACTCTCTATCTGTTGGTGTGATTTCTCTTCCTTTGGCAACACCAGAATAAACCACCTGTCAGGCAGAAACTGTTGATTGACAATGATAGTGTAACTGATTATGAATTAAATCAACGATAAGTACAGTGAGGAAGATTATGATAATACCATGGGGGATAAGACTTAGTTTTCTTAAAGTTAACAAAAAATAAATAAAAAAAGTGTATATTGTGTTGATATGTTCCAATACGGAAATGCCTAATTTTACAACGTAAACACTTATACTTCACGCGACTTTGAAAGTAATTACACTTGTTTGTCTCCTTTGTATTTTCTGTTTCAGGAATCATTACTCTATCCGCCTGAGATGGAATGTGTCGGCCTGGATCAGTTTGCGTGGACTGCGCCGGCTGATCTGGGTCGATACATTACGCAAAGGCCGTAATGTTGGTTTTCTCGCAGGACGGCTCATTTACTTGTGATCTAGATTATTTGCATCTCGATTAATATATTCAAAGCAGAAACTTCCCTAAAAATGTTTAAAAAGTGTAAAGGTCTAGACTTTGA
The DNA here is from genome assembly GCA_031761405.1 of Serripes groenlandicus. Lineage (NCBI taxonomy): Eukaryota > Metazoa > Mollusca > Bivalvia > Cardiida > Cardiidae > Serripes > Serripes groenlandicus. The sequence continues at coordinate 59,941,341 of JASEVX010000006.1, read as the reverse complement.
AGGAAGTCGGCAGAATAGGGGTAACAAGGCATTGCTGTTCTCTATTTTAAACCGGAGAATCTATAAATCTTGACAGATCTGGTTGATTTTAAAATGTCATCCTTGTCGCCTTTGTATTTAATATCCGTCTTCATAATATTAATTGTCTTAACATGTCTGTTGGCAAATTATTTCAACAAATTGAGCTACATTGCAGTAATGGGGACAATATACATAGATACTTGGTCGAATATATAAGTATAACGATCAATGCGTACTCTATGAACGCCAGAGAAGACTCCATGGAGTCAAGTCTGAGGAATGATAGCGAAATGTATACTTTAGGAAACATATACCCGAAGCTTAATTAACAATTCCTTACGGTCTCCATCGCGAAGCATAAGTAGAGTTTGAGGTGTCGAACGTTTGTGCTGACGATCCTATTCCCATGCAAATACTTATTTACTTTGGACGGTCGTGAAGCTCAGTGCAGTTTTTAATTTGTAATGTCTCGTCTCTTTGACGCATTTCTTAAGCAATACGTCCGTGTTGTTTTTCCTAACATATACAATAACTTTTTAAAACTTACGATTGTTATGAGGTATCAACAGCATCTCTGACAGAGAAGTTCCCCATATCTGGTTTAGTTTCTGGTTGATCTCGTCTATGTATTTCTGAGAGAGTTTTGGTTTACGAGTTTTCACTCCGACATAATAGTCATCACATACACCACTTTGTACAGATTCTTTAACACAGCCCCATGTTATAATGTAGTTATGGTAGTCCGTACACATGATGATCTTTGTGCCTGACCATATGTCCCCTGAAATAGAAAAAGAATCTTAAACTCATTACTAGCTAATACATTTCAACTTTTAAACACAACCCAGTTTGATTCATTACGGGCATATCTTTTCCAACAGTATTTCGGCTATATAGAATTTTATTTGCATGAAAGTAAGTGAGTTAGCGTTATTGTGACATGTGGGGATCAAACAAATACAATATATATATGTACGATAAATATGTAAATCCTGTTTGACAATAAATCATCCAATCCTCTAGGCCTTTAAGTCACATATATACCTTAATATCAAATTGTAACAAAATATTAGTTTAAATTCCTTATTGTTAGACGTATATACAGTTTCAGGTTTAAATGTTTCCAAAATTTCTTCTCAAATATCCACATTTGTATGCGTATGTATTCAATTAAACAGTACAATTTGTAAACCGTGTATGTGTTATATATAACATATCTAAAATAGGAATGTCTTTCAAGTATTTAATAAACGCAATGTCGTCCGTATACATCGAAAGCGATTCTTTCATATCACATATATCACATATCACATATATCAACTCCAAAGTTACGGTTATTGGCCTCTCTAACAAGGTCATTGACGAATATGAAAAAAAAGTGAGCGGTTAGTCAAAGTCTATTACAGTAAACTATTTTCAGAGATCAATCCAATTCGCAATACAAGTGTCAATATCTTGTTAACTATAATAAGCATATAGAGTACATAGCGGTAAATATTATTCAAATTGAATATATTTTAGGCTAAAGTATATTTCTATTTACCAAGTTGATCCACTGCAGTCAAGCTTGCTGTTGATGTCATAGTGGCCTTCGCTCCTGTAGAAGTACATGTTCCGTCTTTCCTTGTGTGAAGAATAGTTTCATTTATTGTAAACATGTGAAGTATTTACAAGTATAGTCTAAATTGAATAGGCTTCTTAGCACATTATTGTCTTATTATGGAACCATAAATATGTATACCAAGTGTAAAAGAATTAACCATATGCAGTTAACGTTTTATACAGATTATCATACAAACAAATAGGTCAGCTAAGGACTGCTTTGAAACTGTTGGCCTATCCACAACCTGATGTAATTTACGAACATATTTACACATGTTTCCATTGACTAATCAAGAGAACAGGACTATTAAAGCCATCGAAAATGAAATGCTAGAAGATTAACGTTAACAATCCAATCTTACTAACCTCCAGGTATCTTCAATTGTGAAACTTTGACCATGTGAGTCCATATGCTGTGTATATACCCAATCATTAAATTGTGCCGCACCTTTCCACGAACAAGGCAGTAGTTGGGCATATAGGTACCATTTCCCCATGTACTGCAACGAGTAAATAAGAAATACTTCTGTCAAAACATAGAACATCCTCAGTTTAGGACGGACAAGCGACGGGTCTTATTTATGATCGTCGAACAAATATAAAATCAGCTGTATTAAGAAATACTGTATTTAGTTATTTGTCAGATGTATATTTATCCTCAAATGTAAAATTACATAGTATGTAATGCTTTTGTCATTCCATTTTTAAATGTATGGTAACATGTTTATTCTTTCGAGTATGGGCTTATTATCTGCATACAAAGGGAACTTGGGCGAGCTTGTGTGTTAACGGCCTAGTTCAATAGTCAAGGTAACAGTTATTTACTAATTCCGTAAACAAAGACGTCACCGCTCTATCAATTGCTTTGGGGAATGAATTCCTTATTACATCATACAACCTTAAATGGCAATGGCGATTAGACAATTTCGCGTAATACCGACCTTGTCCAATTATATCGCGCACATATGCTATAATATATAGTATGGAACGATTTCATCGCTCTAGCACTATTTTAAGGAATGAGTTTCTTCATATTTCATACACAGAAACTACACATGTTTACACATATTAAAAACTGGCCCGCCCATTAGCCATGGACGGATCAAAGAATGTTGAAATCTTTGAAAAATGGTCACCCTAGGATCAAGCATTCCCTTATTGTTCACAAAAATCAGTGTCGTATGACCAAGCTCTATATTGTTGCTGCTCAACTTATCATGTTTTACTCGAAATTCCTTTAATTTGCTACGGATACTTCAACATACAAAGCTGGATAAGTCCATTACAACGAACTTGCATGGAAAGGATTAAGCTTCTTATACCAAGTGTTCACTATTTTTTTTATTTGTGCACGTTATTAAAGCACACAACATAACATTTTCAATCTATAAACAACTATAACAGTTAGTTCCTGTCACTCATTAATACTGGCATGTGTTCGTTAACATTCGGCTGTGTAACAGTTGTTATTCTTACACTACGTAATGCATACATTTACGCATGTGGTTAAAACATCAACCTTCCGATAGCTTAGTTAGTAACAATAAAGAAGTTCAGAATTAAAAGTTAACTATAAATGGCTTCGATTTACATTTTTTCTGTTGTTTCTTTTTCTTTCCTCAATTGTTTGTTTAATTTATTTATAATCGACTTTTACTTTTTCTTTACGTGAAATTGCATTTAATCCATCAAATGATTCCTTTCTCTTTCAATGCTCTTAGTTCTAGTACAATATCAATGTATATGTATTATTGTCTTATAAGTTCCAACGTATCATACATTATGGATAATTTCGGAAAAATAAAATGCAATTGTTAATTGGCATACCTGCCCTATATGAAAGAAAAAGGGAAAAAAAAGAAGAAGAATTCTCACATAACACGAAACCTAATTTCAGTGTTGAAACTTTAACCAGTTAGGCCACATTCAGAAAGTTTATATAGCATTTATAAAGGGCGCCTCCAATATTGGGGTATGCCTACTCCAGACTCTCATGCCACTGGTGTTTATTCATAAACAATGGAAACACGATGTGACATGCGATTATCATGTAACATTACGTAGTGGTTACAGGTACCTTTACCAAGATTGAATTCGTTTGTATTCGTTTAACACCCTTTTTAAATCATGTTCAGTGTTATCAATGTGTTTCTTAAGAAATTTACAAGTACTACTGGTCCATTTATCCTGACATCAGTGAATTAGTCAAAATCCGTAAAGCGTAATGTATGACTTATGTAAATGATGTTCCCGAGTCAGCGAATAGTGTCTGCTGAATATTTGTAGATGATACATAGTTATATATTAGTCATGGGGAATGCAGAAGGCATGCATATTCTTAAGATGACATCCCCTCGAAATGTGTGAATGATGTAGAACAAAGTGGGGACAAAGTATTCGCCTAGAAAATATATGGCAAGTTTATCTTGTTTAATCCTTACGAATTTCACATGGTGACGGAAGTCATTAAGCGATTAGGAAACAATCCAATAAATGCAATGATATGTATCCTGTGACCGCAAGCTGGTAGACGCTTAACATCCCAGGATTTAGTTAACATAGATAATATTACAGGCTACATCAATGCATCTAAGAGATAAAATATGTGTTAAGATTATAGTCCTGGTCAACGTATTTATCCTATCGACTGCTGAAACGACAACGGTCGATAGACGTGTGAATAACTTGTAAAAACACTTTCTGTTTTTTTCATTAACACGTGGGAGGAAGATGTTTGTAGTTTTGTATGTCGATCTACTGGTATAAAAGTTATTAAGTACATAGTTTATTTATGATATGCATATGGACAAGCAATTGTAAATAACGTGGGTTAATTGTTTATGTAATTCTCTTCTGTGAATCCATAAACTCTTAGTTACGTTAATCTGTTTGAATTTGCTATAAAACAAATATGTTTTAATGCAATACAATATATGAATTAATGATATGGTTGAGCGTGGCACACCTATGAAAGAAGTTTTATTCATATTGCCATTCTAATATAATAGCGATCATGGCGGAATACCCTTGGCGAATGCACATTTGTAAATCTAGTACTGGACTGTTAACCCAGGGATCATGAATAAATGCACTATCGACGTGATATAATTGAAAACATGTTGAAAAAGGTCTGAAAATCAAATAAAACATTACAAACTGAACAATGTCGTTTTTACTAATATTCACTGTTCGCTTATTACTCACGTTTAAACATCATTTTCTACTTGATGTATTCCTCTACGGTTTGTAAATCTGTCTAAATGTCAGTTGTTGACAGATATTTATGAGAACAACTTTGCAGAGTAGTAGATTTCCAAATAAGCAGGAGTTTCCAGGAAGCTCGCGATAAAATTCATGATGAACTGTAACGCGTGATAAGAAACGTTCCGCGAGAAAACCAACAGTTAACACTCTGCGTAAAATATCGCCCCGGATCAGCCTAAGCATGCCACGCAGGCTCACAGGTGACAGTCTCGTTTAAAGTTTAAAAATAGCATTTGACTATATACTATCAATATATACATATGTATAGTCAAATGCTATTTTTACATTTTAAACGGGACTGGCACCTGTGCGCAGGCTTAACCGGATAGACACTTTTCGACTCCAGTGGATTTTCTGTTTCAGGAATCATTACTCTATACCTCTATCCCCTTGAGACGAAATGTGTCGGCCCGGATCAGTCTGCGCAGGCTGATATGGGTCGATATATTACGCAGAGGCCATAATGTTGGTTTTCTCGCGGGACGACTCATATGTCATTGCAAATATTTCGGCAATCATGTTGTCGGTGATGAATGAAAACAGCAAAGTCAAGTTGAAATTGCTTTCTGATGATCAAAGGATATATCTTTGTGTGCGAAACTTCAAAATTGAACTTGATTGGACTGGTATTATAATTAAACCAAACATACACGAACGCTTTTGTCATAAAATATGTATCGGCAATAGTTTATAAGAAAATCTTTACTGAGTAGTAGATTTGCAAATAAGGAAATGTTTAGAACAACTTCAATGGAGCGCTAGAAACTGTAAGCCCGCGAAAAACACGGGGATGCAATACTTAATTTAAACACGTGTCTGATTTTTCAAATCTTGATATGAGAGCATTGATACCAAGGCACAGTTTAAACATCCTATATCTATCATGAGGACACTGTTTATAGAGAACGGCTAAAATGCCTACTATCTTACTCACCTATATTTACCGGTAGATATACAATGTAACATATAATAAAAGCCTGTAATTACCTTTGTCAAGTCAAAGTTACTCATCTCTTTAGGCCATACTTTTAATTTTTTCCTGTCGGCGGCCTCGACACTTACGATAAACAAAACAAGAGAGACGATAACCAAATTCATTCCGACTGCTAAGCCTATTTACAAACATATGACTGTTGATCTGAATATTTATAGTACAAACTTCTACCATATGAGCCGTCCCGAGAGAAAACCAACATTGTGGACATACGTTAAGTATCGATCAGCATCAGCCTAAGCAGGACAGATACTTTTTGCCTACTGTGAGTTGTTTGTTTCAGTAGCCATTACTCTATACCTCTATCCCCCTGAGACGGAATGTGTCGGCCCGGATTAGCATGCGCAGACTGCACAGGCTGATCTTGATCGATATATTACGCAGAGTCCATCATGTTGGATTTTCTCGTGGAACGGCTCATATGTTGTAAACGTCTTCTTTGTCCATTAGTCATGTGAACAAAGCCTCTTTTCAAACGTATTTTTCTTTAAATTAATGAATGTAAGGACAAAGTTCTCTTGTTCTAACGGTTATTGATGAGCCCGTTCGTGTGGGAAGAGGATAGTTGGCAATTGTAAAATATGTAATGTCAGATCAGAGCTATGCACTATAAAACACATGCTCTATAGTCGGAATTACAATATGTGCTTAACAAAATACTTCTGACTGGGTAAATGTCTAGAATGAATTGTGCTCTGTGAATAGTGTTGTCTTATTTCAAACAAAGTATAACTCAAGTTTGTGTATACATACATGAATGCCTGTTGACATTACGTGTCTGTCGAATGTGTGTTAAGAAGGATGGGGGGGAGGGGGGGGGGGGCGGGGGGGGGGATAATTAATTGGACCATCTATTAAAACGATACAGATCTATAACGTTTTGTGTGTAATTACTAATTACATGTAGTACTTACTGTTCATTTCACCGACGTAGACAATCACTTTGACGGGATATGTATGGTGCTGTATGTCGCTTTCAACATTGTCTTTAGTTATGTCATGGAGTAAGTTACTAGTACTACTGGTCCAATTATCCTGAAATCAGCCATTCAGTCGGGATGCAGACATAACAATCCTATTGCCAAGGCGGGGAAGCCGTTTCTTCCATGTTTGTAGCCGTTTGTGCGCTACGTGTACAGGTCAAAATAAAGGACGTGAACAAAACTTGAAAACAAAAAAACACCAACATAAACAACCCAGTGCTGCAGAGTCAACGACTACACCTGTAAATACCAACAGCGACTTATTTTACAATTTTAACCCATTTGCTACCATGGCGTTCCCAAATAAAACATCGTTCGCGGGCTCTCCCTTCATGCATAGTACATCTGCACACTAATATCAGGGTACCCCTTTCGTAATGCAGCCGTTAACGCCATCATCAGCAACGCCAGCATTGGCCACATAACTGTTCAGTGATGTGCATAAAATTAAAGATCAACTACAAACTGTCGACGAAATAAAAAACCCGTCTTGAAAGTAAGATGAGCAAATTAGATACCAGATACTGACAAATGTTGCGATTTTGCATCAGGGGTTAATGATGATAACCAAAAGCAACATTAAAGTACGAGAGTCGAACTTACAAATATGACGAAAATGTACGAAGAACAAGAAAAAGAAACTAATAGCATGAAAACGGAGAGGGAAAATGCAGAATCCAAACCTTTGGACTTAGAGGCTATGTCAATAAAAGAAAAGTTAATGTTTTACGGCATAGCGGAACAGACAACAGAAAATTGTGAAGATCTAGTGATAACCTCTTTCAAAAAGTTTCTCAAGTTAGATGACTTGGACACCATTATCCCGAAGATCCCAAAAGAAATAAGAGAAGACCGTAAGCAGTTATACAAACCAATGACAGAGGCAAAAGACAACGGCAAAAGTGCAAGGTATGTTGGTAAAACACTATTTATAGACGGCCAAGAATAGAAAACTCCAGTAAGCAAATAACTGTGCCGGAAAGATCGCGATTTACAGTTTATATCATGAAACGTGAATGGCTTAAAACAAAAACTGACGACCCTGATTTCGTAGAAAGTCTATCTTTGACAATTTTATTGAGCGAAACGTGGTTATCAGGTAAAGACAATCTAGACGTTGGTGTTAAGGGTTATTCGTCGAAACACATTAATGGCAATATAGCCCAAAACACTAAAAAGACTATATAGTGGTCGTAAAAGCTTTTATCATAAAGACTGTTTGAAAAAACATAACAATTGTTGAAAAAATACGATTTGGTATGATATGTGTGAAATTGTCATCAAAATTGTTCAAATTTAATGAGGATGTGTATATGTGTTGTCTCAACATGCACCCGATCAATTCAAATTCATCATTGATATTTTTTCGAAGAATTAGTATTAAGAATAATTAAATACAATGCTTCAGGTAAAGTGTTTATATGTGGATATTTCAATGGACGCACATCTTCTGACGATGACTTTATCTGTGTTGTTAACTATAATGGTGAGGATGTGCCCCACGTTGACATTTCTGAGCTGCCAAGGCGATTTAATTCATATCACGTGTCGTTTCAAAATGGGCGGCGACTATTTGAGCTTTGCTAAATCAACGGATTTTCATTGGTTAAGGGACGAAATAAATGGGAATTTACATTTTGCTCGCATGGGGCTATGAGCACCGTATATTGTGGCATGGCATCTTATTTAGACTTTAAATGTATTAATGCATTTAAAATATTTTATTTCATCCAGTATTCAGATCATGCAACTATTTATTTTTCTATTGATACCTGTAAAATCTTAGAAAATAATACTACGTTTAAGAATTAAAATCAAGAAACACGTTCTATAGGAAGAGAAATTATATAAATAGAAAAGCGTTCATTCATGCAAGAACCTCATTTAACAATGCAAAGAAACAATTCCACTAAGTGAACTTTTAAATCAGGCTCTCGTTGCGTCTGGCGAAAGGTGAAGAATACTAACACAAAAGCAAAAGAAAAGCCTGATTCTCTCTCAAAACACCCATTATTTGATCATGTTAATACTATGTTTAATAATGAATATTATAATGTTGATGATAATGATTCACAATCTCATTCAACTTCTGACCAGTCCGATCTCGACTTAGACTTAGCAATTTTGGAAGAGGAAATAAAACAGTAATGTTTATGCAAAACAATGGGAAAAGTCCAGGACATGATGATTTATCAAGTGAAAATATTTCTTATGAATTTATACCACCTTTCCTCTTTGCTTTCTATAATCGTTTCAGAATGGCGAGTATCCGGAGCGATGGGGAAAGGGAATAATCACTCCATTATTTGAGAAAGGAAGTTACAGTGGAATTACGCTTATTAATGTACTGGCTAAGGTTTATTCGCAAATATTTTTGAGCCGTCTTTTAAAATGGACCAATCTGCATCACACATTGTGTGATAACCAATACATATTTCAAAAGGGCAAATCAATAATAGATTGTATGTTCATTGTCCATGCTGTTTCCCCGAAGGTTCTATCAATAGGTAATACATTTGTAAGTATAAACCGATGTTTGTTATGGAAAAAACTACTACAAGAAAACGTCAGCGTTAAATTTACAAAAGCACTCAAGTATATGTACATTTCCGTTAAGCCATGTGTTAGATATAATAATTATTTATCGGATTTGATGGAATCACGGATCGGTTTGAAACAAAGTACCCTAGTTCTCCTCTTCACAAACACCATCAATTCTATAGTTGTAATACTGCACTATATACTTCCATGTTTGTATAAGTTTACGCCTAGATATTTCAAACAAGTAAACGTTTCTAATGCAGTATAACAACTATATAAATTATGGTGTGTGTGTGTGTGTGTGTGTGTGTGTGTGTCGACCCTTTTAAATCATTTGAGCACTTTGGAAAAACTAAAATAATTAAATATAAAATAAATAACAATCCAAATGGAAAAACATGGTTTACCGGAGAATGCTACAAAGCTCGTAAAGAATTTAACAAAGCAAGAAATATATTTGAGCAGTATATTTAAATAAAAATCAAACATATGTTAAAATTAACCGTAAATTCAAAGCAACATTTAAACAAATGGAAGGGTAGCGAATAGTGAACTTAGCCAAAAATAACTCGAAAACATTCTGAAAAGAGGTGAAATCTCAACATAAAAGCAGTTCATTTAATCCAATAAATGTAAAAATCGATGACATATCGCAGTGTTGTATTGATCTGTATGGAATAAATTCAAATTCGTTTGAAGGATTACAGTGTTTTAAATAATCAAAATACTCCAATTCATGATAATGATTTGGATGCAGATAGCACTATAACCGAATTTTAAAAAATGCCGTTTTCGAAAAAATAAACGGTTAAAGCACAGGAACTGATCATCTTATTGCAGAAATCTTTAAATATGCCTTTGATAAGATCTCACAATGTCTACTAACATTTTATAACAGAATATTTAGAAAAGGGAATTTTGCGAAAGACTGGTGTGAAGGATTACTTATTCCCATTTTCAAGGGAGGTAAACATGAGCCAAACAATTTCAGAGGCATTAATTTGAATAACATATTATCATAAATATATTCTAAAATACTTGTTAACAGATTAGCTAAATGGGCAATTAAGCATGAAAAGATAAGTGACAACCAGTATGGCTATCAACAAAATAAAGCGATAGACTGTACATTTGTGTTACATGCTCTTGTCTCAAAAACGTTGTATAATAAAAAGAAATTATTCGTCGCTTTCCTAGACTGGGAAATGATGTTTGACAAAATTGACCGTTTACATTTATGGCATATAGTTATTAAATAACAATGTAAGCTCAAGATTTGTCTTAGCATTAATATCGATTAATACAAGTGTAAAATCAATTGTTCGTGTATCGGTGTAAAACAAGGCGATCCGTGTAGTAATTTGTTATGTTTATTTTTTCTGAATGATACTGTGCAACACATCAAACGTGATATTGATGGTATTTTAACAGTTGATGACATGCAAGTATTGTTGTTGTTATTTGCAGCCAATGCAGTGGTTTTTACACATTATCCAAAGTCATTACAGTCAATTTTAAAGGACATTGACAATTATTGCATTAAGTACAAATGTAAGATCAATGTCAACGTCAATAAGACTAAGATCATGATATGCGACAATGGACGACACACTCATTATGGTTTGTATTTATATAATACAATGATTGAACTTGTTAAAGCATTTAAATACTTAGGGGTACACTTGATTACAAATGGTAAGTGGACACAGACTCCACAGATTTGTGCTACATAACCTATTTACGATATTTAATCAAATAGAACTGACTATAACAGAACGACTTAAGTTATTCGATGCACTTATTTCTCCAACTATGAACTACGGGGCCCAGATTTGGGGTATGATAGTATGTTTAAAAAAATCAATCAACCTCGAAGCTCTAAACGGAGAACTAGGAACTATACCAATGTACATTCAAAGAAAGGTAATAATGATTAAATATTGGATGAAAATAATATCTCTAAATGAAAATATTCTATTTAAAACGTACAAAATGTTAAAAACAATTGCCGAAAATGGACATACATATACATGTAACAATAATAATTGGGCTTACAACATTAAGAAAATTTTAGATGAATCAGGGTTAATATTTGTTAATGGGAAAATCAATCTGATATAAAGATTGAATTGCTGCCAATTATATATTATATTATAAATACATATTATGCGAAATGGTATAGAACTATAAATAATTAATCAAGATTACAATCATATTACCTATTCAAACATTCGCTATTGAATAATACTTGCATGTGATAAAAGTACCAACATATAGAACAGCATTAGCAAGACTTAGACCGTCATCGCATACTTTAGCTATAGAACATGATAGATTTACGAATAACGTTCGTAGCACTCACATCTGTAAAAATTGTCATTTTAATCAAATATAATCAGAATATCATTTCCTTCTTATATGTCCAAAATGCACAGATTTAAGAGTGAAACATTTAAAAAGGTATTATTTCACATGGCCAACGATACACAAACTTATCAATCGCATGTCTGAAACAATCAAACAACTATAAGCGGATTAAGTAGATTTATTTATGAGACAAACTTAATCAGAAATTAAAATGTATTTTCTTTTGTTTCCTTTACGAAATCGTTTATGGGAAAATGTACAATAATATTATCAGTTTTATCAAAATCCACACAATTTAATAGTTCTCAGCTTTAATCAAACTTGTTTATAAATAAAGTTCGAACTTAGTCTACACCCACTGTTATCAAAGGCCAACTTGAACATCATCCCATGGACGGACTCAAATATTAGTTTGCGTTTGTTCATTGTAAGTTCACAGTGTAAAGATAAACAAGGTCCGTGAAGTTAGGTTGACTGTTGTGAAGTAAGCTTGACGAGCGACGAATTGACAAGTGACGAACTGCTGTAAAGTTAGCTTGACGAGCGACGAAGTGACGAACTGTTGCTTCTTTATCAATTTCGTCAATTCATGAACTCGTCAAACATATTTTTTCTTTCGTCAATTCGTCAGCCAAATTGACAAGTTCACGAATTGATGAAACAGCAACAGTTCCTCACTCGTTAATTCGTTATTCGTCAGCCTAACTTCACAAAGAATTTGAAATTCGTCACTCGTCAATTCGTCACTCGTCTACCTAAGAAGGAATTGAGTTTGTGTATTGTGACCACAGGCACTCTGGAATGAATGCGCCTACCAATCATTATATTATACGGTCAGGCATACACCAATTACTGTGGCGCCCTTTCGACAGTGTGTAATAAGCAAAGAGCTATAGAGACGAAGTTTTATTATGTTTAATAGACATACGAGACATAGACATATTTTATTTCAAGCTTAAAGTATTTTAATGTTTATGATTGTGATATATATACTACTGTTAAAGTATATTTGAAAATCGGTATATATATATAGTTGCCTTTTGCCATTTACAGTCAGACTTCAATAGCAAAGACAGATACATGTATTTAATCATTTGAAAGAATAATAAGAGAGAAAATATTATCATGAAACAGAACGGATACAGTAATTGCATAAGAAAATGCTTTCTTAATTCCATTGCTTCTTTAATGTATTTTGCTGTCTAAATAGTTATTGTGCTTAATTTAATTTTTTTAAACATAAGATAACTTGACTGGCTATCAACCTTGTGTAATTCTATATAATTGCTTTTGGCCATTTACAGCCAAACTTTAATAGCAAAGACATACTTATAAATATAGAGAATTACAGAATATTTATAAATCAACGAATACATGTATTTAAACATTTAGAAGGAAATAACATTGATAAACTGTATTATGAAAGAGAATATATATAGTTATTGTATAATAATGAAATTACTTAATTCCATAGCTTCTTTAGTGTATCTTGCTGGTTTAATTGTTATTGTTCTTAACATGATTCGTTCAAACATATCTCAATTTGGCTGAAACTATTTTACACGAAATGAAAGGCCACTTGACTGGTTATTACTCTATTATTATTATATAGTGTTACTTCTGATATTTCGAAGTTGTTACATGTAGAAGTGTATCGAAGATAAATAAATGATTAAATTGCAATCTGTCTTTAAAATGCCGAATATAGATATATAATAATCCTTTAATCACTTCAAAACATGTTTCTCTTTATATACGCGCATTGGATGTTTAGAAAATACAGCAGTACTTATTTTCGACAAAGTCTTAATAAACAATTATCAAAATGTCCAGTCATCTAGAATAAACTGGGAATAAAACAAAACAAAACTTTTGATGACCTCCATACAATTCTCTAGCTTATCTGATATAGTCAAGCACGCACCCTTAGTACTACATAATGCACACGCAACAGGAATGACCGTGGAGTGAAATCCTCTAAGGACGAGATGGACTTGATTCGCTTGTAGAAAGTATTAGGGGTATTATGTATAATGTTATCGCTAATACGACAATTCATAAAAGAAGTACTTTAAACATTGGGTGTATGTATTTCCTTCTGAGATGTGCCAAGATTATTTTTAATAATTAGAATTGCAAACTGTCCAAGGTATTTATATTTAGTGTATCTTAATGATGAATTATCCTAGCATTGTTCTATTGCCAATCTGAGGTCAAGGTTACAGTTTATATAATATAGTTTGGTGCACCAAACTTTGATAGTCGACTAAAAAATGTGCAGTTAAAATGGTTCGTGTTAAAGATCATGGAAGTAGATGGTAAATACGTCAAGCTTAGCTTATTTACGACCGATACTGTAATTGACATACTATCAGTACAACAACTAGTATTATTGAAATTATTAAATATGATGTAATTGATGATTTGATGTATTCTATTAAGTTCACACTTTGGTAATCAACTTCGAAATACCTATCGTACATACCACCGTCTAGTGTGAACCTTTGACCATGTGAGTCCAGATGAGATGGTTTGTATGCATGTCCCCAATCAAAAAATGGTGTTGCACCCCTCCAGGTTCATGGCTGTTCTATGGCATATAGGTACCATGTCCCCATGTACTGAAACTTTTAATGTATGAGCACATTTGAGGAAGATGGGAACGATATATGATGTTACGGAGCACATGTCCATAACTTTTCAAATAAAACGCATACCGTTTATCAATGACGATCGAGCTAAGAAAACAACCTTTATTAGGGCAATAAGCAAGACATTTCAATGGAAGTCGGATCAGGATATTGTTGATTATTTTGAGAGCTGAAATAGCCCATTAATCCAAACATCTGATAAGGGTAGATAACCCCGGAATGCCACAGTCGTTCAAGCTTGTTTATCCATTTAAGCTAAGCTGTGAAACCCATACATATTTTGCCAGGGTTCCATGAAGGTCGATATAATTTTAAGAAAGAAAGGATCAAAATCGTTCATGTCCTAGAACTTATAGAACGTAATTTTAAAGATATAAAATTAGCGATAGCACGTTCAATCAAACAGTTTAACGTATAACACTTTGACTAAAAAAGTAACGTTTACAGATACGCAAAAAAAGAAACTAAAACCTGTACGGTAACACAACCTAACACAACCGTTAATAGACAATAATTGTGCGTCTTAACAAAGTACTATTGACAGAAAGTCATGAGTGAATCAAATTTAGCTCGGTCGTACATTCAGAAGGCACTATATACACAATTGCCTACTGGCTGTACCTAACAGATCATTCTGACAGTGTGTATATAACTGTTCAAATTACATATTGCAATTGCATATAAGGCTGTGTGGAAGCTGATTACTACAAGACACTGTCTCGTCCTGGAACAATCAAATATTTACCAGAAAGCATAGCTTTAATATCATTTAAATCCATTTCGTACTGTCAGTTTTTCGGAATCTTTTTCCAAATATCATCAATTTCTCTGCATCCATTATTCACCGCTTGATCTAAAATCAAGAAAACAATTGATTGCAATTACCTTTTTCAAATCAAAGTTATCCATTCCTCTTGGCCTCACCTTTAACCTGTTCTTGTCGGAGGACTTGGCACAGAGAAAGAAAACACAGCCTCATTCCGATTGTAATGCTAATTTACAAATACTATTGTTGGATATTTATAATACAAACATACAATAGATCAAAGTTTTGTTAGTTGCATCATCAAAACGATACACTTACTTTATGATAATACTTCTTTAAAATTCAACCATTATCGAGATTTATTTATACAATGTAGGTTTAATATGTGGTAATTATGATGTCCTTGAACGTATTTTATACAATTAATCAATAGTTGTTTAGATGGGTATTGTGGTAATACAGTATCGTAAACGTTACCTTTATTGATAAACTTGCTGGCGTGAACTGGTACGCTTTGACATGAAGTATAAGTATGGGATCCGATCTGGACTCGAAACTGTAGATCACCGTCTGTGCTTAAAACAATATTTACAATTGATCATCATCGATAATTAACTTGAGCACAAAGTGTAATATAATAGTTGCTTTATAACGGTGACCGTTGTATGTTTATCTGGTTGGTATCATAAGAATTTACCATACATATGAGAAAACTAAATGTTTAATCGTTGAAATACACAACAGTATACCTTAGTTAGTAGTGCGGATGCCAAAGCTAATCGCCAACACATTTACGAACTTATACATTTTTAAAACAAATGAATAGTTTCGAAACTTAGAATCGACCTAAAAATTCTATGACGATCTTGTATTTAAATATAAATTGGCGATCCTCCAGCGAAATCAATCGTAGCGTGTGTGGCAAAATAGATTACTTCGAACTGTTGCAATATTTACAAAGTAGACAAAGTTTGTCAGAGATTTGGTTTATCTGTCTGTTACAAATTGACTCAGATCCATATACACCTGAATGACTGCCCTTTCATTGAGTACATCATATATATTTGTGCACATTTACAAGGGCCCCTCTTTGTAAGCATATTCGTCTACCGATGTGTTAAACATGATAACGAAAGCACCTGATTGATGTAATAAGGGTTTTCCGTTTCATCATTATCAGTAAATGTTAATATTCATTCCCTTCATTCACGATCAAGTATCGTCATCACTCTATCCTTCTTTAACAGACACAATGTTTCTTTTGTCATTATGCCATAATGTCTTCATATGGTTTTTTTAGCAATTGCTAATAATGAGTTACCGAGTGGAAATGTGCTAAACAAAGCTGGTCTATAAGGACAAGGCAGACAGACAGGTTGATGTATCGACAGTTTGTCTTCTAATCAGTGTCGACAACGATAACACTGTACGACTTAGGAAAACGTACTTGTGGGTTTTATTGATAGAAATCTTAACTCGTACTGATACCGAATTGGTGTTGTAGTGGTAGAGCTTATGCCTCGGATACGGAAGGCCGCGGGTTCGATCCCCGGTCGTACCAAATATTTTAAGAATGGTAGTAATGACTTTCCTTGCTTGGTGATCAAGAGTGTATGGTTATCATAACGACTGACTTGCTTGTGTCAGAATCAATGTAGTACTCAGGTAACGCATTATTATAACTGATCGAAATGTCGAAGTAAACAATACAAACTTTCCTCGTCGAACCAAAACTGCAAACTCATCATTCATCAGTAAATGCATATATAAATGTTTTCAATAATGAAGATGCGTACATTTGCAATTGAGATATTGAATAGGTCATGTACGTGTCAACACGGTGCACTGGTTGGTTTCGTTCTGATTACTTAGACCACAATAGATTCAGCGTTGTATACACGCGGTTACCATGCGTTAGATATGCATAGGTACATTTCCCCGCAGTGCTTTTGCTCACTTATTAGTCGCCGGGCAGAAGCCCGCGACTTCTATTTTTAATAGGTGTTCTGAAATCACATGGGAGGGGGGATTATTATTAGAAAGAAACACATTTAGATGTCTTGAACATATTACAATTGTGTTTGTTTAAAAACACTAAGTAATGACACATCTAAAATGAAATAAATATTCCGATGTTTTAGGTATTTTCAGTTTCTTTATTTTGACTCGCATTTATATTTTTTTGTTTTATTTACGAAGACAAAACAGTCCCTATTAGCTAGACTGGTATACTTTAGTTTACACTATATACTAGTAATCAAAAGTCGATAACTACAAACCTTTACGTCGCAGTCTAATTTGTTTACTTACGCGCACCTGCGTGACTCGCGAATACCAACTGCGTAGATAAATCTCCTTTGCAGAGAGCCGCTCTTTACACTTACTTGCAAATAGTAAATTATTGGTGATTTAGAATGTTTATTTGGTTCGAAACAAATGAAGAAAAGAACAAACCGAGATAAAACTGGTTTTAATGGAAAAATGACTTTGAACGAACACTCTCTGCCTATAAAGAGAGTTTCAAGAACGACACCTCTGCGAATAAGAAAGAATCGGGTCTTTCGTACAAAATTATTTCGTCCTTGACAATTATAAATGTGTCATTTAATTCCATAAAGGCATATTGCTTCCGATCTGCATATTGTTATGCATCATTGACACAAGGGCGCTCATCATAATATAATTTTAAAACATGAGTAGTTTGTTGTTTTCATTATAAAAAAGGAAGGACAGAATTAAAATAAATTAACATGTTGTAGGGCTAAGTTTATGTTCAAAATTAAGTTTAAATTATACAACAATTTCAATGAGATTTAAATGTTGAAATGTTGATATCATATTTCGAAGGTGGTCTAATTTATAAATATTGGACTACATTTCAATATTTGTTAAAGTATGATATAATTAGGATGCTAAGCTATTATCATTTTGAGAAAAAGAGAAAACTCATGTCTTCAGCGATTTAACCCTTATCTCATTGTTTTAAAAGTAGATTGCTGCAAAGGTGTCCACTGTTGACTTTAAAAGTGGAAATGTAAAATGACGTGCTATTGCATGCAAATCCTAAATTGTCTGTTTTGTGGTTTTATTGAAAAATAATAAAATTCAAATATTCTGACAAACATCTTGAAAAGTGTATGTGGAATTCACAAATCTTATAATTATTCCTTAATGAAAGCACTGTATACATACTAAGACTAATGATTGGCAAGATTACTCATTTCCATTACTGTTTATGATCAATAATTAGTTGGTTGTGTGTATGGTCAACCTACTTTGGAATGGAGATTGATCATAAACAATGAAAGGCTTCAATTATCATTCACTTCGTTGACAAAACAATGCAAGTTATGATACATTTTCACTTGACCCCACCCCTGATGTTCCAATATGCCCCTCAGTTGATAAACTGTTTATTCAACTACTATAATGTTAGTGTTATGCATAACTGCACTATGGATATCCGGCGACATTGATGCGTTGCATCTTGTTTACAAGAGTGTTAAAGGTTTTTAAAACTCGATACTGCGTTTTCTGAACCATTGCCTTATTTTCAATGTCTGCATTCGTTTCATACTATTTTCACTTAAACTCAGATTCTTCGTTTTTTAAACCACATTTAAATGTGTTAATTTCTTAAATGCTATTTTCGCTTCAAAATTTGATTCTTCGTTTATGAAACGATGACCTTTTTTATCAATGTTTGCATATGTTACATTCTATTTACGCTTTAAATGAGTTAGTGGTTATAACAACATGAACAACGAGTTCGACAAACATGGACTACAATTTTGACCCAGCGAGGTCAACGTTAAGTCCTACCCTGTGATCAGACTTCGTGCTCAAGTATTAGTTAGAGACAATGTTATTTTTGGAAATGCGAATCAAATTTTTCTTAGAGCATACAATTGATTTCTGAGCACCGAACCCGTTCTCAATGTATGATAGTTTCGGGTACGGATCTGAATCTATAATATTCACTAATGCTAAGATGTACTATTTCACGGGAACGTGCTGGACTTGTCATTAATGTGTAAATACCAGTATTGTTCTACTCTACTGCACGTCTCAGCTCATTAAAATATAGAAACATGCAATACGTTCGCAGAACAAATATTCTCCATTTAATGGTTCATAAAATCATTAATGATAAAGACGGTATTCGTTTGAGAACATTTGGAGAAATAAACACGCAGAACCGTGATACTATAAATAGTATCTCTATATCATTCATATACTATACTGATAATGGCAACATGTGCAACGAGATTTTAACCCCCTCTTCAAGTCGTGTCTGAATTTTAAACGGAAAACAATGGGGATGGCATAATTCTTTATAGAAAAAGACCCAGCCATTATTTTTGTCGCGATCCATAGCATCAAACTGTCTCAAACAACCTTAACACCGCTGTACTGGAGCTTAATAGTAGTAATTATAAACATGATTATGAAGACTTAGCAGTCATACGCTGACGTCATGATAATCACATTCCCCATAGAATATTCCAATTAATCACGCAACATCAGCGGAGTATCGGGGTTACTCTTATCATATTAATATAGTTTGAACATATCAAAACCAAAA
This sequence comes from Serripes groenlandicus, assembly GCA_031761405.1. Classification (NCBI taxonomy): domain Eukaryota; kingdom Metazoa; phylum Mollusca; class Bivalvia; order Cardiida; family Cardiidae; genus Serripes; species Serripes groenlandicus. The sequence continues at coordinate 59,921,567 of JASEVX010000006.1, read as the reverse complement.
ATTATTCAAAATAACACTTTCGAAAGACGAAAAAGATCGGAGCATGTTTAAAATCGCCGTTGTATTCATTATTAGCTGTGAAATAGTGAGTCTTGTGATGCCAGTGCATGAGCATTTAGGCCTACTGAAAATGTTCACAGTTTATGAACATTAACTTTAATACGCAGGCGTAATTGTGGGTTAACAGGTTTTGGCTAGATTGGCCATAAGAAAAATAATTTATGAACCTTTTCTATCCGAGAACAGGTCGGATTCGGCTGGGTATTTTCTCGGCGTTCATTATTGCCAAGAAATGAGCAAGAGTATGAAATCTCTTTGCACACCTTGTCCTTTCATTTAATACCATATAGAGAGTCTATGCATAGTAACACGGTCTTGTGTTTGTTTTTTCCATATTGTCTCAAATGAAATCTCGGACGTTTGTGATTATATCACTCGTACGTTTCACGATGAAGATGGAGAAATGGAACTTCCTTCGAAAAAATGCTTTGCCTTGACAGAGAACCTCTTTTCATCATGATTACGTCCTCTGTATAGCGAAGACTATCGATGATAGCAATTGACTGGCACTTTATATACAGCAACGTCGACCAGACCCGCTGGATTTGGCAGCATACGACTTTGATTTTTGTTTAACAGTGATAAGAACCACACTGTGCATGACATATTGTCAATTCAGGCACAAGCTGGTCAATGTAGTCAAACGCAGTTCTCTGCCCTGGGGTGTTGGTAATGATAACATTTTTAAAAAAGAGGAACATACTCGTGTAGGTATAATGTGTAAAAAATATAGTAACACCTCTTGTAGAAGCATGTAGAAAAAAAGTACTTATATTGTTTGCGTTATTCGTTAGCAGATAATACACTAGAACAATGGAGTGAGGCCGTAATGGTTACTATTAAAAAAGGCATATCAAATGTTAAATATAATTATTAAAGCTATGATTCAAACGCAATCAGGGATTGCGTATCAAGGGGAAAACCCAGTTTGTTAAAAGCAAGTGTGTTTAATGTCGCCACTTTTATTCGAAATAATTGCCAATTAATTGATGAGATCGATTGACGATGATGGACGATGAGGGATGAGGGATGCAGGGGCATACAAGTATATACAGATAATGCAGAATTTGCATCTTTGATGGCAAACACGGTACTTGGTATAAAGTGATTACTTAATGAATTAAGCAGATTGTGCAATGTATTTTCTTTCACGTAAATAAAGACAAAACAAAAAAATGGGTGTATGTAAATGACAATTAGTCCAACATAGTTTGTATGGAGCAAACGTATGGAGATATACAGAACACCCACTCAATCTAATGCGTCTTGTATTACGCGTGTAAGCAATACTTTTTACAAGCGAAAACTAACAATGGTGCTTTCCGAGGTAACATTTCATTCATTATTTGATTTTGTTTACCCTCGCCGTGCAGAATTAACTATTTGGCGAGCATCCTAGATAACTGTGGTCGCTTGCCTATTTACAGATGTTATGCCTACATAAACGTAGTTATGGTATTGCTGATCCGTTTTTATCTGTAGTGGTTACTCCCTTCTGAGTGGGTAAGAGCTGGTTGTTCTGGGTCACGTGATGCAACATGCTTCCATCACGCGTACGGGTTGTGTAATTTGACGAGTGTCAGACAATCAATGGCCTCTGTATTTGTCTACTAATAGAGACTGAGTCAGGCCGCTGTGATCAGCCAATCATCTGCCTCCGTCCTCGGTGGGCAGAATTTCTGTGTTTAAATATAATCACGTTGTCGAGAAAGAATTCTGATTTTTAACCTCCACCTGCCTTTGTTGTTTTGTTTATGTATACATTATACTGTATGTTACCAGCTATGCTTTTTAATTGTTCATATCTTGGCGGTTATTTCTCCGAGGTATTGAAACATGTTTTCATGATCATATATTGTGTTATGAATCAAATTTTATCACTTTCTTATGGAAGCCCTGGAGGGACTTCTTACTTCAATACTTCTAACTTCCATACTTCTAACTTCATTACTTCTTACTTCCAAACTTCTAACTTCATTACTTCTAACTTCATCACTTCTAACTTCTAACTTCATTACTTCTAACTACATTCACTTCTAACTTCATTACTTCTAACTTCCAACTTCCTTACTTCTAACTTCATTACTTCTAACTTCATCACTTCTAACTTCTAACTTCATTACTTCTAACTACATTCACTTCTTACTTCTAACTTCATTGCTTCTAACTTCCAACTTCCTTACTTCTAACTTCAATACTTCTAACTTCCATACTTCTAACTTCATTACTTCTAACTTCCAAACTTCTAACTTCGTCACTTCTAACTTCTAACTTCATTACTTTTAACTACATTCACTTCTAATTTCTAACTTCCTTACTAGTTAGAAGTAATTAAGGAAGTTGGAAGTTAGAAGTAATGAAGTTAGAAGTAAAGAAGTTGGAAGTTAGAAGTAATGAAGGTCGAAGTTAGAAGTGAATGTAGTTAGAAGTAATGAAGTTAGAAGATAGGAGTGATGAAGTTGGAAGTTAGAAGTAATGAAGTTAGAAGTTAGAGGTGAATGCAGTTAGAAGTAATGAAGTTAGAAGTGTTGAAGTTAGAAGTAATGAAGTTAGAAGTTTTGAAGTTAGAAGTAATGAAGTTAGAAGTATGGAAGTTAGAAGTATTGAAGTAAGAAGTCCCTCCAGGGCTTCCATACTTTCTCGTACTATTCCGGTTACCTGCCCCTTGTCAGAATATGTGGAAATGTATTATATGGAAACAATGGAACATAAATATACGTGTACAGTGTAAAATGTGTGATTACGTACTGGCTTTGGTAACTTACGGTAAAGCTTTAATAATTTGACAATAAAGGTTAAAACAACTTGATATCAGATATGAAACAATCGCACAATGGACATGTGTACGGATTCCTTTAGAACGACTGAATCTTTACACACGAAAACAATTATATAGGTTCATGTTTATCAAATTTGAAAGACCTCTTCACCCTCAAAATATACGTCAGAAGTGACAAACAGCCGATAATTTGAACTATGCACACATAAATTAAGGAGCATTTTAAACGATAATCGTATTAAGATTATGTTACGGACCGTATATACCAGGGGGCCATTGTATGATTGTGGTCTTCATCGCACGAACTACAGATCAAAGAGAAAAACACAATATAATGCCACAAGTACATGTAGGTTGACGTAGAACATGCAGTATAATTATGCACAACTGGCATCATGCATAATATCCCTAGTTCTTCTTAAAATGCAGTAAACACACTAAGCTTAGTACAATGTACATACCGGTAACATATTTCAAATGTACAAATAATTGGAAAAAGTCAACCTAGTTAAATAACAGTTTACCCGCATTGCAAAATATGTATACAAATGCATTCATGCTAAGAATATACTGCTTGAACACGTTGAACGGCCATTTTCCTGTAGACTGAAGACGTTTTCAACACCATCTTTAGCACCATTTATTATATATGTAACAAGTTGACACTCTCAATATTGCTTAATTAATAAGACATCTTTTGAACCCGATATGGATAAAGGACACACTGCTAAAGTTGACTATTTCCTCTTTCCCTGAAGAAATGTTCAACACTTTTTATGACTTATACTTTTAAAACCAGTTGAAAACATCATATCGGCTTAATGAGTAAGTGTATTGTTTGACAGGCATCCTATATGCCGGACAGGAAGCAGAACATGTGTTGGACTAAGAGGAATCCTAGAGGAGCGACTTAACCGTCAGCTGTTCTGTCTGGATTCCGAGCAAATCTCTCGCTTTCCTTGAGAGCGCTTCTGTTAACTAAGAAAAATTAAATTTCTTTAATACCAATTATTACTTAACCAAAATATACCTAATACAATAAATCATAAACTTGTAAGACTTGACAATTGCTCCTAAACATTTATCCTATAACGAAACCCAATAATATAAACACCTTAATTCTGGCGTATTGAAGGGCGTGAACCTATTTGTTCAAAATAGAAAGTGTAGTATACGTTGTAAGCATGCATTTCTTCACTTTGATCTGTTTCAAAGTAAGATAAATAAAGATTGTTCTGGAACAAGTTTATGAAATTCTTTAGTATTCATCGTTCCGGAACCAATTTACAACGTTGTATCCATTATTAAAGATTCCTCTTTTTCTAATATTTCCGGTTAAAAATGAAACAAAGGCGACTTGGACTCACGTCTCTTTTTTCTGTATGGCAAATGAAATACGTTACCACGATGTAAGTGTGAACAAATAGAAAGATTGAACTTTATTCTACACGGTATCTGCTCGCGATTATTGATATTTATATGGGTTTTAAACATAGAAAACTTTTAAGAAAACAGATCTAAATATTTCTGCAGCATTCTGTTCGTTTGAACTCATTTTTAAAATCAGTCGTTTATTTCTAGCATTCTGTTCGTTTGAACTCATTTTTAAAATCAGTCGTTTATTTCTAGCAGACGCCTGAATTTTGCTATCAATTAAGCTGTGTAAAGGGGGATACTCGATGATGTACTTAGTTACAGTAACTCATGATTTACCTCCCTTTACCCACTGACATTGTAGTGCAGACAGTGTTACTTTAGTTATTTACCTCATGTCACATTCGATGAATTAAAGGTTTAGCTGTCTGCAACAAGCAGAACATAGCAACAGGCAACCTATTCAAACATGCAACATTTGAAAGAAACTGACAATTCAAGCCAGCTGTTCTTTGCCAGTCGGATGATTACAAGTACCCACATTTAACAAAAAGAAACGTTGGTATTGGGGAACTGGGATACCCAATTACTACTTTGAGACAACCTTAACTGCTAAAATATACAGTTTTGACAACAGTTAGTACGGACGGATTTATAGGCCTACTTTTTTTAAGACGATGAAGTTAATGTTGAAAATGTCAAAAAAGGATGTATCTGAATGTCAGCATTGCGAAGGAAATGTATAGATGTTGGCACTGTATGGTTTCAGCAAGGAGGAGCAGCTCCCCATACAAAAAAACATGTGATTGAGTGTTTACAACGAACATTTGGAATCATTGAGGACATATTGTGAATGACAACCTAACTCTCCCGACCTGAGCCATCTTGATTGTTTTCAATGGGGATATTTTAAAAACATAGTATAAAGACTTAAGCCAACAAATATTGATGAATTAAAAGTTGAGAAATTCGCACTATATGTAGAGAAACATGCACTTCTGTGATTAGAAATTTCCAAGAGAGTCTTGACGTCGTAGTTTCGCAGAGAGCACATCATTTGGAACACATTATGTCAAACAGGCACAATAAGAAAATGATGCCTGTAGTTAATACCTGAATGATAGAAATATATATTATATATCATAGCAATCGTATTGTGTATGTTATAATAATATGAACACCAAGTATGGTCATCATTCTCTGTAAAGAAAACACTGACATGTCAAATGGGGTCAGATATCATGAAACACCCTGTATGTTACCGAATCGAAAATGACTGTATTGAATCTACATAAGTTAAGACAGTAAAACCAAATATAAAAATAACAATTAAAATGCCTCCTTTATGTGAGAAATGACACATTAGCATTGCTATAGAATATGTAGGAGACGGGATTTGACCCGGTGTCTAAAGCTTTAGTATTTTTAGTTGATGAACATTCAAACCGTTACAAAATACCGTTTCGATCCATTATGCTGCCTATTCCTTAGTCACGAACGAACACAATGGAGCTGTCAAGATGGGCAGCTCTACCTCTCCGTATACCGTTGTAGATGGAATACAGTGTTCACTATCGTGATATCGCATACTCCACTTATTTAGACAAACAAATATATAGACATTCGAAAAAATGAACTGATGGACCGAGAGTAAATAAATGGCCATCTCCTGTGAAACTGAAATGTGGGTTATATGAATCATTAATATATTACTAAACATACTCCCGCCATGTGTCAGGTAAGGGTCCCTCCACAATCCCATTGAAAACAGCCAAAAATACTACAGCAACGATGAGTTCTGGTTAAATGATATTGAGGTTATCGGCAGAACACCTGAATTCAGTCTATTTAAACGGCCATGATGTCGAAACTTTGCAATAATGAACATAGAGAAGCTAAATGGGTCGGACCAATACCAGAAGACGATTGAACAGTTCTAGAAAAGCACGATTAGGACGTAACGGCCGTATGGCGTCAATGAAAAAGAGTAGAAGTAAAACCGCGTCAAACAGGACTTAGAGACTATGTTTTATATGTATATATATTTTGTTATATTTGGGTTCAAACGTCGATTCCCGTGTTTATAAAGTAACCAGTATTGATTGTCATACGATAATGAATCTAAACTTGCATACTCACTGGTTAACAGTTAACCTTAACCCTTTCAATAACCTTAAACTTATTCAACCGCAGATATTTCTATAAATGAACAAGTGTGGCCAGCTTCTGGCGACTTGGGTCTTATTCCATATGCGAACAACGAAGATTCAGATGAGTCTACGCATACAACAGGTCTGATCAGAGCCTTCACTGATCGTTTATATGCTACATAATCCTAAATATATCGTTTGACACAAACAAACTAAAAGTTGAGCCAAACAGGTTTTGATTTGTTTTATATGAGCGTCACTTTGCAAATCAACCGTATGAGGAAATCGTCATAGTATTGATAAAACATCATATGTTACTAATTGATTAAGTCTTCGATATGCAGACTTCTTCTGAAACCTTCTGGTCCATTGTAAAGGAATTCTGTTGCGAGCGAGTATTGTTATATTGGTTAATGGTGCGAGGAAACCCATGAAAAACAATCGTATGGTTACTGATTGCCGTAATATAACTGAACTAATATTGACACAGTGCGAATACAAAATCGATCAAGCTTCTACACCTCGGTAGTGTATTGGTAAAACACCCGCCTGGAGTACGGAAGGTAGCGGAGGCGATCCCGGGATGGGTTATAGCAAATACAGTACAAATAGTAGGAATGGCAGCCCTCCTTGGCTCTCTGCCTTGCGGGGTTGCCATAACGACTGAATGGCTGGTGTAAGGATAAATGGATCCGTAGTACTGGTAGCTTACCCCGGAAATGCCGTGACATTACTGAATAAATGTTGACAGCGGCGTTAAACACCATACATTGAAAGCAAAGACGCCGTGTACTTGCATACAACCCAGGGGAGGTAATTGTCATGTTTGTGTATAGCTTAGACTATGTTACATCCCTTTACACGGTAACTTCATACATAGTTACTGTTTCAAGAACCGACTGCGTATTAACGATATCTGAAACAAATGTACAGTGCTTCTACGTTCTGTGCATAATTTTTACACCAGTTCTATGTTAAACGAGTGCTTACGTTAAAACTAATATTCTTTAAAGTGCACATTAGTATTAAAAATGAGCTTTTTGTCGACGGACCTCTTTTTTCACTTACATTTTTTTAACCTCCATTTTGACCTAGATGTTTAACAAATGATCTAAATTGTAGTCCAATCAAATGTTGTATTCAATGAATAATGTCGAAGAAATAATATAAATGGAACGTCTTGATTGGTTCATAGCTCAGTTCGCGATCCTACGAGAGGCACTTATAAGAAAGAGTTTTAAAATGAAATGTTCTGCATACTTACTTTTAATTGTTTTCCTTAGGAAATAAATTTCAGTGAAAAAAAATCATTGAAAACGTATGAAATATAATATTTTTAAAGAGCAAAATATTAATTATTTTTGAAACACGATAGGTTTTCAGTTATTTTTCGTCAATTGAAACTTATACACTTCTTGAGAGGCTCGCGTAATCTCCAGTCATGTGGCGTATTCTCGGCCTTGATAATCTTTTATAGAAACTGAAGCTGGATGGAGATGGCCGATTAGCCTTTGGTAAACACATAGCAAAATCTTTCTGATATTCAAGTAAAAAAATATGCGCATGTTCCATTTCATATTTCTTGTTTTATGTAAGTAGAGGAATTCTTAATTAATTCAAATTAAAGTCGTTTCTGTAGAAGAATAACCGTTTTCACAAACAGTTAAAAGACCTGTTAAACGTCAAACAATCTGAAAATACCTTAGTTAGATGAAGTCCGTTTGTGTTAAGCGTTCTAGTAAACGAAAATGTAATTCACAGACCAGCTAAGACGACTTAAAATCAAACTTATACATCTTGGACTTAACTCTTTTTCAAATACAACACATCTCCGACAGACGACATTTCAAAATATCCTAGCAAACATATTGAAAAGTTCAATAAATGAAAGAATGGCAAGTAGAGACGATTTTCTCATTATGAGCAATTTCGTCTTTGTCACAATTAATACAACATGCGTCTGCTACAGATGCATCTGCCGGGGAGCGATGAAGGGTTAAAGGATTCTTCGAAAATAGGCCAAGGATTTCTTTATCATTTTGTAAATACAATACATTAGAATAACTCAGACTAATGGCTACATAAAACTTGAAAGGAGGACAGAAACTCATAAATTGAATAAGCAATTCAGCAAATTGGAAGAAATTGTTATCATTATAAAAACACTATTTACAGATAACTGTTAGACACATACGAACAACTATCAAATAGTTAGATATCAACAAAGGGAAAATAATGGACAGATGAAACAAATGATAATGAAATTCATATTTCACTTATTTTAAAACATACGTGTTTTATAGCAAATAAAAACAGATTAACTTAACTAAGAGATTATGGATGAACATAAACATTTAACCAACAATCTTGTGCCTTTCAACCCCTTCGCTGCGCGTAGATGATTTTTATGTACATGTACCATGCGAAAAGTGCAGGCCATGATCAGCCCGTATATATATACAGACTGATTTTCATCTTCACATTCTTCCTCAAAAATATTCATACAACGTAAACACATATATAATTCAAATTTAAAGTTCGAAGAGTCCGATTCAGAAATACGGCGACGAAAGAGTTAATTACATTTTCACCTCTGCTCACAATGGTCTCAAAAGTGTGTAAGAATTAAGATCTAAAAGCAATGATACGTATATTTACAAACCTTGAAAAAATGTGACAAAAAATATATTGACATAATTAAGGGACTGTGCATTTACAAAAGAACATAACATAGACATTTAAACAAAACATGCGACACTAGTTCACCTCTTCACCGCGTGAATGCGACTAGTATGTCCATCGCGAAAAGTGCAGGCCAAGATCTAACTTTCAATTTATACAGTCTGAGCCTGTTCTGCACTTTGCGCTTACTAGTTCATACATGTGCATATAATACGCAACCGCATTAGGTTATTGTGGATCTGTGTGCAATATCACTGACAATTACTGCAAGGAAAAAGTCCGAACCATTCCGAAATGTCGCTAGCAGTACATTCGCTTCTGGTCCAGGCTGGGTGAACAATTTCTCGATATTTTGGTATAGTTCGATAGAGAAATGCATTATTTATTGATTTCGTATTTCAATTATATATATTTGTTCGACACATTTGCAAAAAATGAGTTGAAGCGAGGCGATCCCAAAAGCAGTGTCCACCCTTGTTGATATTTATGCGTAGGGTCATATTTATTTTTAAAAGAGCACGTCCCTGTGTTATATGTGAATGTTTCATTTACGCTTTAAGCTTATTAAGAATACAACTTACAATTAAATGAACTTAATATATTCATGTAGTTTTGCCGTATTGTCCTGAGTATTAGACCGGTGATTGATATAGATTGGTAAATTTGTGTATGTTCGTTTTACACTCAATATACACGTATATACGAGCGATTATATTAACGTTTTTGTTCTAAACTGTAAGCAAATGTTTAGATTGTTTTAAAAAAAGGATACGATATGACTATGAAAATGAATGTTTTGTAACGATCTATAACTGTAGTAAGTTTGTAGGTAAAGCGATGCTAAAACAGATTTGGGCGAATCGAGTAAATTTTGTCCAAAGACGTTGTCCTTTTGTTGCATCATTCTGCAGCAATGATTTTACTCGTATGCAATTTTGTACAACATATTTTTACACAATCCTAGGATATAAAACATCGAGTTGTTAATATAGATGTTACGTATATGTTAATGGGGTCATTATAAGAGACATAATGGTTAAATGTGTGATATGTGTTATTAAAATCTTGTGTTTTCTTTTTACTACATTCCTGTTTGGAATTATGTAATACAATAAATAAACAAATTATGCTTCAACCTTATTATTGGTTATATAATACACTTATTCAAGCCGAGCCCCGGTAGCTCAGTCGGTAGCGACGCGGGCTGTAAATCCAGGGGTTGTGATTTCGAATCCCGGCTCGGCCAACTTTCTTTCCGACGATTGACAGAAGTCAATGCGACATGCGTCATTCGTCTTCCACCAATGGGCTAAGTCTATGTAGAAAAGCAGCCAGTTGCTTGGGAAGATTGTTTTGTGGAGTACTGGTGTGAGAAAGCCAGGAAATGCATGAGTAGGTGAACTGGCCGCTGTGATATAACTGAGAAATTGTTAAAAACGGCGTTAAACCCCAATCAATCAGTCAACACTTATTCAAAATAAACAAATCTAATTTTATTAAACAGTTGTACATTCCTGTTCGGAATTATGCAATACAATAAATTAACAAATTTTGCTTAAACCTTAATGTTTGTAAAAAAAAAAAAAAATCTAATGTTATTAAACAGTGTGTGACTGTGTCTCCTATATTGACTATTTTGTTGAGGTATTACGCCGTTTATAAAATAATTTCAGTTATATCACGGCAACAGTTCATTTATTCATGATCCTTTGGTAAACAAACCAGTACTTATTTAGGAAATGTGCCTTGGCAAAGAGCAATCCAGCATGACCACAGTGCCGCAACTAGGGATGGGTCCCAGGACTTTCGGTTCAAAATCACCGACGCTTACATGTACCACTAGTCCACTAGTCCACGGCGGATTCCTTTGTCTACTACCATGTTTGTGCTATGCCACAGTAGCCTTGAAACAAAATAGTTAAACAATTTAAATAATAGTTATTATATCACAATACTGATCCCGTTGTCATCTTAAAATCATTGTTATTATGCCTTTCATACATAAACAGCTATAAATTTGAAATTTATATTTATCACACCTTAAGGCTTGGACACCAAATCATAATTAAACCTATGTGGTTCGAGATGAGACATGCCATTGAAAGTATGTGAATGACCAATGTACTTAGTGACACATTTCGTCTGAGACAATGTTCACACCTCAAAAAACGTGTGGTAGGATCCTCAGCCTTTTTCAAATGGTCTATTAATATTCGACCTATATGCATTTGAAAATAATTTTCAACAATTGAAGATATGATGGGAAAATCAATAATTTGTCTCATTCCACATGTCCATGTTACTTTCTTTATGTATCAAAATTCAACATGGGCCTTGTGCATTGTTCCCAACTTGATATGTAATCCCATGAGTGAGGTATTTCAATGGTTAGATGTTACTTTTTTACTCAAAATGTAAGTTATGATACAAAATGTTGTAATCACTCAGTATACTTGTTATACTTTTGCCAACGTGACAAACATTTGTTTCTAGCAATGTATTTGATCTATATTTCAGGTATTATCAGTCCGCTTTATTTGAGGTTGAACAAGCAAGGAAAACCCATTTCTTGTCATTAATAAGGGTTATTATGTACAGGAGACAACACCAGCAAGGAGACCTCTTATACGGCAGGCAGTTGAACTCAACGCCCCTGTTAATTTGATATAGAAAAAGTATTAAACTTATTTATTTTAAGTCGATTGCGAAACAAGCTTCAGCTTATATTAATCACGCTCGATGTCTGCTTCCTGGAAACTTAACCAGTACTCGCGCCGTTTGTGTGGAAAAATCCCAAAGTCAGAACTCGCTCATCACGGGACTCGAACCTGTTACCTTTGGTACAAGAGGCCGACGCTCTATCTCTGCACCACTTTCTTCCACAGTAAAACGTATTAAGATGGAAAAGCGTTAATTCCCCTCATAGAATGCAATTATGAGCGAAACCTGACCTACACAGACTACATACATCACATTTGAACTTTGAAAACATTTAGACAACATTTTGGAAAATTTCTATATTCAAAAATGTTAGTATTGAATATAGTTGAAAAACATGTTGTCAAAAGAGGAAATACTGCTCACACTGTTTTCAAAATGTATCTGCTGCGGAGGCTTCATAACGTGGAGCCAGTTACTTCGTAACCTAGTTATTTTGTACCCGGTATATTTCGGTAATTTCGTGACATTGTGTACGTTATTCCGTATCCTAGTGTCAGACAACACCTACATGTAGAACAGGGTTAACCCTTTACCACTTACAGACTACTACTAATGTATCAGACACATAGTGATGGGAAAACAGACATTTATCATGATGATTAATTTCTACTTTTCCCACTAGCCTACACACTGTCAACATCTACCATCCACGAACTTATAACACTAAGACAACACTCAATTTGAAAACAGTGAAGGACAAGATAATCTCTTACTATAGTAACATTTGGGGGAATAGTCTGCAAACAACTCCTAAACTAAGGACCTATATACAATTCAAAAGTGAGTTTAAAAATGAACACTTTACCCTGTTAAACCTGCAGAAATATTAGCGATCACTTCTTGCACAATTCGGGTGTGGTATCTTACCTCTTAGAATCGGGACTGGACGATATATCGGAGAAAGCCCTGAGCAAAGACTATGTAAAATGTGCAAATCAAACTTTGTGGAAGACGAAACTCATTTTTTGATAACATGTGAATTCTATATAGACATTCGAAATGATATGTTCTCGGATCAGTTAAATGACTCTATTTTTAATGAATTAAGTGATCTTGAAAAACTGTCATTTCTGATCAATGCTCATCCCCGTAAATGTGCGAAATTCATTGTTAAGAGCTACCTAAGAAGGAGGTCAGCTATGTATGGTAGATAAATTACTTTGGGAGTAACCCTTTTTCACCCCGGTAAATTAGCTACCTTGAGGCATTAGGTAAGATCTTGTTTCACTGAGTGAAAAAAGACATTGCATATTGAGTGCGATGTCTCATTCCACACACTGTTATCAAATTTTTGTATAGTTGTAAACAACTAATTTCATGTGACTTTATGAGTTAATATTATGTATATATTGTATGGTGACTTATAGGCCCAATGTGCCGGGTGTGGTAAACTTTGTATAAAATGTGTTATTCATGTATGTAAATTCACACAGGTCACGTTAATAAACAATTTTCTTATCGTATCTTACTTATAACTTCATGAACTGTTTATAACACCTGATTCAATATCCATTTCTTAATCTTTCAGCAGTCAAAATATTCCTTTCATTGAAACATTTCCACATTTTTACATTATTTACATATCAAAGTCTCTAAACAGGAGAGGTTATCTGTAGTTAGATTGTCTATACGCTTTCCTAGACGAATGCTTTGTCCCGTGGACCACGACGTTTGAAAACTTACCTTTAAATGTCTTGAATATTTCTGTCATTACAATTGTTCCTCAGAACTGGTGCCGAGCCCCTGTAGCTACGTCGTTAGCGACACGGGCTGTCAATTCAGTGGTTGTGAGTTCGAATCCCGGCTCGGCCAACTTTCTTTCCGACGATTGTCAAAAGTCAATGCGACATGCGTCATTCGTCTTCCACTAATGGGCCAAGAAAAGCAGCAAGTTGCTTGAGAAGATTGTTGTGTGGAGTACTGGTGTGAGAAAACCAGGAAATGCATGAGTAGGTGAAATGGCCGTCGTGATATAACTGATAAATTGTTAAAAACGGCGTTAAACCCCAATCAATCAGTTAATCAATCCTCAGAGTTGGCAGTAGGTGCACAGTGGTACGATTATCCAGTTTCGTTTACTTCAAAGGTCGGCTTTCTTATTGTGAGGCTCACATGTCAGATACTTTCAACAACACATTAACAATATAACATTTTAAAAAGCAACTTGACGACGTTATGACAGTCAGTACTGCCATTGTATGTAATATTCGATCAAAAGCTGCTTTAAAAACCCAGCCTATTTAATTTGTTAACTGTAGTTTGTGTTTCCTCTTTATAATTAGCTTGTTGAGTAATTAAGTGATTTCTGATTTACCCCTCACAATGTATTACCCGACACTTGTTACAGTAAGAGGTTTTGTGTTCAACTCTAAACTGATCGATTTAATAGGGTAACAGTAATAATCTATCAATCACATTGTTGCTCTTTTAATGTGCACTCAAATCGGCGGAAGCGAATAACGATATTGCTACCTCTTACACACATGAACGAATAGTAGTATTGATTTATACTAAAGCAACCACCCAATCGAGTCCGGGGCTAGGTTAATCTGAATTTACAACGGGTTATAGATACAGAGATCATGATTATTCGTCCTATCGCCGTTATATACATGTAGCAATAACGGCGCATACTCCCAATAAATAAAAACAGGTTTCGGAAAAGTTTTACTCTATCCAACATCCAATAAACAGACGACTATAAAACATTTGTAATAGCACATGCGAGGCTTCTGTTAATGACAGTACACATTTTAAAGAGAGGTGGCACATTTCAATATTATAACAATGACTCCATCTGCAACAGTGTTTTCAAAAATCGCTTGCTTCAGATGTATCAAAATACATTTATATGTAAAAACACTACAAAGAGATGAGGCAATGGATTGAAAACTATATTCTTTCAGGTGAGCTATGGTCAGGGAAAAAGATACTCATTTGTACGCACTACCAAAATTACGTTATAGCATGGGGTTTACAGAGTGGCAAGTGTGATGACTATTGGTACAGTGCGAACCAAAACTATCACAGACATATATAGAAGAGATAAACTAGAATCTACACCAGCGTTGGGGTACTTCCCTTTTGGAGATTGCGTTGATCTATCACAGCAATCGTAAGTGTCGCCTTTTCAAACAAATCATAGGTGTTGACACCTCACACCAATCGTAAGTGTTGCCATCTCACTAGAATCGTAACTGGTGCCATCTCACAACAATAGACAGTGTTGCTATCTCACAACAATAAAAAGTGTTGCTATCTCGCAACAATTGAAAATGTTGCTATCTCACAACAATGGTAAGTGTTGCTATCTTACAACAGTCAAAAGTGTTGCTAGCTCACAACAATCGTAACTGATGCCATCTCACAACAATCGAAAGTGTTGCTATCTCAAAACAATCGTAAGTGTTGCCATCTCACTACAATCGTAACTGATGCTATCTCACAACAATGGAAAGTGTTGTCATCTCACAACAATCGTAAATGTTGATTCCTCATTGCAATCGTAAGTTTTGACACTTGTGAATGTTATAAATCGAGATTCGTTCACATTAGTCTACTTAATGTATCATAAAATAGTTAATGCCAAATGTTTTAATTTTCTATTACGCACCGGTTTGCTTCATTTCATGTGTATTAACCTTCAATAGTACGCCGGTTTTTATAAAATAATTAAAGCAAGAGTGCAACAGAGTGGGAACGGCATTGGAATGTCATCATCGAGCTCAACTGAAAATGATTGAAAAAAGAAAATTTTGCAGCAAACTACAAGGACAACATGGTATCAAAAGGTCGGAAAAAGGACAATACATACAATGAAGAAGTGTTTAATAACGAGCACAGCTCGTCGCATGTGAAGCAAGTTACGGGCCCAAGCTTGGTAGGAGATAGCATATTTCAATGCACGATTGTCATATATTGCATATGGTCTGTCAAAAGCAGTATGGTATATTTTTCGGAAAGTAATTTCATGGGAGATGTTTAGGCTCGACGCAAACGCGTAGATTGGATATAATTCATTTATGAAATATTTTTTACATGCGTATAAGTATTATGGTTATTAATAATTTCATGTTTTTAAGATATTTCTTATAATATTAACTATTTTCAAGATTATGCCCAGAATAAAGAATCAAGTACAGTCAAACGTCACAACTGGCTTTCTGGTCTACTGCTTTCACGACACATTTACAACGAGCCAGTAACTAGAACTTTGATATTTCGCCCACCATGTCTACACTCTTACAAAGTAAGGGTACGTAATTATGTTTCTTCATTGAAATCAAATGCATTTAGTTGAAATGAAGAGATATAACGTTGATTCTGTTACATTAGTTCTAAACATGCCATACCATAACATTATTCAAAATATTACGATTTTGCATTCAGTCGCGGAGGATTCCGTTGTGATGGAAAATGCTTCTTTCATTGCCCGAGTTAAGCCTCTCCATGTAAATTCGATGCAACATTCATATGACTAGACAAGAGAAAGTTGATGCAACGCATCAATGTCGCCGGATATCCATAGTGCAGTTATGCATAACACTAACATTATAGTAGTTGAATAAACAGTTATCAACTGAGGGGCATATTGGAACATCAGGGGTGGGGGTCAAGTGAAAATGTATCATAACTTGCATTGTTTTGTCAACGAAGTGAATGATAATTGAAGCCTTTCATTGTTTATGATCAATCTCCATTCCAAAGTAGGTTGACAATACACACAACCAACTAATTATTGATCATAAACAGTAATGGAAATGAGAAATATTGCCAATCATTAGTCTTAGTATGTATACAGTGCTTTTCATTAAGGAATACTTATAAGATTTGTGAATTCCACATACACTTTTCAAGATGTTTGTCAGAATATTTGAATTTTATTATTTTTCAATAAAACAACAAAACAGACAATTTAGGATTTGCATGCAATAGCACGTCATTTTACCTATCCTCTATTAAAGTCAACAGTGGACACCTTTGCAGCAATCTACTTTTAAAACAATGAGATAAGGGTTAAATCGCTGAAAACGTGGGTTTTCTCTTTTTCTCAAAATGATATTAGCTTGGAATCCTAATTATATCATACTTTAACAAATGTTGAAATGTAGTCCAATATTTATAAATTAGACCACCTTCGAAATATAATATCAACTAAACAGTTAAATCTCATTGAAATTGTTGGATAATTTAAACTTAATTTCGAACATAAACTGAGCCTTACAACATGTTAATTTATTTTAATTCTTTCCTTCCTTTTTTATAATGAAAATAACAAACTACTCATGTTTTAAAATTATATTATGATGAGCGCCCTTGTGTCAATGATGCATAACAATATGCAGATCAGAAGCCTTTAGGGAATTAAATGACACATTTAAAACTGCCAAGGACGAAGTAATTTTGTACGAAAGACCCGATTCTTTCTTATTCGCAGAGGTGTCGTTCTAAAAACTCTCTTTATAGGCAGAGAGTGTTCGTTCAAAGTAATTTTTCTATTAAAACTAGTTTGATCTCGGTTTGTTCTTTTCTTCATTTGTTTCGAACCAAATAAACATTTTAAATCACCTACGATTTACTATTTGTAAGTGAGTGTAAAGAGCGGCTCTCTTCAAAGGAGATTGATCTACGCAGTTGGTATTCGCGAGTCACGCGATCAACATTTTTAGCTTAGAAACATTTCATATTTTAGATATACATGGATAAACATTATAAAATGCCTTCTTCACAAATCAAGACATCTCTTTGAACATGAAAATAACATTCAGTAAGTTAAAATTGCCATTAAAAGGAGAATATTCGAGGTCATTCTCATCTCGATATTTACACATAACAACAGTCTGCTTCAAGCAGGTGCGCGTATGTGAACAAATTAGAGTGTGCGACGTAAAGCTTTGTAGTTATAGCCTTTTGAGTACATGTAGTATATAGTGTAAAATAAAGTATACCAGTCTAGCTACATGTAATAGGGACTGTTTTGTCTTCGTAAATAAAACAAAAAAACATAAATGCGAGTCAAAATAAAGAAACTGAAAATACCTAAAACATCGGAATATTTATTTCATTTTAGATGTGTCATTACCTAGTGTTTTTAAACAAACACAATTGTAATATGTTCAAGACATCTAAATGTGTTTCTTTCTAATAATAATCCCATGTGATTTTCGAAAACCTATTAAAAATAGAAGTCGCGGGCTTCTGCCCGACGACTAATAAGGAAGAGTAAACAGGTCTTGGTTCCACGATATATCTGGCGGCACTCATTAAATCCTATGGTGTGGGAATTCAAAAGAATGGGATCATTAAAGTGTATTTATATCATTATTTATTATAGCAGTATACTGTTGAAGCTCAGACAAATCATAAGCAATGTAATTGCATTTCGGAAAAGATAACTGACTTGCATCAATTCGACGACTCCAAAAAACACAAAGAAAACTCAGTTTATGAAGGTGCAACTTTTAAAAAGCGTTGTCAAAATCGGGATAATGTTAGGTATGTGTACACATTTAGAAAGGACTCCATGTGTTAAAGTGTCTTTTTAAAAAGTTTGAAGAGAATTACTATAAGCTTCAAATTTTCGATTCCATCTACATGTTTTCAAATAATGTTTATAATGTCATGTTAGGAGTAAATGTATGGAACATAGGATAAGTTATAACTGTAAACCGTCGGCTGTAAGTGCTTCAAAATTCTTCTTCATGTGTAGATGAGACAATGCTTTCAAGAAAATAGCATTCAATGTGACCTATAGCCAGGACAAGACGACATGGTGTGTACGTACGACAAACAAAACGTCATCGTATAGGGCTGTCTGAAATAATCTGTAATGATGAATGCACAGCGTGGACATCCTAAAACCAAAATTCGCTCAAAAGTACACAGATGAAAAAACAAGAAACTTAAACACAGATACTTACCTATCAGAAACAATATATATCCCGGGATATCGTGAATTTCTCCTATCAATCGCTTGTATTAGCAAGTGATTCTTTAGCATTTTGCCTAATGGATGTGATTCTGTGAAGCAGGTGGCACCAGTATATAGCTCGAAAATCTTGCTGCTTCACTTGACAGGTTTTCTTACTATTTCAATTATTCGCTCTGAACACTTCCAAATGCAAAGTTGAACAAGTCATTTTAGGACGTTAGCGATGACAGGATAAAGATTATTCCTTCTCCATGGTACAGCGGTTACAGTTTCAGCATTTATCATACCAACTAATTTATTAAGGGTATGAATGGGTTCAATCCTTCGTGCTTTGATTAACTGTACGTTATGACTAATGCATCGATATCGAAATATAGTGAACTTCGGCGTTGAAAAATAGGTTTATTGTACAAGGGATACAGTTATTTGACTAAAATACTGTTGAAAGCGTTGAAAATTTCAACCTTTCTTAGTTGAACATCTTCTATATGGGTAGTTTGCAGGGGTGAATATTTCGCATGAATACATTTATCAACAACAGTTGCTGCAAGATGCACGGGAATCAGCATTTTATGGCTTAAGAAATACTGTTTGATTCGAAAAACACGAATCCAGCATTTAAATATATGATATTAATATATGATAACAATAGTTTTTTAGTTAAATACGTAAAACGAAAACAAGAAATCTTTTCCCAACGTGTTGACGTCGATCTCCAATATATTATTGTAAACATTTGTCTGCGCATGCGCGTCCTTTTTTTTCCCCTTAATATATTCTAAAAATAGCAAAATTTAGCACAATAACTTCGCATTCATGAAAATATTCCCATTTTCCTAATGTAATGGGAACGGGGTCTAGGTAAAGGTATAACTATTACTTCTACGGCCTTGCTGTGAAAGCCGGCTTTTATACCGACGTTGGTAGAGTGGTTGACCTTTGTATAAAGTTAAACAACGTTCATCGCGGTTAGTGCCTGGACGGGTGACCCGCGATGGCTGAACGCCGGTACACGTTAGACATGGTGGCAGCGTTGGGTATTATTAAAACAATATTGTTTTAATTATAAAAAAAATACTCGCACATAAATAGACTGGTTCACTACTATTAATACTCTATTGCGATCTCGAACGAGAACCAGTCTAGTGAAGAACTGCTACGGAAATATCCGAAAGCTGACGGTGAAATACGGCGCACGCGCGATTAAGACGATTAACACGGCGCATGCGCAAGCCGATTGAACCAGTGACAGTTTTTTCACAACAATATATACACTGGTGCTGATGCAACCGCGCAATAATGAACAATGCGTGGAATTCCCTTACGTAAACTCAACACAACAATCGTTCCATGAAATGCTATTTGAATCTTCTGACAGATATATGTACCGAAACTGTCCATAAAGAAAACTTTGTTATAACATTGAAACATTCTATTGACTTAAGCTGACTGCATTGATTGATTGATTGATTGTGGTTTAACGCAGTTTTCCACACTTTTTCAATCATATCACGGCGGCCAGTTACCTACTCATATGTTTCCTGGTTCGCTTACACCAGTGCTTCACGCAACATACTTTCTAAGCAACTGGCTGCTTTTCCACATAGACTAATAGCCCATTGGTGAAAGACGAATGACGCTTGTCACAGGGACTTTTGTCAAACGTCGGAAAGAATGTTGGTCGAGCTAAAGTTCGAACTCACAACCCCTGAATTGACGACTTAAATTCTTAACTTTATACCTAGCATTTGGCTTATCCACAATCAAATCATCTAAGACGAGAACACTATAAAGACAAGTAATTATGTTTAGACAAGGCAGAACGGAAGAATGTGTTAATGTGGTGTCATATGTTCCAGGCAAATTGTTTAAAGCCTCTCCTCTAAGTGGAATGGTTTTTTTCTAAAAATTACTTGGACAATTTCTCTTAATGTATATTTGGTGAATTAATTTGACAAGCTATCATTTTCAATTGTATGCAAGTTGTAAAACCCGAAAATGTTACACCAAATACATGTGATACGGGGGTTGAACATCTTGAGGGAAAGGGAACATTATTGTATAAAGTTGTCAAAATGTATCTATAGTAGACATAATTAGTGTGGAGTATTGTACCCACATATAAGTTAATTATTGTTAAGTTATTATTAAAATAACAAGTTGCGTGTAGAATTAATATATATTTGCAGAATATCTAACTTAGTTCATATCATGATCTGAGTATTCCTGCTTGGCTCCCAAACCTTAGTTTAAGTGTGTGACCAGTCTGACTCAAAAAGGAAATATGGTCATTCGATGCCTGGGGTAAATACAACATAGATTACGTGTTGTCAAATTAGTTTACCATTTTACGTTATGGGAGAGAAGTTTATTCTATAACTAATTAATTAGAACATTTAATCGCATACATAGTCGATTTGATTTTTTCGTACACACAAAGTTGACGTACTTCCTATACTTTTATCCACGGTCAATATATTATCCCATTCCCATATACAACAAGACGAATTTTGATGCAGAGCATCAAAGGACGCCGCGCATGATTTTGAAGCATGACTTAAAGGAAGCAGATGTAGTTCAGTACATTTAAATAACGTGTGAAAACAGACAGGATGTAAATATTTCGAACAAGAAGGCCAAATGTCCCTTTATCATAACCAAAAAGGCCAAGATGTGCCTATATTGCTCACCTGGCTACCATAGCCTATAATAAAAGGTTACCATACAACATGAAGTTTCTTAATGTTTTACCAATACACGGTTTCAAATCTGCTCTAACTAGATCAATTAGATAAAAAAAACATCACATAGGTGCTTAAATATTAACATGTAATGTCTCTAGTTATAAATTAAGTGTGACACAAGCTTTGGAAGGAGAGGGTGAAGTATATTCTCCTTCGTGTTTATCAGAAGTATGATAACAACAAGAGGCCCAAGAGGGCCAGTATCGCTCCACTGCCAATTAAATCTTCAAACAGCCCCGCGCCCTGGTTGCCATGTTTTTTACCAATCAACATGGCTTGAAGGAATCTGATAGAGGGTCATATATATATATATATAAAATATTTTTTAAGTTTTCACTATAACCATATTATAAGGCAAAAATAGCTCTGCCCTCTGGCGGCCATAGTTTTCGACCAATCAACTTGGCTCGAAAAAATCTGAAAGAAGGTCACCCAAGCAACATTTCTACACAATTATTTGAAAATCGGCCTGATACCTACGGAGGAGAAGAAGATTTGTTAAGTCTTCACTACTACACAATTATTTGAAAATCGGCCTGATACCTACGGAGGAGAAGAAGATTTTTTAAGTCTTCATTGTTTTTCCTTTCGGAAACCAGAATTTTGCATGGATCCCAAACAGTTTGAGGAACTAAGGAGAGATCATTGAGAGGATACTTCCTATGAAGTTTCATCCTAATTGGTCCAGTGGTTAGGTAGGAGAAACAGTTTGAAGCAAAACGTTTACGGACGGACGGACGCACGCATGCACGCACGTACGTCCAAAAGGCGTTTGTTGGGTGTTTTCCTTTGATGTTCTCTTGTTGGGTATACCCAACAAGCACATGGTTTATTCCGTAATTATCCCCCCTTTACGGAATAAATAGCAATAATATGTTAATTAGATACCCATAACACAATTGTATAAAAAAAAAACCACTTATCAAAGTGTCTTATAAGGGTGGTGGCTGGGGTTTACGAAAAAACACTATCCAACAAGATTACTCTCGTAAGTACGCACTCACGCACGGACGCACTCACGCACGCACGAACGCAGGACGGGCGATTCCCCATGACATAAGCTCGACTGGCTTTCAGCCAGTGGAGTTAAAAACGGAAGTATATAAACAAAAAATACGATATCGCAAATTTCTGAGATAACGAGAAAAAAAAATATCAAAAAAAATAATCGAGAAATCGAAATGTTCGAACATATTGATATTTTTTTTTTTTTTTTTTTTTTTTTTTTTTCGATATCTCGAACTTTCCGATATCTCGAACTTTTCGAAAAAGAAAATTATATTTTTTTTCGATATCTCGAACTTACCAAATTTTTTTCATATTTTTTTCGATATCTCGAACTTTCCGATATCTCGAAATTTTCGGTATCTCGAACTTGTCGATATCTCGTACTTGTCGATATCTCGAACTTTCCGATAAAGTTCGAGATATCGAGATTTTTTTTTTAAAGATATCGAAAAGTTATTGGAAAGTTCGAAATATCGAGAAGAACAAAAAAATAAAAAAAATAAAAATATCGAGATATCGGAAAGTTCGAGATATCGAAAGTTCGAGATATTGGAAAGTTCGAGATATCGAAAGTTTCGAGATATCGATATGTTCGATTTGTCAATAAATGTTCAAGTTAAAAACATTCGTTTTATCAATGTATTCGAGATATCGATGTGTTCGAGTCATCGGTATGTTCGAGATATCGATATGTTCGAGTTATCAATATGTTCAAGTTATTTGACCAATAAGACATTCGTTTTTTGCGTGTACAATGACCTCAGACAAATTTCGTACCTAAACCTCTTAATTTGCGAATGTCTAATCGAATGTCTAATGTCTAACTGATCAATTAGACATTCGTTTTTTTAATGTACATTGATCTCTGATGAATTTGGTACCTAAATCTCTTAATTTGCGAATGTCTAATCGAATGTCTAATGTCTAACTGATCAATTAGACATTCGTTTTTTGCATGTATAATGACCTCCGACGAATTTGGTACCTAAATCCCTTAATTTGCGAATGTCTAATCGAATGTCTAATGTCTAACTGACCAATTAGACATTCGTTTTTTTAATGTGCAATGACCTCCGACGAATTTGGGTTATAGATCTTGTAATTTGCGAATGTCTAATCGAATGTCTAATGTCTAACTGACCAATTAGACATTCGTTTTTTTAATGTGCAATGACCTCCGACGAATTTGGGTTATATATCTTGTAATTTGCGAATGTCTAATCGAATGTCTAATGTCTAATTGACCAATTAGACATTCGTTTTTTGCATGTACAATGACCTCCGACGAATTTGGTACCTAAATCCCTTAATTTGCGAATGTCTAATCGAATGTCTAATGTCTAACTGACCAATTAGACATTCGTTTTTTGAATGTACAATGACCTCCGACGAATTTGGGTTATAGATCTTGTAATTTGCGAATGTCTAATTGAATGTCTAATGTCGAATTAGACATTCGATATTTAACATTTGCGATTGTTCTGAATGTCTAATGTCTAATTAGACATTCGATAATCAAAATTAGCGAATGTCTAATCGAATGTCTAACGTCTAATTAGACATTCGAATATTTTTTTTGAATGTCTAATGTCTAACGTCTAATGCTCTGCCAACTTCACACACTTTATAAATAGGCAAAAACATCCGGCGAATTTTGGGCCCGTAAACTAAACAATTAAAAACGCGTAGCCTAGAAAGCTTGGGAAAAGTGAACTTTTTCTCTGAGCTTTGATGAATTGGGTCAGGGCCGTAAACCAAACAATCAAAAACAGCGTAGCCTAGACAGTTGGGGAAAAGTTATTAAATACAAATTAAATGTGTATAAAGTTTTGTAATAACGGTAGAAGACAAACGTATTTTGTATCTTGTTGTTTCTTAAATCAGTTAATACAATTTATTGATTCATAAAGGTTGTTTTTTTCAATCAAACAACAGAGGTTTTTTTAACAATAATAACATTGGTTCCTCCCTTTTCGATTACGTCACCCCATGGTACAAAATTAAAACCTATCCCATACTGACGCCGCGCTCCCACGCGGCGTCAACAAATACATCTATACAACGGACGACTTTGAATACATCTAGGCAAACGTGTCAAAACTAAATATATATATATAAATGAAATTAGAATTATTGAATATAGTACGCAATATTGTGAGAAAGGGAGAATTTGATAAATATGCAGACATATTTTCCTTTAAATCAATCTGAAGAGTGTGAAGTTAAATAATTGATGAAACAAATCCCAATTTACCTTTACATGATGAGATTATGTTTAAAGCCAGCAACAAACCTAATTCAAAGGTACCAAGCAAATATTATACCCTTTACCTCTCACTTGAATTAAAATAACTTCAAAAGTGTTCGATGTACTTAACCTGTACATATTTGAATATCTAGCCAAGTCTCCTGGTGGCCAGGTTTTCCAACCGTTCAATACATCGCAATACAATATGTTTAATCAGAAATGTAGACGTTTGGCCCATTAAACAGATCAAAATATACATAATAAGTCCACATGACTGATATCACAATAAACTGAGTCCAGTATAGAAAAGGATATGAATGCGATTATTAGCGGTTCACATATTTTTAAACATATTGACAAAAGAAGAAATTGTTTACAATGTTCATATGTCCGTTTTTCTGAAGAGGCTTTCATTTCGTTTCAATGACTATTCCTTCAATACTTGAACGTTTCAATATTTAGGTCCAGACGTAATACTAGCTTGTTGCCAATGTGTTGCATATAGGAAAGTGAAAATCAAACCAATCAAAAACTTATATGTTTTAATATCTAAGGTTCTGGCCAAATATGCACAATTTACAATAATACAATAAAGGAAAACAGATATGTTTTAGCATATAACATTTTCGGTATAAGTTAATATCCTGATATTAAATGACTCTACATAAATGTTTGCAAAGCTTTTAAGTACATTGGTCTGGTTTCAGCCACTATTTCATTGAATCGGTCTTTTGTTGAATACGATGATTTGCATTTCACGTATTAAGTATAAAGTCATGAGCTCATCATAACCAGGACATGACATCAAACTATGGAACTGATCCACCAATATATGTTTAGTGCATTTAAGACAAAATATCATGATAGTTTGATGTCTGTCATTTTCAACATTTAAGCAATGGCTTAAGCATCTGAATTTTAATTAATATACGACGATTGTAAATCGACATATCTTCATATAATTTGAAGTGATTTAAGATATTTGTAATAATTTACTTTCGTTGAATCAAATACTTTTACTGGAAGACCTGGGTTAAGTGTTGTTTAAATATCTTCACCAAAAATAATTTGCATGTAATAAATGTTTTATCTTAGTCGGCCATGTATTTCTGCCATTTCAACTGGGCAGATAAAATATCATTGGTTTGGATATCTTGCATTCGAAATTTCTTTCTGCAGAATTTAATACATTGGGATATATATGATACAGCAATGGGATATCTACAACATTCACTTATCGCCAATAAAATTGGCGCTCAGGGTGGCAGGTTAAGCTTTGGCTGGTGTCAGGATAAAGGGTTTGATTTATTGGGGTTTTACGCCGTTTTCAACAATTGTTCTGTCATATCACGGCGGCCAGTTCACCTACCTCATGTGTTTCCTGGCTTCCCTACACAAGTAATCCACACAAAGAACTTCCTAAGCAACTGGCTGCTTTTCCACTTAGACTGTTTGCCCATTGGTCGAAGACGAATGACCCTTGTTGCATTGACTGTTATCAAATGTTAGAAAGAATGTTGGCCGAGCTGGGATTCGAACTCACAATCCCTTATTTGGCAGCTCGCGTCGCTAACGATTGAGCTACCAATCCTCGGCTCATGATAAAGGGAACAGTAGTAGCGGTAGCTTACCGATGAAACGCCGTGATACAACTTAACACTTGTTCAAAGCGGCGTAAAACACATAACAATCGATGTTTAAGTTACATCACGAGTAGCCAATTCTTGTAGTCAGAAGTTTCCAAACTGTTGCACACGAGTTTTATACACAATAATCTGCATAGACAACTAGAAAACAATTGTGAAAATAATAATGCATTTATTTGCAAGTTTTGGATGAAACAACGTTATTCTAGGTGGGTTCTTTGTAAGACGAGACAAGTAATGAGATATGTTTTGTATTTATTTAGATAATTCGTGCACAGAACATTGTGTTATTTTGTGAGTTAATCTAAGTCGACGACCTAATAATATACCAGGAAAGACGTTTGTTTCGGTGTTTTCTTTCAATAGGTTTTGAACATCCTACCCGAACTCTGGACAGGCTGGCCACATGCTGAAAGTATATATGATAATCAAGCATGTGATTTGAAAACGAAATGTTTACGTGTGACACATATCTTTCAAACAAAATAAGAAATCAATATCAAAGAAAGTTCAGAAAAATGTACATTTTCTCTAATTCAGAAACATATCCCTTTCAAATATTTTCAACACACCACATATGGGTGTATACGCATACATCCTAGAAATGTAATTATACATATTAAGTATACATAGTAAGATACATAAAAGCATTTCAATTCCAAAAAAGGCTTAGTTTGGCAACATGTGTTATTTCTAATTGAACTTGTATTTCGAGTCGCATGGATTGTTGTGCTGAATATTAATGTTGGAAATCGGGATTAACTTATTTAGTAAATAAAATATTTTCAAACGGCTGAAATGAGCAGAATTTTAAGCATTACGTTTTAAATTAAAGGATGAATATTAACGGGACGAATTCCCAATTGTAATATATTGCAATGATAAGCCTAATAATAACGTTATAGTTTGTTTTTCAGTAGCTTTGCTGAATAAACAAAAGTATTTTCCTGTAGGCATTGTTAAAACTTATTCACGGCGATTACGTGAATGCATCAGTTGTTTACTGCGCTCGAAAACAAACAAACACAATGTATTTGTGAACGTTTGTGGATTTGAATAATAAACAAGACATTCACGTCGGTTTTTATCTTCATTTCTTGTTCAGTAGTCATAATCGTAAACGCGTGAGTCCTTCATGAATTATTTGTCACGGGATCTATTCTATTAATGTGTATATGATTTATCAATTAATAAAACTATGAGCAGTTCAGGGTTCGAAAATGCAATAGTACTTTTTGGCATTGTATATGAAATTGCCGCAATAAACAAGGAGACAGATTTTGTAACAATTCAGAGATCGGAATAACGTAATAACTAAACAACAAATAAGTATCTTATTTCATCAAAAACATATTACGTTTTAAGATACTATCGTATTATGATTTAATCACGCTCGACATAAGGCCAAACATGTCCAGCTCAAATGATTCTAGTTTCATGATTATTATTATGCGCATTAAGAACTAATTATATAAATCGTTTAAGACATACCTTTTTTCAATTGTCAAAATATGCCTTTCGCTTGTTGTAAAGGCTTGAAATATACATACATATATATATATGTCCAATACAAAGAAGGACCGCAAACATACATGTGTATGAAGATGTTGTGTTGGTGAACAAGTTATGACTCGTATTCTTGAAACGTAGCACAACTAACAACTGAGTATTGAATAAGTGTGTTACAAAAACATGTACGCAAACGTTTCCTGTCCTCTGAGGTTTTACCGTTCATTTTATCCCAGCACATGTTACCCTTATACTGCTCTACGCGCTATTTAATTACGTTTTCTTATCATGGTATTTCTCAAGACTGCTCCAAAATTGTTGCAACACGTGTTAATGTCAGTGATGATGATACGTCTTGATCTAATTCTGCGGAAGACGTGTTACGTTGCTTTACTGCACTATTATTTACTTCGGCGAATCTATTAAATTCATGGCATTTCTGATTGTAGATGACGTACTTGTCGTCATAGATTTAAATTCCATCTTCGAAATATTAATTGTCTGTTGACAAATTCCTTATATATATTTTACTAATTTTCAGTATAAAACGTTAGCTTGACAATCGTCAAATAAAATGATGAAATCAAATGGGAGAGATAATTATATATACCTTGATATATGCTTGTACACCCACTGAAAACGAGTAATGTGTTCTCTACGATCGCTGGAGGAGACTCCAGGATGTCAAGATTGAGGGATGAGTATGAATATGAAATATGTTCTTGACGAAGCCTTGACTGGGTATACCTTAAGTATCCCTTAAGGTCTCCTACGTGGAGAGTAAGTCGTGTTTGAGTAAAATTTACGATTTTTAATTACGTTCCTGTTTCAACCTTCTGAGTAAAATCGTTCTTGACTTGGGATGCCAGAGACGCTCAATTCCGATTGTTATTTGTGATGGACAAACTCTTGAACGCATTGCTAAACCAATACGCCCAGCATGTTTTCTTAATAATTACAATATAACATTCTAAAACTTACGATTGTTATGAGGTATAAACACCATCTCTGATAGAGAAGTCCCCCAGAGCTGGCGAAGTTTCTGCTGTATCTCGTCAATATACTTCTGCGAGAGTTTAGGGTATCGAGTTTTCACACTGACATAGTAGTCATCACACACACCAGTATGTACAGATTCTTTAGCACAGCCCCATGATATCGCGTAGTTATGGTAGTCCGTACACAGAACAACATTTCTACCTGACCATAGGTCTCCTAAAATTATAGTTGTTCTTAAAAGCATAACCTCATAATTTATGATTCTATTCCGTAACCCGGTTTGATTTATTCTGAGTGTTGTGCAGTTTTCAACAGTACTTCAGGTATATAGTAAATAATACAGCCTATATTTTATTGACATTTATTAATATAGTAGCATACTTGTGTATCAAATGCAAGGTTCAATGCAGAAGAAAACATAAATAGACTGTATTACTAGTGCTGAATTATCAAAAATACGAGTATGAACAGTTTGCAGCTACCACTGTTTAAAATTACATCGTATGATAACAAAACAAAAAAGAATATAAACAGTTTACTGGATACTGAAACAAAGTAACTTGCATCTAAGCACACATGCGTTCCCTTAAATCTCCTTTTTTGCCTGTAGTTTTTTCATGGAATAAGGACACAAACTTCTCTCTGTGTGACATCGAATTCAATCAATTAGTCAGTATCTCTCTTCTTATATTTTCGTACATTAAACAGTTTAGTAAATAGAGTGTATCATGTTTTATATCTCCTATGTCAACTACAAATTGTCAATGCGAGCTGAAGCAATGTTTCTTGGTAAATAGATATACTTCTTAGCAGAAAATGTCGTTAAAAGATGAATTGCATTCTTAAAAACACATTATGACGTCGCATGTAGATCGGTGGAAGCAGCGTTACTTGTCTATTTATGAATCGTTTATGAGTAGAACGAGTCTCATTTATGTTTCGCATACGACAAGGATAAAGGAGTAAAAACGTATGTACTATATGAATGTTTTTGCTGTTCAGTTATGTTGTTAATTATTTTCCCTTTGATATTTACTTCTCATGTTAATTTGAAAAATACCAACAATAAAACATGGTGTATTTTAATGTATAGATACAATTGATTTTACCAATTTGATCCACCATTGTCGTACTTGCTGTTGATGTCTTAGTGGCCTTCGCGATCGTAGAGGTACATGTTCCGTCTTTCCTAATGAGTAAAATATCTCCAGAAATAGTATATATTAAGGTTAACAATGATTATGTGGACCGAATGTGACATTAAACACACTATTGTCGAATTATGTTAACTTACATATGAATAAATTACTTAACTAAATACAGTTTATAATGAATATAATACAAAAGCATGGTAATCTATGGTGCTACAAAACCACGGTTGGATACATAATTGACACAATATCTACATATTAATAAGATTGATGAAAATATTTAAATTTGATTTCATTGATTAATTCAGAATAAATTCCTATTAAGGGAAGAGAAATGGCAATGCTGGAAGATAAACATCGATTATCAGTTTGAAAATGTTAAAAGATAAATCCCGAGCATTTACTATCTTCTTACCTCCAGCTACTATAAAGTGTAAAACCTTGACCATGTGAGTCCATACGTTGTGTATATATCCAATCTTTAAATTGGGCCGCACCGTTCCACGAACAAGGCAGTATTTGGGCATATAGGTACCATTTTCCCATGTACTGAAAGTTTACAATTTTGCTAATACCTTATCATATATAAAAATCCTCATTTTACAAATATGCGACGACTCACGTAAGATTGCATTTCAGTGATGTGAAATCAATACGGCATGAAATTCTTGATAGTTTTCCAAAAAATACGAAATTCCATCTGTGTCATACTTTTAATAGTTTACGCTAAATGTATACAAAGCTACAGTGTATGATAGGTTGTTTGTCAGATGTCGTATCATGCTCACATCGCTATGTATAATTTGTCATTACATTTTTAAAATGTACGTTGTATGTCATCACTTTGGTTTGTTCACGGTATTCATCTTAACTTCATACAAGGGTTCAATGTCAAGAAAAGTTCGATGAATCAATAAACACATGGCCCGTCAATATCTAAGGTGAAAGTTGGCCATGAGTATCGTGTATGGCCAATGCATTGCCTATCATGAACACTTTCGTCATGGCGACTTGATCTTATAGTTGGTAGGCATTTAAGCAAGTTCAGTTTTGACTACGTGGAACTGATTATTTACTCAATTATTCAGTTTACCCAGAATCTTGCGTTAATATATTGAGTAAAGGTTCAAAACAGAGTACTGTATTTAAAAAGGTAAAGTAGCGCTTGTAAAAGAGCAGACCAAAAGAATATCCTGCCAATAACCTTTGGGTTCAATGTTGTCCCAAGCTAAGAGTATTGCCTATAACTCGGAGGAAAAAGAAGCATTATCAGGTAGCCGAACTGGTATGACTTTACATATCGGGAACTATGACATCATCTTTTCTTTAACAATCATTTGAAAAATACAATTTTTTGTATAAATGGTTAATAAACAGTTTGGAGGGTAGTTGCATTTAACATGTAACGTATACTGCACAGCATGGGTCAATAAATGCGTATGTTACTTGATTGGCGGATATTGACTTCGCTGGTCACAGAGACCCGACAGTAGGGTTTTGTATAACGTGAACTACATGTGTAAAGACGATAACCAAATTCATTCCGACTGCTATGCTTAATTACAAACATATGACTCTTTATCTGAATATTTATAGTACAAACTTCTAACATATGATCCGTCCCGCGAAAAACCAAGATTGTGGATCGCTGCGTTAAGCATCGAACCGGATCAGCCTAAGCTTGCAGCGCAGGCTAAACAGGACATACACTTTTCGCCTCCTGTGGGTTTTCTGTTTCAGGAATCATTACTCTATATATACCTCTATCCCCCTGAGACGGAATGTGTCGGCCCGGACTGCACAGGCTGATCTGTATCGATACATTACGCAGAGTCCATCATGTTGGTCATCTCGTGGAACGGCTCATATGTTCTAGACTACTTCTTTGTCCATTGATCATGTGAACAAAGCCCTTATTCAGAGCGTATATCTTTTGTTTAATGAATTAATATAATGACAGAGTCCTCTTGTTGTGACGGTTATTGATGAGCCCGTTTATGTGGAAAGAGACAAGTCGACAATTGTGAAATATGTAAGGTCAGATCAGAGCTAGGCACTATAAAACACATACTCTCTGGTCAGATTTACAGTATTTGCTTTAAAAAAGATTTCTGTTTTGGTCAATGTCTAGAATGAATTGCGTTCTGCGAAAAGTGTTATCTTATTTCATGCAAAGTATATCTCAAGTTTGTGTATACATACACGTATACGGTTATTACCTGTTGACATTACGTGTCTCTCGAATGTGTGTTAAGAAGGATGGGGGAAATAATTAATTGGTTCAATCTATTTAAGCGATATAGATCTATAACGTATTGTATGTTATTAGTAATTACTCTTCATTTCGCCGACGTAGAGAATAACCTTGACGGGATATGTATGGTGCTTTATGTCGCTTTCAACATTGTCTTTAGTTATGTCATGGAGTTAGTTACCAGTACTACTGTTCCAATTATCCTTAAATCAGCCAGTCAGCCGTGATGCTGACATAACAATCCCATTGCCAAGGCGGGAAAGCCGTTACTTCCGTGTTTGTAGCCGTTTGTGCGCTACGTGTACAGGTCAAAATAAAGGACGTGCTAAAAATTCGAAACAACACGGGGCTGCAGAGTCAACGACTACACCTGTAAGTACCAATAGCGACTTATATTACAACTCTAACCCATTTGCTACCATGGCGTTCCCAAATGAAGCATCGAACTTCCGGTTGATTCATGGCAGGTTGGCAAAAAACTTCGAGAGGACAATTTAAATATCATTTGAGGTAAAAGAGGGATGTTGTAAACAAGATATCAGCTTGAATCTGAAGCCTTCTACGGTCTACGTCTGAGAAACTTCCAGGTGACTTAATTTTGCTTGAAACTTTATACTCGCGAAGATTGAGCAAATTTCATAAACAAACCACATAGATGTTGTGACGTCAGAGTGGTCATTCATATACAAGGGTCACGCTAAAAAACATTCCATAGTATACTGCACAAGAAAGCTAAGCGCACTCAAATGGAATTGAGTGTCATGAGTGATAACTCGACTCCAGCCAATTCAGCTCAAGAAAGTAATAAACGTGAGTAATCTTCCCCTTTTGATACATGTGAGTTAAAAAAAGCCCGTTCTCTATCAGTAGACTCTAACATGGATATACCATCGACCCATATCAGCTTAGATGATGAAGAGATTGAGAAAGTAGGCCCATCGACCCATATCAGCTTAGGTGATGAATAGATTGAAAATACATTTGCTAGCCAGATCTCTTCTATGGTCTCTACCATGATTACCACAATTGTAGATGGTGTTTTGACGGGGCTGAATGATAAGATCGAGTCAATGAAATAAGATTTTTTGAAAGATCAGGTGGCTGTTCTTGAAAGAAGGCTTGAAAGCGCTGAGGGAGCACAAGACAAGGCAAATCAGTACAGCCGGCGTAACTGTATCCACCTTACAGGCATAACAGAGTCGGCAGACGAGAATACAGATTATGTCGTTCTGGACATAGCCAAGGCCATCGGAGCCGATACTAGTTTGACTGACATCGACCGTAGTCATCGATTATGGTGCCCAAGAAACTTACCAGTAATTCAGGAACAGAACGACAGGCCACGTGACATTATTATTAAGTTTATTTCCTACTGCTCCAGGTCACATGTTTTTCATAGTAAATCCAAACTACGAGAAACAGGATGCAGAAAATCTTACATCAATGAGGATCTGACTCGCACACGAAATGACATATTTCGTCAATGTAGAAATCTGGTAAGGGACAAGCTTATCCATGGCGCTTGGACTTCGGATGGAGTTATTTTACTCAAAGACAGAGCAAATAAAGTTCATCGTATTGAAACACTTCAACACCTAAATGATTTCAAGGAACACACAGGTATCAGATGCTAGTGAACATTCATTCGCGGTACATATTGTCTACAATTGGGAACATGATACCTTATCAGTGTAAACAATAACAGTTTTCTGTGACGCGAGTGTTCAAGTTCGTATTTAATCCACGTCTTTGCATACTGACCTCCTAACCTCTCCTTTCTATATTATTGACAAGTGCAGACAGTCCATACTTTCGATCTATGAGCCTTAGTTACATTTATATTGCATGGAAAAAGGGTGCCGGTAATTATTTGTTATTACTAAACGTAGTTAGTCCACTTATCTTTTTTGATCAGTATACAATACATCGTATGTAGTGTAGTGTAACTGTATAAGACTCACTCAACCATGGACTCTCTTTTTGTTCACTGCTCTGCGTACTTCGTGGGGTTTAAGTCGAGACAGGTATGGCAAATTTCGTGACAATATAAACATTAATTGATGTTTACCTTTGTCATTAAATCTTGTATTTCATGGTGAATATTTGCCGTACGATAATAACTTATGGGTGTACACACATAATGAATCAATTAAACAGTGGGCTAATGTTTTTTTGCAAAATTAGTTCATTATCTCGTGATGCACTATTATCGTTATCGGACATATATTCATTGGGTAATTGATTATGCAAGAGAGTAACCTATGGGTATATACAAAAATGGGTATCTTATAGATGGGCGTTTGACTTGTAACTTGTATTAACAAATAAACATTGATGGCCTTTTTTTTTCAAAATGCGAATCTTGGGATGTATATATTGGTTTTACTTTACAGTTGATTGTGGGAGATGATTACCTTTGTGATTTAGTAACTTGTGTATCGCTTGATGAACATATAAATTGTACTTATAACTATATATTAGTTGTCTCTGTTTCCAAATCGCGAATCGTTGTCTTATTGTTCAGTTATTTTTGGGCGATGATTACCTTTGTGATGTATAAAATGTGTATCGTTTGAATGGACATATAACTTGTATTAACAACTAGTAGTTGTCTATGTTTTCAAAAGTATGATCATGATATGTATATATCCTGCTATATCCTTAAATGAGTATATCCTATAAAATTAAAAAAAAAGTCAAGTATTTTGCTATATCCTTGGATGAATATTACTATGTATACTTTTGAATAAGTCATTATCAACTCTTCTATATCGCTAGTCTACAGGCTGATGCTAATTTTTCTCAGTAACAATTAATTATTAAATAAATCTTCCGTTGTATAATAACGTATAAGTTCTACATTGTCCTCCTGATTTTGGGCAACATATGACTCAATTATTATGTATTTATTTGTTCTTAGAATGATTTTATTGCACAACCACCAGACAGTCGGTTTACTATGGAAAGATTAGTCAGTGTCTTTGTAATTTACTTGGCGGCTATTAATCAAAACACATTTGGTCTCCATCCACCGTGATTGAACTAAAGATGATTGAAACCACTACACCGCCTATTAACCTATGAAGTTTGCATCAATGCTATTTTAATCATTTACGTTCAAATCGTTCAAATCGTTATCATTCGAAATCGCGTTTCCGCTTCCGGAAAGAAGGGATTCCCACTATGTGCATTTATTATTGTTGTGATAGGGGCGATAGAGTTGGAGGGGGTGTAATTATTTATGTTCGAGAAGGTTTAGCTTCTCGAAAAAGAACAGATCTTCATATAAATGGACTCGAAGCCTTATAGGTCGAACTTAGTATACAACATAGCAAAATAATTATTGGTGAAATTTATAGACCGCAAGATTCGTATATAACAACTACTGGCAACTTTTAGAACAAATTATAGATCAAGTATTTACGCAGTCGTGTGACAACATAGTTGTAACCGGTGACTTTAATATGAACATGCTTAATTCACAATCAACAAAGATTAAATGGTTGATGAAAACGTACAATTCAGAGCAGATTATTAAATTCCCTACCTATTATACCGATCACTCGTCTTCCCTAATCGATCGAGTGTGTGTTAAAAATATGGAGCACATCTGTACGGCATTTGTCGCAGATCCATTTATACCCAATTTAACCAGATTCCATTGCCCTATTGTAGCTGTTTTTAAATTTAAAAAGCCAAAGTCTTGTCCATTTACACGCAAAATTTGGTTGTATGAAAGAGGTAATTACCCAAGCTTTAAAGAAAAGTTGAAAGCTGCAGATTGGAATTCAGTAATCGCATTGGAAAATATCGATGTAATTGCTGCTTCAATTTCTGAAATTATTCTACAAAATGCTTCTTTAACAATACCTAACAAATACGTTACGATAAGACCAGATGATATTCCTTGGATGAATAACAACATTAGAAAACTTATAAGGAAAAGAAACAGAATTCACAAAAAGGCGAAAATAAAAAATAATGTAACACTATGGGAAACATTTAAACAAATAAGAAACAATGTCACGACTGATATACGGAAATCAAAACAAGAATATATGGATACATGTAGATTAGTAAATAACATTAATACTGAACATATAGGTTCTAAAGAATGGTAAAAAATATACAAAAGACTTTCAAGTAGAAAAATATCTCAGTCTGTGCCAGTATTGTCCTATAACAATGTTACTGCTTATAATGATAACGAAAAAGCTAAAATGCTTAATACCGATTTTTGCCAACAATCTATCGTCAACGATACCAATGCAATTCTCCCTAATCTTAATGTAAATGAAGACCTTGCATTACACATATTAACATAACACATAATGGCGTATTAGACTCTATTTCCATCATGAATCCTACCAAAGCAAGTGGCCAAGACAACATCTCACCAAGACTCCTTCAAGAAGGTGCAAACGAACTTGCAACTCCACTATCACATTTCTTTAACATCTTCTTTTCCTTCTGCCTGGAAACAAGCGAATGGGACTCCAATTTTAAAAAAATGGCGACCCATCCCCACCTTCTTATTACAGACCTGTTTCACTTCTCAGCTGTATTTCCAAGGTGATGGAACGTTGCATGCATAAATATCTATATCATTTTCTTAACGAAAACAATCCATTAACATCCCATCAATCAGGTTTCATCAAAGGTGATTCAACGACTAATCAGTTAGCCTACTTGTATAATGGCATTTGTAAGGCTATTGTCCAAGGAAAAGAAGTACTTGCAGTATTCCGCGATATATCTAAAGCGTTCGATAGAGTATGGCACAAAGGTCTACTCCACAATCATCT
Source organism: Serripes groenlandicus (assembly GCA_031761405.1). Classification (NCBI taxonomy): domain Eukaryota; kingdom Metazoa; phylum Mollusca; class Bivalvia; order Cardiida; family Cardiidae; genus Serripes; species Serripes groenlandicus. The sequence continues at coordinate 59,884,506 of JASEVX010000006.1, read as the reverse complement.
ATAGGTGTCAAGGGCAATTTTTTACAATGGTATTAATGACATAGTAGATCAAAGACAATCGGAAATCAAACTGTTCGCCGATGACACTAGTCTGTATATCGTTGTTGAAAATCCAAATAAATCGTCAGAAAAACTTAACCGAGATCTTCAAACAATTCAGTCATGGTCTGTTAAATGGCTAGTCTCTTTTAATCCTAACAAAACCGAATCAATGTTGTTTTCGCGAAAATTAGCAAAACCGTACCATCCATCCTTGTACTTAAACAACACTGAAATATCACAGGTCAAGACACATAAACACCTTGGAGTTACATTTTCGGATGATGCTCAATGGAAAACCCATATTTCTCTCGTACTTGACAAAGCTTGGAAAAGATTTGGCAAACTTAGGTCTCTGAAGTTTTTACTGTCACGGTCTTGTCTAGAAAGAATATATGTATCCTTCATTCGTCCCGTCCTTGAGTATGCTGATGTCGTATGGGATAACTGCACAGAGGCATTAACAACTGGTTTAGAAACTGTTCAAATTGAAGCTGAGAGAATTGGATCAGGAGCAACTAAACTTTGCAATATCGAATCGCTTGTAAATTATCTTAAATGTGAATCTCTGTCAAATCGAAGAAGAAAACATAAACTTATTCTTATGTACAAAATGTCTTATAACTTAACACCTTCTTACTTGTCAAACTAAATCCTTTCACAACAACAAACTCGCTATTCCCTTGGGAATAATGCCAATGTTCCTTTAACACGATCTAGAACCGATTTATATTCGTTTTATTTTCTACCATCAGTTATTAGAAAATGGAATGCTCTCCCTCTAGATACTAGACGGGCACGATCAATATAATGTTTTAAATCCTTTCTTAATAGAAACAGGCAAAAACCACCGTCTTACTATTCAGAAGTAACTCGCCGCGGTCAAATTCTTCATACTCGTCTTAGACTTAGATGTAGCTCCTTGAATTATGATCTTCATCGACATTCGTTAGTGGAATCCCCTATATGTGTCCGGCAACCCTTAACAACCGTTTATTTGGAAACGAGCACATTTCAGAGAACCAAAATGAACAACTTATAATAGATATTCATAACTTTATAAAAGCATCAAAACGTTTTAGTAAGTAGCGATACATTGACCCGACTTGCCCATCAAAATGGTTCCGCTGTCTGTTGAGTTTGCAAATTTGTATTCTAACACATATTTGTTCCTCTATCTTATTTTTGGATAATCCCGTAGAGTTTAAACCAAACAATTTAATAAATGCTCATGTCTTAAAGATCTGCTTATATTCCGGGAATGAAAGCCTATCGCACTCTTACTCGATTCGTAGGACCCTTCTCGGGATGTTAACAATAATATTATCAACATGATGTTAACTGGTTTATATCAGATTGAGAAAATTATTTTTGCATGGAGAAGAATTTATATAAGTTTTTAGTAACTTGTTTTCTAATCCATGCTGATAAACACAACATTGTATGTATATGTAACTGTAATTGGCTATGTAAAATTCATGTGAATAAATATTGTTTAAACTAAATCAATCATCGTTCGCGGGCTCTGCCTTCATACAAAGCCAACCTGTACACCAATTTCATGGCACCCCTATCGGAATGCCGCCATTAACGCCATCATCAGCAACGCCAACATGGGCCACAGAACTGTTAAATGATGTGAAACAAATTAATGTCCAATAGTGTCGAAATTCCATTACTACAGCGATAAAGAACGAGTCAGGCAACTCTCCATTACATACCCAGCTCAGCTAAACCAGTGATATATTGGCATCTCCCCGAAGATCCCGAAAGAAATAAGAGGAGATCGTAAGCAGTTACGAAAGAGGCGAAAGACAACGGCAAAAGTATAAGGTGTGTTGGTAAAAAAAACTATTTATAGACGGTCAAGAATACAAAACTCCAGTAAACAAAGAAGTGTGTCGGAAAGATCGCGATTTACAGCTTATATCATGGAACGTGAATGGCTTAAAACGAAAAAAATTGATGATCCTGATTTCGTAGAAAGTTAATCTAACTTTGACTTGTTTTATTGAGCGAATCGTGGTTATCGGGTAAAGACAATATATACTATGGTGCTAAGGGTTATTCTTCGAAACACATGTTTGGCAATAAAGCCAGAAACACTAACAAAGGACGATATAGTCGTGGTATGAGCCTTTATTATAAAGCCTGTTTTAAAAAACATATAACAATTGTTGAACAAATATATAACAATTGTTGAACAAATATATAACAATTGTTGAAACAAGAGGGCCATGAGGCCCTGGAATCGCTCACCTGAGAATGGGCTATTTAAGACTTTACTCTTTCAGCGCAATATCATCAAGACAAACTTTGTGACAAAATTTCAAGCTGCTCAAGTCAAAAATGCAATCTCTATAGTGTTAACTATATTGTTCTACAATTTAGCCTAGTGACCTAGTTGTTGACCTGACCTGACCTATATTCAAACTTTGCCTAGATATCACTAAGACAAACATTCTGACAAAGTTTCAACATGCTCAAGCAAAAAATGTGGCTTCCAGAGTGTTAACAAGATTTTCCTTAAATTTGGCCTAGTGACCTAGTTTTTGACCATTCATGACTTATATTCGAACTTAGCCTAGATATCACTAAGACAAACATTCCAACATAGTTTCATCATGCTCAAGCCAAAAATGTGGCCTAGATATCATCAGGACAAACTTTCTGATAAAGTTTTAAGATGCTCAAGTTTAAAATGCGGCTTCCATGGTGTTGACCAGATTTTCCTTCAAATTGACCTAGTGACCTAGTTTTTGACTTGACTTGATCCGTATTCAAACTTGCCCTAGATATCATCAGGACAAACTTTCTGATAAAGCTTCAAGATGCTCAAATTTAAAATGCGGCTTCCAGAGTGCTAATAAGATTTTCCTTCAATTTGGCCTAGTTTTTGACCCAAACATACCTATATTTGAACTTGGCCTTGATATCACTAAGACAAACAATCTGACAAAGTTTCAACATGCTCAAGCCAAAAGTGTTAACAAGAATTTCCTTAAATTTGGCCTAGCGACCTAGTTTTTGACCCGACATGACCCAATTTCGGAATTGGCATAGATTTGATATAGATATATTTTCTGATAAATTTCATGAAGATTGGATGCAAAATGTTGCCTCTAGAGTGTCAACAAGCAATTGTTGACAACGGACAACGGATAACTGACGACGGACGACGGATGACTGACGACGGACGGACGATAACTGACGACGGTCGACGGACGACGGACGACGGACAAAAGTCGATCACAAAAACTCACCTTGAGCACTTTGTGCTCTGGTGTGCTAAAACTACGATATGGTATATGATATGTGTGAAATTGTCATCGAAATTGTTCAAATTTAATGAGGATGTGTAAATGTTTTGTCTCAACATGCCCCCGATCAATTCAAAATTCATCGTTGATTTTTTTTTTTCAAAGAATTAGAATTAAGAATAATTAAATACAATGCTTTAGGTAAAGTGTTTATATGTGGAGATTTCGATAGACGCACATATTCTGACGATGACTTTATGTTTATTGATAAACGGTGAGGATGTGTCCCACGTTGACATTTCTGAGCTGCAACGGCTATTTAAATCATATCACGTGTAAGATCAAAATCCCAAGTCAGCGGATTTCCATTGGTTAATGTTCGAAGGATATGGGAAGTTAACACTTTACTCGAATGGGGTATGAGCACAGTAGATTATGTCATGACATCTTATTTAGACTTTAAATGTATTAATGCATTTAAAATATTTGATTTCAACGAGTATTTAGACCATATATTTATTTTTGCTATGGATAAAAGTACAACCTTAGAAAATAAGACTTCGTTTAAGGAAGAAACAAGTAGCAATATTACAAAACTGGTTTGGGACGAGTCCAAAGTCAATGTATTTTTAGATAATAATGAGCAGATACAACAGCTCATCACTTAGAGCCAATTTGTTGCATTTAAACTGGTTTTAGTTTGTGGTTTAAGGTTTCATGAGTTTAATATCAAACAAAAACTGGTTTACAGGGTTTGGATTTTTCGCTACAAACGGCCGGTTTTTAGAACAACATGGCTGACTTTGCTACATACACGTTTTATCTTTTAATTTTCTGGTCATAATTACATAATAAAACGAGTAAATAAAGTATTTATATGTTTTAAAATCCAAATATATTGTTATTACCATTATCAGACAGTGTCTGAACCCAGTCTAGCGCATTTCTACATGTTAGGGCTAATTTAAGCGGTTCAGTCGCCATTTTCTCTCTGTATTCGGATACATCAAACCTCCGAAATCACATTCGAGGGCGGTTTGATCGGTTTAAGAAAACAGTTTTAAGTTTGTGTAAACAAATGGAAAAACTGGTTTTAATTTTAAAACTGGTTTGATTAACAAATAGATGGTTTACGAAACTAGTTTTAAACCGAAACTAGTGTATGCACAACAAACGGGCCCGGAGTCGAATAGCAATAGTATTCATCACGTAGTTGAAAACTTCACGTGCTTTTTGCAAAAGAATGCGCTCGATATATTTGGTAAAACTTATCATGATAAAAATACTAGTAAACCTAACTATACATGTCACTGGTTTGATGCAAAATGTTTCGAAACAAAAATAAGTGTTGAAAAAAAAGATAGAGAAATGATATTTATAGAAAAGCGTTCATTCATGCAAAACACATTTTTAACAATGCAAAGAAACAAAGGGAGGGATATAGAATAAGTGAACTAACTAAATCAGATTCAGAGGAAATAAGAAAAGTAATTTTTATGCAAAACAATGGGAAAAGTCGAGGAAATGATGATTTATTACGTGAAATTATCAAATCGTCTTATGAATGGATATCACCTTTCCTCTTTGCTTTGTATAATCGTATGTTTCAGAATGGCGAGTAGCCGGAGCGATGCGGAAAGGGTATAATCACTCAAATATTTAAGAACGGAAATCATAATGATGCAGATAATTGCAGAGGAATTACGCTTATTAATGTACTAGCTAACTTTATTCGCAAATATTATTGAGGGACCGTCTTGTAAAATGGACCAATCTGCATGACACATTATGTGATAACCAATACGGATTTCAATAGGGAAATTCAATAACAGATTGTATCTTCATTTCCCATGCTGTTTTCTCGAAGGTTCTATCCACAGGTAATAAGTTATATTGTGCATTCGTAGATTATGAAAAGTGTTTGGACAGTATAAACCGATTTTTGTTATGATGTAGAACTACTACAAGAAAACGTCAGCGCTAAATTTACACAAGCACTCAAGTCTATGTACATGTCCATTCAGTCATGTGTTAGATATGCTAATGATTTATCGGATTTGATGGAATCACGGATCGGTTTGAAACGAGGTGACCCCAGTTCTGCGCTTCTTGTTTAAAATATATAGGCGTAAACCAATACAAAAAATGGAAGTTGATTCCGTACACAAACAGATTTATCAAAGAAAGCATCTATTGCTCAGCATAAATCATATAGTCCTCTTGAATTTGGAGATACCACAACATTGCAATCTCTTTGATAGTCTAGTAGATTCTATCTTCAACTTTTCTTCGGAGATATTGGGCCACATCATGGCTAAAGATGCAGAAATCATCAACACTAAGTTTTTTTAAGACGAACCCTTAAAGTTACGAAAGCAACCTCACTAGTAACACGTGACATCGAGAGTGATTAATATAAGCTAAAAACTTGCTTCGCAATCGATGTAAAATAAATAATGTTTAAATTTAAAAAAAATTAACACGTTATGGTGAAACTGGTAAAATACCTTTGAATGTGAGTCGAACAATGAACATGAGGAAATATTGGACGCATATTCTTAAACAAAGGGATAACTAAATACTCAAATATGCTTATATCATATTAAAAGAAGACTGTGAAAACGCAAATTCATTCAGGGGAAGGATTATAAAGTTAAAAACATCTTGCAACAATATGGGTTATCTTATATATGGGACAGTCAAAGTGACTATTTGATGCGTACGTACAGTTATGGTTTTCGGACATTAATAACTCGTCTCGTCTTGAATCATATACACTAATAAAACATTCATTACAGATGGAAACTTACCTCGACTTGCCATATGATAAAGAAATATAAGAGGGCTTTGACACAATTTAGGATTTCATCACATAACCTTAACATCGAAAGTGGAAGACATATTAATTTACCACGTGATCAAAGACTGTGTACTAACTGTAATATGAATATGATTAAAAACGAACATCATTGAAAGCCGGTAGGCGGCTTCCAGTAAGAATGTCTTGAAATTTAGCACAAGGAGATGTATAGACCTGCCAGCGTGACCACATATCGGGACTTCTCTTTGTACTTATTAAGTATATTAATTGAAGGTAATTGACTTTTAAAAGATCCCTTTTACACTCTATATACATGTGTGAGTTTTGCAAATTAAAAAAAAGACAATGGCCGGTATATTAATTCAACTGTATGTACATTTTAAGTGTAGCGAAATTTATATTGTATCTAGTCTAAACAGTAAAATAAAATAATATAAGACTCGGTTGTCTCCCATTGGACAATAATAATTTTGTTGAAAGTTGAAAGTGATTTTTATAAAGTCGAATGACCTCTGACTGATTTATAACCAAAATAGTGTTTGCTTTTAGCTATATTGTCACTCTAAGAGCCATTTTCAGGACATCCTGTATTTTCTGAAATTGAAAGTAAAATCAAGTGCCTTCTATTTGACCTCATAACACAAAACATGGTCCGTCAACCTATATGTTTTCTTTACTGTTTTGGTAGTTCTAATACTGATACAGGTTTCTGTGTAGTTTGACTTGTTGGGAGCGAACCATAACCACATTATACTATAATGGTCGTCTATGGAAAATAAATACTTCCCTTTGACCTGAAACATTTAAACAACCGTTACAGGGTGACTGACATTAAACAATAATCCTTATAAAATCCGGTTTATTACATTTTTGGCTATTTTAACCATCCTAATCTCAAAAATAAAATAATCTTAAAATTAAAATAATATCAATATCTGTCTATTCAGAGATCTACATACTTATTATCTTGTTTGTAAACAACATTACAAAGAGGGTTGTTCTATATTCTGTCATGTATATATGTCATTTTGTTTCGCCGTTTGTAATGCTAAATTGTAATTACCTCATGTTTTCGTCCATGTATAAACTGGAAGTATTAAAGAAATTGCAATTGAACATCCGTATACTATGTCAACAAGTACCTCCCATGAAACACCTGCGATAATGATCGCCATGGTTTACTAAGGAATATACAGCCTTTGCCAAGCGTGGAGGCCGGGAATACTTCAAAATATATATGGCGAAATCAATATTTTTTTTACTTTTTAAACAAAATTCCTTAAAAAGACTTAGCAGACTGCAGTGATTCATAACTTGCTCCCTGATTGCCCAGCCACGCATAACGGGATGGAAGCGTCGACAGTTGACAAAGTACCGAACATGCAATACCAGAAATCCCTCAGCAGGTGCCGAATACTATATATATATAAGAGCCCTTCCACGAGAAACCCAACATTATGGACTCAGCGTAATATATCAACTCAGATCAGCTGGCGCAGGCTAATCCGGGCAGACACTTTTCGCTTCCTATGGATTAACTGTTTCAGGAATCATTACTCTATATCTGTATCCCCCTGAGACGGAATGTGTCGGACCGGATTAGCCTATCAAGACTGCGCAGGCTGATCATGGTCGATACATGACGCAGAGTCCATAATGTTGGTTTTCTCATGGAACGGCTCATATATATTTACCCTTACTCCGCTGAAATCCTGCAACCGATATCATCACCCTGATGTTCGACAGGTTTAACATCACTTTGGACTTGTTTGTTAAAATATTTATAAACGAGTAGTGAATAGTGTAGACAAATAGTTGCTGCACAAATATGCAGATTGATAATGGTCCATATTGTTAGCAATAGTCGATTAAAACAAGGGACGATAATTCAAACCCATTACAAATTATGCAAACTTTAATCAACAACTCTTCTACTTTATCTAGGAACAACGCACAACTAAATAAGTGTCAACGGTAGCTTAATGAACAACGATATATCTATCAAACAAGTCGACGATTTATTTATGTATTGTGCTGCGCATCTCTCCTTACGTTGTAAACGCCCCATTGAGTCACGTGACCGTGAGAACGGTCAAGGAGAACCATTCATATCGTGGGATAGTTCACGCGTGACTAGCTTCTGTGACAGCTGTTAATTAAACCAGTGTCCAGTACTAGAAAAAAAATAAGACGTGACTTAGATAGTACGTATATATCCCTTGATGAGTCATTACAATCGTTTACATCATTATTAAGAGATAATGCGTTTGCGCACTTTGGAAGAACTGAAATAAATATAAATAACAATCCAAATAGAAAAACATGGTTTACCGGAGAATGCTACTTAGCTCGTAAAGAATTTAATTAAGGAAATAATATATATTTCTGATTTCTTTTTTTTATTGAAAACAGAGCAGTATATTTTAATAAAAAACAAACATATGTTAAAATTAATCGTAAATTCAAAGCAAAATTTAAACAGACTGAAGGGTACCGAATAGCGAACTAAGCCAAAAATAACTCGAAAACATTCTGGAAAGAGGTGAAATCTCAATATAAAAGTAGTTCATTTAATCCAATAAAGGTAAAAGTCGATGACATATCGCAGTATTTTAAAAATCTACATTGAACAAATTCAAATTCAGATGAAAACGATTATAGTATTTTAAACAATCAAAATACTACAATTCATGGTAATCATTTGGATGCAGATAATACTTTAACCGAATTAAAACATGCCGTTTTCGAGAAAAAAAACGGGAAAAGCCGTGAGAGTGATCATCTTATTGCGGAAATCATTAAATATTCCCTTGATATAATCTCACAATATCTACTTACTGTTGTGAAGAATTACTTATTCCCATTTTCCAAGGGAGGTAAACATGAGCCCAACAATTTCAGAGGCATTACTTTGAATAACATATTATCCAAAATATATTCCAAAATACTTGTTAACAGATTATTTAAATGGGTAATTATAATGAAAAGATAAGTGACAACCAGTATTGCTTTTAAACAAATAAAGCGAATATAGACTGTATATTTGTGTTACATGCTCTTATTTCAAAACCGTTGTATAATAAAAAGAAATTATTCGTCGCTTTTCTAGACTGGGAAAAGATGTTTGACAAAATTGACCACTTACTTTTATGGCAGAAGTTATTAAATAACAATGTTAGCTGAAAATTTGTTTTAGCATTGAGGTCAAATTACGCTAAATACATCCGCGGACCCTTTGATCTACACTACTGAAGTCCCTAAATAAACCTTTGTTTGTGTAGAAATGAGTGTATACCATCCCCAGTGTGTATTGAATATATGACAATGAGTTTAAATGCATTGCGAATGTGTATAGGATGCACTGGAAATGATTGATTTGATGACTTTTATTTTTTTGACCTTGTCTGAAAGTGAAAGTAGAGAATGCTAAACACCGGTTTGTCCGGGACCTTTTTTGTCGTAAATGACGGTAACCATTTTCGCCTGGTGAGTTCTTTCTTGCATAATACATGACCCCACATTTTCTTTGGATTGTTTTAAAGCTAAGAGGTAACTCTTTTCAATGATATATGGTGTTCTCTATGGGAAATGCTTAGAAAGTGTGACAATTGATGACTGAAGTTGGTCGATTTACATGGAAACAAAGAAGGAATTTATTTAGTGTATTGTGACCTAAAGAGGTTTTGGGTGGAACATATAAAAAGTCAAATTTGTGTCAGCTGCACATATTGAAGCATTCTAGGGTACTTTATTGGGTGGGATTCAGTCAAATTGCTTGAAAATTGATAAAATTGGGTGCCTGGAGTGTAATTTAGGTCCATTGGGGGTATCCAGCCATTAGGTTATAGCCTTTTTGACCATTTGCCATACACAATGATGTTTCTCAAGCTATAAAAAGTGTTCTTTGATTGGTTAGCTGCATACAAGAGGCATAAACATGAAGTATAGCCATGTCTTTAAACATGTGACACAGTAAATCCTAAAAATGTTATGTTTTTCTGCTTTTTTTGTCTTTGAGACCGGGATGATGTGCGAGCGCATAAAACTTGCCGGACTCAATTCGCGAAACCTAGGTTTGGGTTGAATAGGAAATTTGAAATTTCTTTGAAAATAATTGCCTTATTGTCCTAATATTTGCTAATTTGCTTTCATTTGATATCATTCTCTGTAGATTTACACAAAAACCAGACCTCTGAGGTAAAAAAAAGTGTCTAAAGAAGGTTAAAAATTCACAAAAATGACAGGTCAATTTTTTGTCGTCTGCAAAAATGTTTGGATATAGTCAATCTGGTTAAAAATGATGATACTGCTTCCCTAAAATGTTTGTGAATGGTGCATAAATATAAAGTTTGATCATTTCTATGAACATTTGAGACAGAAAAATCTTAATTTGTGATGTTTTTTCTTACTTTTCCTTCGCGAAGTTCTATGTATTGCACAAAAGCATGAATCTTGGCCGAAAAACCTAAATTTGGGTGGTATACAAAAATCTAATTTTCTTTGATAATAACAACTTATTTGACCTAATATTTGCTTTTGTAATTTTGTTTTATATCATACTTTGTAAATAATTAGGAAATACCTATTATTAAAAACATATTTTTTGTCTTAAAATTGAGATCGATGTATACAACTGTAAAATCAACCGTTCGATGCCAAAATGCTAAATCTGAATATTTTTATTCGTATATCGGTTTAAAACAAGGCGATCCGTGTAGCAGTTTGTTATGTTTATTTTTTCTGAATGATATTTTGCAACACATCAAAAATGATATTACTAGTATTTTAACAGTTGATGACATGCAAATAATTATATTTGTTATAATTTGCAGACGATGCAGTGGTATTTACACACGATCAAAAATCATTACAGTAACTTTTAAACGAAATTGCAAAGTATTGCAATATGTACAAACTGAAGATCAACGTCAATAAAACTAAGTTATATGTAAAAATAGACGTCAAACTAACTATGATTTTTGTTTACAAAGATTGAACTTGTTAAATTATTTAAATACTTGCTTCAACATGCTTCATTCGCGCTACATTACCTATATACGATATTTAATCAAATAGAACTGCATATAACAGAACGACTAAACTTATTCGATGCACTTGTTTCTCCAACTTTGAACTACGGGGCCCAGATTCGGGGAATGTATGAATCACCTGATGTAGAAACTATGCATAGAAAGATATTATGTGTTAAAAACACAACCAACCTCCGAAGCTCTACACGGAGAACTAGGAACTATACCAATGTACATTCAAAGAAATGTTTTCTTTTTTTTCCTTTACGAAATTCATGTCTTTGTGTTTAACTGTACGTTGCTTTCAACATGTATGTACGTTTTATGCAATAAAGTTTATCATTTTATATAATAAATTCATATACCATTAATCTGGTGAATATATTTTATAACATACTTGATGATTCCTCGTTAGTGATCAACATGCTGCAAACAAAAGCGAGAACGCAGATAAAATGGTGGGAGGGCAAAAAACACAGCTACTATTCACATGCTATTGTTGTAAGTCAATGCTTTTCTCTGCGGGTTATTGCATATCCCACCGATAACTGGATTATCCATCGTCCATGGGAAAATGTACAGTAATAGTATCATATTTATCAGGACCCACACAAGTTAACAGTTCTCAGCTTCTATCAAACTTTAGTTTGCGTTCGTTCATTGTCAGTTCACAGTGTAAAGATAAACAAGGTCCGTGAAGTTAGGTTAACTGCTGTGAAGTAAGCTTGACGAGCGACGAATTGACGAGTGACGAACTACTGTGAAGTAAGCTTGACGAGCGACGACTTGACGAATGACGAACTGTTGTGAAGTTGGCTTGACGTGCGACGAATTGACGAGTGACGAACTGCTGTGAAGTTAGATTGCTGTGCGACAAGAGTGACGAGTGAAGAACTGTTGCTACTTCATCAATATCGTCGTTTCATCAAATCGTCAAAAATAATTTGTTTCGTCAATTCGTCAACCAAATTGACGAGTTGACGAATTGATGAAGCAAGTTCGTAACTCGTCAACTTAACTTTACAAAGAATTTGAAGTTTGTCACTCGACAATTCGTCACTTGTCAACCTAACATCACGTACCTAGAAAATCATGGTTTTAAGGAGTTGGCTAATGGCATTTAACGTTAGGCTAAACAAAAGCAAAGGCGTAGGCCTACTGAAATGTAGAATGCTTCACCGTTTAAGCTTTCATTATTAATCACGGCATTGACAGACATGAAACAAATTAAATGAAATGAAATGGATAGACTAGGTTGAATTACTTCCGTTCTGGTGGAAAGTTATACCGCCTCGGTGGTATATTGGTAAGGCGTCCGCCTCGGGTGCGGGATTTAGTGGGTTCGATCCCCGGTATGGTCATACCAAGGACATTACTGCCCTCCTTGGCGCTCAAAATTGCGGGGTTAGCAAAAAGTTGTTTGCGTAGAAATTAGTGCATACCATCACCAGCATGTAATGAAAATATATGCCATTGAGTTTAAATTCACTGAAAATGTGTATAGGATGCACGGATATGATTGAACTGATCATTTTTAGTATTTTGAACTTGTTTGAAAGTAAACGTAGAAAATGTGAAACACCGGTTTTTGTCCGGGACCGATTTCGTCCAAAATGACGATAACCATTTTCGCCTGTCGAATTCTTTCTTGCTTATTGCACACACCCCATTTTCTTTGGATTGTTTTGAAGCTTAGAGGTAACCTTTTCAATGACATAAGGTGTTATACATGAGAAACGCTCAAAAAGTGTGATACTTGTCGATTTACATGGAAACAAAAAAGGAATTGAGATGGTGTATTGTGACCACAGGCACTCTGGAGGAGAATGCGCGTACCAACCATTATATTATACAGTCAGGCATACACCAATAATTGCGGCGCCCTTTCGACAGTATGTAGTAAGCAAAGGGCTTTATTATGTTTAATAGACATAGACATATTTTATTTCAAGTTTTAAGGCCACGGTATTTTATTGTTTATGATTGTGATATATATACGACTTTTAAAGTCTATTTGAAAAACGGGATATAATGTGCCTTTGGCCATTTACAGTCAGACGTTAATAGCAAAGATAGATACATGTATTTATTCATTTGAAGAATAAACAAAGAGAAAACATTATTATGAAAAAGAACGGATATGGTAATTGCATAAGAATATACTTTCTTAATTCCATGGCTTCTTTAATGTAATTTGCTGTCTAAATAGTTATTGTGCTTAATATAATTTGTTTAAACATATCAAAACTTAGATGATAATAGTGTATAAAATATGTAAGACCACTTGACTGGCTTCAACCTTTTATAATTCTTTATAATTGCCTTTGGCTATTTACAGCCAAGCTTTAATAGCAAAGACATACGTATAATTATAGAGAACTACAGAATAATTATAAATCAACGAATACATGTGTTTAAACATTTTGAACATTTTCCATGGCTTCGTTAGTGTATTTTGCTGGTTTAATTGTTATTGTGCTTAACATAATTCGTTCACAATATATCTCAATTTGGCTGAAACTATTTTATACGAAATGAAATGCCACTTCACTGGCAATCACTCTTTTATTATAAATAACTTTTATCGGAGATTAATAAATGTTTAAATTGATATCTGTTTTTAAAATGCCGAATATAGATATAAAAATAATCCTTTAATCACTTCAAAACATGTTTCTCTTTATATACGCGCATTGGACGTTTAGAAAACACAGCAGTGCTTATTTTCGACAAAGTCCTAATTATCAATTATCAAAATGCCCACTCTTCTAGAACAAACTGGGCATAAAATAAAAGAAAACTTGTTATGACCCCCATACAATTCTCTAACTTATCTGATAATGTTAAGTACGTACCCTTAGTGCTACATAATGTACCAGCATAAGGAATAACCGTGGAGCGAAATCCTATAATGACGAGATGGACTTGATTCGCTTGTAGAAAGTATTAGGGGTATTATGTATAATGTTACCGCTAATACGACAATTCATAAAAGAAGTACTTTAAAAATTGGATGTATGTAGTTCCTTTTGAGATGTGCCAAGCTTATTTTAATAATTATCATTGCAAATTGTCCAAGGTATTTATATTTAATGTATCTTAATAATAAATTATCCTAGCATAGTTCTATTGCCAATCTGAGGTCAAGGTTACAGTTTATATGATATAGTGTGGTGCACCGCACATTGATAGTCGACTGAAAGATGTGCAGTTAAAATGGTTCCTGTTAAAAATCACGGAAATAGATGCCTATTTACGACCGATAATGTAATTCACATACTATCAGTACGACAACTAGTATTAATAAAATAATTAAATATGCTGTAATTGATGATTTGAAGAAAATATATTTTTAAAAACAGAAATGACAAATTGAAACTTTGGTGGACAACTTCGAAATACCTATCGCACATACCACCGTCGATTGTTAAACTTTGACCATGAGAGTCCAAATGAGATGGTTGGTATGCATGTCCCCAGTCAGAAAATTGTGTTTCGCCTTTCCAGGTACACGGCTGTTCTATGGCATATAATTATGTACCAGTTCCCCATGTAATGAAACCATTAACGTATGAGCACGTTTGAGGAAAATAGGAAGGATACCTTGAAGTTACTGAGCACATCCACACATTTCCATACATTTTCAAATAAGGCACATACCGGTATCAGTGGCGATCAAGCTTAAAAGCAACCTTTATTTGGGCAATAAGCAAGACATTTCAAAGTAAGTTAAGTCAGGATTGTCCATTGATTTGAGAGCTGAAGTAGCCGATTAATCCAAACAACTGATAAGGGTAGATAACTCTGGAATGCCACAGTCGTTCTAGCGTGTTATGCATTTAAACTAAGATGTGAAACCCATACATAAGATACGCAGCAAATGAAACTAAAACCTGTACTTTATTATTAAGCTTTGCATTATAACATTACGTTGCATTTAGGCATTTAGGCATGCCACTGTGCATAAACGATGCACTTTTCTAAGGATAGTGCAGTTAGAAACGAGTTGCATTATCCAAAAACGTCGCCTTCAAACGACAAGGAGTCACGAAATGTCTCATAATAGGAAACAGTTCACTAGTTTGCTACCATTGTAGATCCTACAACATGGCTGTAACAACACAGCTTGTGTGAATGAGTATCGCAATAGGAATACCATTTGCAAACGGTGTATATTGAGACATTATCTACATTCACTCGGGGTATCACTCAGGGCTGTTTATTCTGTCCGAGGTAAAGTAATGGAAGTTTGGGATAAACAGGATAAGACAAGAAATACATCTAAGGTAATGCAAATTGTTCAGTATATTTATTTAGATATAATTTGTGTGTAGTACAGGGTGTTTTGTTGACATTAAAATAATTCATTCGTAAGATAGTATAATACAGAAACATAAAAGTTCGGTTCGATGTATTATCTTAATATGTTTTGAACATCCTTCTCTGGACTGGTTTGTCACACGCTGAAAGTATAAATTTATTATATCAGCACAATAAACGGCAAAGGCTACACTTTAGCTTTTGTGGACAGCGCACAATCTGATGATATTCACTGTGTTGATATTTCTTAAACACGCTTGTTAGAAGCGTCTGTCTACTTGTGCAAAACCTGATAAGACTCAGCAGATATACAAGCTGATCTACACCTACACTGTTCAGAAATGCCGATATGTACCTTTACCCAATGGCGGGCTGATATCATGAAATATGAGTGACGATCAAGCCGAATCTTCTTAGTTAATTAATTCAGAGTGAAAGCTCAAACTCAGAAATGTCTTGAAGAAGGTTAAACTCTGTTGTCACCTGGTATACTCATAAAACATATGTTTATATCGACGAATTAATCAGCTAGAAACACTATCCTCGCAGGGCTCTAGGTAAGGCATTATTTCAAATTCCAAAACCCAGATTTGAGACACAAACCCTATGTTGGGTTTGGTTGATTCACGACAGAAATAGGAAAACCCCAGAGTTCTCCGTCTTATTATGTTCTCTGACTGTTGGATTGTATTAGGGAATAACTTGTTGCTCGCATATGGGAACTCGTAAGTACTCGACATAGGTCGGTTACATCTCGCCCTACTTTCAATTCACGAATATCAATGCACACTGCCTGTAAACTCCTTTCCACATATTCATTGTAGTCAGCTAGCGAAATAAAATCATCATATGTCAAAAGATGGACTACTGTGGTAGATCAATAGGCCAGTGCTGAATTACAGTTTGCCTAGGAAGAATGTTGTGTTAAATATTTGTGTACTAAGAACAGAATGGAAAACACTGCAAGCTCACTCAATGCGTAGACTTTAATCTAAAACTAGTTTAAACTGTTTGCGTTGTGCATGTTTGATAACATTAGTTTACGTCACTTTGAACAGTAAAGCTCATGGCGTTTCTTTTATAATTTGCCAGCTATGTGAAATAATTTATGCTGATGTATAAATCGTAAAATCCCTTCAACCTTGTAGAGTGACGGTACTATTCCAATAATTTAAAAGTCGTCTGTGTATAGAATCGAAAGGTATCTGCTCGTGAAAAAAATGCTCATTAAGGTGAACAATATATTCCGTCTCAGCGTAGATGCATTAACTATTAATGTGCCTGTTTTCCTATATTTACCTTTTTATCAGTACTTTGAATTACGGTGACGTATCGACACTGACGATAACCGTGGTGTATGATCAATATTTAAAATATTTAAAAGGAAAGATGATTTGTAAGTACGAATATCTAGGGTAATTCTTGTTGTCCTCCTTTATCAACCTTAATTGAACAATCCTACGTCTAGTCATACGCGCACGACCATCCACAATATAAGTATATAAGCCGTTTCACGAGAAGACAAACCGTGTGGACTGTACGTAATGTATCGACCCGGATCAGCATTAGCATGCCGGGCAGGCTAACCTGGACAAACACTTTTCGCCTCCTATGGATTTTCTTCTTCAAGAATCATTACTCTATACCTTTATCCCCTGAGACGGAATGTGTCGGCCCGGATTAGCCTTCGCGGGCTGCTAATCCGATTCATTACGGAGAGTCCATAATCGGTTGATTTTCTCGAGTAACGGCCCATATATCGAAATAATTACAGCTAATGTGAGAGACGGCATATGTCGACATAAATAATATCGTCAAACTACTAAAGTCAATTTAATTAACATGCGTATAAAACATATGTCCCAATGTTCATTCATTACAACTATATCACTGGCCAAAGAAACGAAAGTTCGTCGATTTATGGCTTTAATTGTTCTTTCTAAAATGCAATTGAATTTTTCAAGTTGGTCCTTCATTGGGTCATACACACAAGAAAAACGAATAGTCCTGTTTACAACATTAACAGTAGGGATAGCGGAAATCATCAATATCATTCGTGTCGTAACGTCATTAATAATTGGACTTACATGTTCATTGAAGGGTATTATCCAAAATGGGTCAATGTCACTTACATTTTTCCATTTGTGTTAGTGTCAACACTTAAGATTATTTTGAAGTTTCAGACCTTATCGATTGGTGAGAGGCAACAACATTTAAGATACACAGATCCGAGATTCTATTTAAGCCATGCCCGTCGCTATGCATCAAAAGCAAACCAACAATTACACGTTAAAAAAAATACTCGGTTCACATGCATAACATGGCATTTGTTTGCGATGCAGAAACTGCGTTCTGTAATTGAGAGTACCGGACAGAACAATTATGTTTAGACTGGCTAAAGTACGGCATCTAATATCCATATCGTATCTATGAACTATAGTGAGATGTCAGTATAAACGACTTTTGAGAGGCGTTAACACTCGATTATAATGATCTATCAACACTTACTTTTAGTGTTCGTCATTAGTAGTCACACTTGTTGTGAAATAGCAATACTTACTATTAGTGTGCATCATCAATAGTTACGCTTGTTGTGAAATAGCGATACTTACGATTGTTCTGAGGAATCAGCACCATCTCTGACAGGGAAGTACCCCATAGCTGGTGAAGTTTCTGGTTGATCTCGTCAACGTATTTCTGGGATATTTTTGGTTTACGGGTGTTCACGCTGTACCAATAGTCATCACATATACCAGTCTGTGTAGAATCTTTAGCACAACCCCATGCGATTACGTAATTGTGGTAATCCAGACACACGATGACCATTTTTCCTGACCACAAGTCACCTGGAAGAAAACGTTTCTTTGGGTCAATATAAATTATACGCGTGTTTCTCCCATACGAACGTACATCGAATGTAGACGCATTTAAAACAAAATCACTGGAACAAATGAAGTAAATGTCCATGATGAGCAATTACTAATTCCACGCTGATATTTTCAAATGTAGTAAATTATCTTAATTTCATGTGTATTTGTTTTCGTTTGTTTGCCCAAATATTATCAAAGTCGTGTGTTGCTGATATGTTGTATGTTTGAAGACGTTCAAGTATAGTGAAACCCGAATTTTATTAGTCGGTGTTTCGCGCGGTTTCAACAACATCATTGAAGTTATATAACGCTGACAGTGCTAGTATACGTGAACATTGGGTGACTATCTAAGGAGAATCAGATTTACCACCAATATATTAGCCACTAGGCGGTCGGGTGTTAAGCTTAACACTTTTCTCCATGTTCCGTTAATCATTGTGTTAGTGTAACAGACATAAACCAAAGGGTCGTATGAATGGTTCGGCATCAGGTTAAAGTCACCCTACATATGAGCCGTCCCACGTGAAAACCAACAGTCTGGACTTTGCGTAAAGCATCGATCCAAATCAGCCTAAGCATGCTGCGCAGGCTAACCCGGACGGACACTTTTCGCCTCCTGTGAATTTTCTATTATAGGGATCATTACTCTATACACTCTGTCCCCCTGAGACGGAATGTGTCGGCCCGGATAAGCCTGCGCTAATACATCGGTCGATACATTGCGCAGAGTCCATAATGTTAGTTTTCACGTGGGACGGATCATATGTAGTACCACAAAGATATGTTGCACAACCTTAGCTGATGTATGATTTATGTAAATGATGTTCCCGAGTCTGCGAAAAGTGTTTGCTGTTTATTTGTAGATGACAATAGTTATATATATTCATGGGGAATGCAGCAGGCATGCATATTCTTAAAGATGACATCCCCTTAAAATGTGTCAATGGTGTAGAATAAAGTGGGGACAAAGTATTCGCCTAGAAAATGTATGGTAAGTTCATCTTATGAATTTCACATGGTGACGGAAGACATTAAGCAATTATGAAACAATCCAATAAACGCAATGATATGTATCATGTGACCGCAAGCTGGTAGACGCTTAACATCCCAGGATTTAGTTAACATAGGTAATGTTACAGGCTACATCAATGAATCGACTGAAACGACAACGGTCGTTGTGAATAACTTGTAAAAGACTTTCTGGTTTCATTAACACGTGGGTGGATATTGTGTGTTGTTTTGTATGTCGATTTACTGGTATAAAATGTATTAAGTAGATCGTTTATTTATGATATGCATATGGACAAGCAATTGCTAATAACGTTATGTGTTATTGCTAACCCATGTTAAAATACATGTCTATACTAGCTTCCCTGCCTTTATAAACTTTGTTTACTTTAAAAAAGAAGGCCACAAATAAGAATTGTGTATGAGTATGGTTATACAGATATATTTACCAAGTTGGTCCACCACTTTAAAGGTTGCCCTTGAGGTCAAAGTTCCCTTTGATGTCGTAGAAGTACATGTTTCGTCTTTTCTGTGTAAACAATAATTTTGTTAATAACTTGTTTGAAAATAAAATACACTTGATTATAATCGAAAAAAGAACAGGATATTTAAACATGTTTGTGAAAATTATTTTACATCAGGAAAATGAGTTAATTGCATGGATATATACCAAATACAATATATTACTACAGCTTACATCTGATTATCAATTGCAAACTACTCAAATGATACACTGTTGGAATGGTTCATGCTTAATCACAATATCACAAGAGAACTGGCTCGAAACCCGGGCCTGTTCAGGGTCGATTACGGGATTGACACAGTGACATCACAGTGACATTTAACAAAGGGGCCTATCAGGGGTTTCATTGATCAATTCAAAGTAAATATGTATTCAATTTGAAATGACATATACAACAGTCCTAAAATATCCGACCTGACCACGACTTCAACCTTGGACATTTTAATCCGAATGCGAACGCTCTACCACGTCGCTATAAAAACTAGCTCTATGGCAAGGCAGTATAAGTGTCCCCTTATTCATCAAACTTTGCTACATATACCTCCTCCATATTTGAAATTCGTCCTCGAATTCCCTGAGTCTGAGAATGTTGTGAAACGTTCTCGAGGGCTTTTCCTAGGTAGTCCCTCGGTAGGCGCCATATGAACAGTCCTAAAATATCAGACCTGACCAGGGCTTGAACATTTAACCTTTTAATCCGAATGCGAACGCTCTACTACGTCGCTATAAAAGCTAGCTATATAGCAAGGCAGTATAAGTGTTCCCTTATAGATATACCTTGACTACGCGTATTAACTTCGTTATTCATAGCACATACCTCCAGCTAGTTTTACAAATGAAGCCTTGACCTTTGGAATCTAGATTGTATGTATGACCCCAATCAGTGAATTGGCTTGCACCCTTCCATGTACAAGGCTGTTCTACGGCGTACGGGTACCATTTCCCGATGAACTGAAACGGATCATAAAGTAGCAATACCGTCATGACATTGACATGCCGGATTTACAGAATAACAAGTGACATATAACATTAACCTGCTATTAAGGACAGTGCGATCAATGTCGGTTGGTCGTGCTTAGACATAAAACAAGTATGTTGTAATGCAATAGAATATATGAATTAATGATATGGTTGAGGGTGGCACATCTATGAAACAAGTATTATTCATATAGCTATTCATATACAAAAAGCGATCATGGCGGAATATCCTTGGCGAATACACATTTTCAAGCCTAGTACTAGACCTTTAACCCAGGGATCATGAATTAATGCACTATCGACGTGATATAATTGAAAACATGTTGAAAAAGGTCTAAAAACAAATAAAACATTACAGGCTGAACAATGTCGTGTTTACTAATATTCGCTGTTCGCTTATTACTCACGTTTAAAAATCATTTTCAACTTGTCTAAATGTCTGTTTTGGACAGATAATTTAAGAGAAAAACTTTGCTGAATAGTAGATTTCCAAATAAGGAGAAGTTTCCAGGGAGCTCGCGATAAAATTCATTATGAACTGAAACGCATGATAATAGCCGTTCCGCGAGAAAACCAACAGTGTGGACTCTGCGTAAAGTATCGACCCAGATAAGCCTAAGCATGCCATGCAATCTCACATGTGCCAGTCTCGTTTAAAATTTAAAAATAGCATTTGATTATATACTGACAAGGTACATTTCCTATTCCACGGCACGAGACATCACCGAGGTGACATTTGTTTTTTAATTATTCGACATATGTTGCTGTATCAATTTATGACAAAGCGCATTGTACAGCATTTCAAATGCGTACATGATAGAAAAAGAAATTTCCTTTCGAAAAAAAAAATGTAATTTTGTGATTTTATTAAAATATCTTTTACAGTTGAAAACAGATTACGCCTTTAAAATGGAAAAATCATCTAATTTGCGAGTTTTTACTCGGACTTCAGGTTACCTCAGTGATGTCCCCGAGCAGTAGTTGTACATTAAAAGCTATATCTCGCTCATGATTCCTTTAATATTTGGTACATAACTTGCTTAGACAGTAACATGTTTGGAAATAATAATTCAACGCGAATTCTTAAGGTAAATTTCAGCCAATGCGATCAGAAAAGTTGGCCGTTGAAAAGGAAATGTACCTTGTGAATATATAATCAAATGCTATTTTTAGATTTTAACCGGGACGGGCACCTGTGAGCAGGCTTACCCGGATATACACTTCTCGCCTCCTGTGGATTTCCTGTTTCATGAATCATTACTCTATACCTATATCCCCCTTAGACGGTATGTGTCGGCCCGGATCAGTCTGCGCGGACTGCGCAGGTCGATATATTACGCAGAGGCCATAATGTTGGTTTTCTCGTGGGACAACTCATATGTCATTGCAAATGTTTCGGCAATCATGTTGTCGGTGATGAATGAAAATAGCAAAGTCAAGTTGAAATTTCTTTCTGTGCGTAACGTTTAAAAAAACCGAACTGGATTAGACTGGTATTATAATCAAATCAAACATACACAAGCGCTTTTGTCATAAAATATGTATTGGCAATTAGTTTATGAGAACATCTTTACTGAGTAGTAAATAAGGATATGTTTAGAACAACTTCAATGGAGAAACTGTAAGCCCGCGAAAGGCATGCAATCCTACCTTTCATGAAGCGTCTGATTTTTCCTGCACTGATACCAAGGCACAATTTAAACATCCTATATCATGAGGAAAATGTTCATAGAGAACGGCTAAAATGCCTACTATCTTACTCACCTATATTTACCGGTGGATATACAATGTAACATATAATAAAAGCCTGTAATTACCTTTGTCAAGTCAAAGTTACCCATCTCTTTAGGCCATACTTTTAATCGGTTCCTGTCGGCGGCCTCGACATTTGCGATAACCAAAACAAGAAAGACGATAACCAAATTCATTCCGACTGCTATACTTATGTACAAACATATAACTGTGTATCTGAATATTTATAGTACAAACATCTACCATGTGAGCCCTCCCGCGAGAAAACCAACATTGTGGATCAGCCTAAGCATGCCTCACACGCTTACCCAGACAGACACGTTTCGCCTCCTGTGGATTTTCTGTTTCAGGAGTCATTACTCTATACCTCTATCCCCCTGAGACGGAATGTGTCGGCCCGGATTATCCTGCACAGGCTGATCTGGGTAGATACATTACGCAGAGTACATCATGTTGGTTTTCTCGTGGTACGGTTCGTACGTTGTTTATTACTTCTTTGTCCGTTGGTCATGTGAACAAAGCCCTTATTCAGAGGGTATATATTGTTTTAAATTGATGAATGTAATGACAGAGTTCTCTTGATCTGACGATATTGATGAGCCTGTTCATGTGGAAAGAGGCGAGCTTGCAATTGTAAAATGTGTAGGGTAAGATCAGAGCTATGCACTATAAGACACATGCTCTGGGGTCAGATTTACAGTATGTGCTTTAAAAAATATTTCTGATTGGGTCAATGTCTAGAATGAATTGCGTTCTGCGAAAAGTGTTGTCTTATTTCTCAAGTTTGTGTATACATATACGTATACCTGTTGACATTACGTGTCTCTCGAATGTGTGTTAAGAAGGATGGGATAAATAATTAATTGGTACAATCTATTTAAGCGATATAAATCTATAACGTATTGTACCTTTCGCTTGCGACATACAACTCGTCTACGCGCGAGGAGGGGCTTAAAATTGACAATTGCGTGTGTCTAATATTTATGTAATTCTCTTCTGTTAATCTATATTCTCTTAGTTATGTTAATCTATATTCTCTTAGTCATGTTAATCTGTATATGCTATAAAACAAGTATGTTTTAATGCAATAAAATATATGAAGTATGTAATTAGTAATTACTGTTCATTTCGCCGACGTAGAGAATAACCTTGACGGGATATGTATGGTGCTTTATGTCGCTTGCAACATTGTCTTTAGTTATGTCATGGAGTTAGTTACCAGTACTACTGTTCCAATTAACTCTGAAATCAGCCAGTCAGCCGTGATGCCATTGCCAAGGCGGAAAAGCCGTTACTTCCGTGTCTGTAGCCGTTTGTGCGCCACGTGTACAGGTCAAAATAAAGGACGTGCTAAAAAATCGAAACCGCATAGAGCTGCATAGTCAACGACTACACCTGTAAGTACCAACAGCGACTTACATTACAACTCTAACCCATTTGCTACCATGGCGTTCCAAAATCAAGCATCGTTCGCGTGCTCTACCTTCATGCATAGCCCACCTGCACACCAATTTCATTGTACCCCTTTCGGAATGCCACCATTAACGCCATCCATCATCAGCAACGCCAACTTGGGCCACAAAACTGTTAAATGATGTGAAACAAATTAAAGAAAAACTGCAAACTGTCTAAGAAATAAAGAAAACCGTCAACACAATAAACTTAAAAAGGTCTGATTTTTAAAGTAAAATGAGCAAATTAGATCAACGAGTAACAGTTGTAAATTTGTATCAGGGGTTTTGATAATGACAACCAAACGCAACTTTAAAGTATGATAGTCTAACTTACAAAAATATTGAAAATGTACGAAGAAATAGACGGGGAAGCTAATCACAGAAAAACGGAGAGGGAAAAGGCAGAATCCAAACCGTTGGTCAATGAAAGAAAAGCTCTAGTGATAAACGTTTTCAAAGAGGTCCTCAAGTTAGATGACGCGAACACCATTATAATGGACCGTATTCACCGAGTCGGAGCACAATTGCCTAAGTCTTCTCAGAGGAATTACGCTTATTAATGAACTGTCTAAGGTTTATTCGCAAATATTATTGAACCGTGTAACCGTTTATAAAATGGATCAATCTGCATGACACATTGTGTGATAACCAATATAGATTTCAAAACGGCAAATCAATAATAGATTGTATCTTCATTTCCCATGCTGTTTTCTCGAAGGTTCTATTAACAGGTAATAAGTTATATTGTGTAGTCGTAGATTATAAAAAGTGCTTCGACAGTATAAACCGATCTTTGTTATGGAAAAAACTACTACAAGAAAGCGTCAGCGCTAAATCTACACAATCACTCAAGTCTATGTACATATCCGTTACATGTCAGATATAAAAATGATTTATCGGATTTGATGGAATCACGAATCGGTTTGAAACAAGGTGACTCCAGTTCTAATCTTATTTTCATTTGAAAAGGGGCGACACACACACACCATAATTTCTATATTTGTAATACTGCATTATAAACAATTACTTGTTTTAAATACCTAGGCGTAAACCAATACAAAAATGTAAGTTGCTTACGTACACAAACACAATTATCGAAGAAAGCATCTATTGCTCAACATAAATCAATTAAAGTCCTCTTGAATTTAGAGATACCACAACAGTGCAATCTCTTTGATAGTCTAGTAGGTTCTATCTCGAACTTTTGTGATGAGATATTGGGCCACATCATTGCTAAAGATGCAGAAATCATCCACAATAAGTTTTTGAGACGAACCCGTAAAAGTTAGGAAAACAACTTCACTAGTAACACGATATGGTGAAACTGGTAGAACACATTTGATTGTCAGTCGAAAACTTAACATGATAATATTTTGGACGCATATTATTAAACAAACGGATAACTCAATACTCAAATATATACACTAAACAAATTCATATACAATATAAAACAGTCATTACAGATGGAAACTTACCTCGACTTACCATATGATAACAAATATAAGAGGGCTTTGACACAATTTAGGATTTCATCACATAACCCACAAGTTTACTATTCATTCCGTAATTATTCCTCTTTTACGGAATGAATAGCAGTAATATGCAAATAAGATACCCGTTATAAAACAAACATAATATTTATCTAAGTGTCTTTATAAAGGTGGTGGATTGTCACCCCACAAGTACTCGGTCACCAGGACGGACGGACAGACGCCGGACAAAAAAAAGTAATCCCTAAGTGCCTACCATTTTACGCAGGGTGACACAAAAACTGTTGAATTTTTCGCATTCATGATTTTGCTACTGATTGATCTTTGTTAAATTTGTTTTATGTGTATTTCTGTCTATATTATTTGGCTACCTCCCAAAGCCGAGGCGGGCGCTCTACTGTTAATTTCACCGAAGTTGGAAATTTCATTGACGCTATCTGTATGGTATTTTATGTCGCTTTCAACGCTTTCTTTAGTTATGTATTGGAGTAAGTTACCAGATCTACTGGTCCAATTATCCTGAACTCAGCCAGTCACTCGTGACGCTGACACAACAATCATTGCCAAGGCGGGAAAGCCGGTACTTCCATGTTTGTAGTCGTTTGCATAGCCCGACCAGGGATCGAACTCGCGACCTTCCACAACCGAGGCGGACGCTCTACTTTACATCGCTGAAGCGGTCACGGGATTTGTGAATTAGTTAATATTCGTAATTTATTTCATTTTTGCTTCTCGTAATTATTTCGTGTTGTTGATTGTAAGTAATTGTTTGGTTTTTAGTTTTTACTATAGGCAAATTTGCCTGAATGTAATAACATCTTTTGTATTTTACGTGTCCTTTCTTAAGTACTCTCGATCAGATAGTTTATGTCCATGTTATGCCATCATAAGTCTAAGTAGCAATCGATCGAGTTACCGATTGGAAGAGATTTATAAATCGCAATTCAAACGGTTTCTCGTTCTGATCAATATCTCCGTTTCCTACGATAAATGTTACCAAATTGTCAGTTATGGTCTGTTAAGGTTAAACGGCTGATAAAGCCTTGTTATATATTGCAAAATTGCAAAATTTCTCAACATTTTGTGCAAACAATTGTATTTTGAGACTGAAATGACAAGCAATGTTCTTCTTCATATGAAAAACCATTCCTCAATTTGTATTGTTAAAGTATACCAACGCAACATTTATACAACGTTCTTATTACTGATAGTATTTAAAGGTGTAAACATACAACAGCTATGTCGTGTTTACTTGTTGGAAATACAAATATTTCTAATAATTAGCTTTTTTAACGAAATGTAGCGTTGCTTTGGCAACCAATGTATGTACTAAGCAACACCATAAATTACGATATATACAAACATTATTTTGTTGTCTCGCCTTTGTCAATTGCTTATTTTATATTTGAGAAAGGATCGATTTTTTAGTAGTCGTGAAACTTCTACTTTCTAGTAAACATCAAAACCCAAAATATGTTCAGGTTAAGTACGGTGTGATGTGGATATTTATTTTATTCACAATGTAATGGACACACGTCGATCGATCGATCTTCCTACATTCATCTTATAACTTCCTAGGATCGAGTTTCGACGTGCTTGAACGACGAGGTGGTGAACGGTGCTGATTGTGATCCGATTGTGACCACGTATGCAATAAAAGGCAGCTTATGTTGCATGAGTGATACATGACTTATTGCTTTTGCGCCAATTGGAGAGTGGGACAGGTAACCGAATGTTTGACAAGATAAAACTAATTTACGCGGATATCATACTGTAGTACAATAGAAGGCCATTAAGCGCTATTGCCACACATGCATTACCTAGATCCATGTTGCAACTCAATGCAATGGTAATGTTTTCATACGTATTTTATATTTAATTGTTAATTGGCGTATTTGCCATTCAATTGTCATTGACAATTTTAAAACTGTTAATTTATGAAAATAAAACAAAAACAGGACCTTGGTGAGACAAGTATATTAAAATAATAATCAGCCATTTCCTAACTACTCTCGGTGAGATGTGATTTCATGTCCTTAGGATCTCATCTATTGGCTTAGGAGCTATAGAGTAACCAAATGGAAAACATAAGTAGCAATTCTAACAGGTTTTCTCGTTCTGATCAATATATCGTCTCCTTACAATGTTTTTAAGAAAGTATTTTTTTAGAAAGTCGTCAGCTATCATATGTTTGACGGAAATGATTTTAATCAAGGGGAAAATACACTTCAGATCATGAGCATGGTTTAAGCTCCAAACAGAATGCCTAACTCAACTATTACAAAAACGTCTGTTCGAGCCAATAGATTACTTACAATCTCGTTACACATAGACACAGTTAAAAGAACATGTGATATATCAAACAGCCCACCCTACTGGACAGTTCCAACACAGGTTGGTCGACGTAACTGCTTCCGTATCATCCCGCTATACATTAGTTACATGCGTGATTGGGGCTAAGACCACTTACATGTACATGGCTAATATTCAAGACTTTACATTATGCTAGGACCATGACTGAACAGGAACCAGCATAAGCCGAAGGACGCATGGATGCAGCAGATTACTGCATATCAATATCAAGTAAAATACAGTAGTATTGTATGATATGATAGATTGTTGTAGACTACATGTACCATACGAAAAGTATTGCGATTAAAATAAACGAATATGTACATAGATTTGAGAAACTATACAATTTCCCTCATTATAGTTAAAATTCATCGGCCGCAGAGGTATCAAAAGTAACCTTGGATAGGACCTGGGACATGTCGTTTAATAATATAATCTAGATCTCCTTCTAATTTAACGCTTTCTGAATAAACTACTATCATCTCCATAGTTTTTTGAATCGGCTTGAATTTCAGTTGAAAATATAAGACTGAGTTGTCTCCCATTGAACAATAATGATTTTGTTGAAAGTTAAAGTTGATTTGTATTATGTTGAATAAGCTCTGACTGATTTATAACCATATAAATATTGTTCGCTTTTAGCTATATTGACACTCAAAGAGCCATTTTCAGGACATCCCGCATTTTCAGAAATTGAAAATAAAATTCAGTGCGGGATAAGGCTGACCACTTCATTTTTGATACAGTTTTCTTTGTGTAGTTTGACTTGTTGGGAACGAACCATAACCAACCCATTATGTTATAATGGTCCTCTATAGAACATGAATTACTACCCTTTGACCTGAATACATCCTAACAACCTATACATCGGTATACTACATCAACAAGTTACTCCCATGAATCATCTGCGAAAAGGATCCCCACGATGCCCTATTTGCCAAGCGTGGAGGCCGGGAATACTTCAAAATGTGTATGGCGAAATCAATATGCTTGTAACTTTTTAAACAAAATTCATCAAAAAATACTTAGCAGACTGCAGAGATTCATAACTTGCTCCCTGATTGGCCAGCCACGCATAACGGTATGGAAGCGTCGACAGTTGACAAAGTACCGAACATGCATTACCAGAAATCACTCAGCAGGTGCCAAATACTATATATATATATAAGAGCCCTTCCACTAGAAACCCAACAGTATGGACTCTGCGTAGTATATCGACTCAGATCAGCCTTCCCAGGCTAATCCGGTCAGACACTTTTCGCCTCCTATGGATTAACTGTTTCAGGAATCATTACTCTATATCTGTATCCCCCTGAGACGGAATGTGTCGGACCGAATTAGCCTATCAAGACTGCGCAGGCTGATCAGTGTCGACACATTGCGCAGAGTCCATAACGATGGTTTTCTCGTAGAACGGCTCATATATATTTGCCCTTACTCTGCTTAATTCCTGCAACCGATATCATCACCCTGATGTTTGATAGGTTTTGACATCTCTTTTGACTTGTTTGTTTAAATATTTATGAATGAGTAGTGAAAAGTGTAGATCAAGAGTATACTGCACACATATGCAGATTGATAATGGTCCATATTGTTAGCAATAGTCGATTAAAACAAGGGACGATAATTTAAACCCCTTTCCAAATTAAGCGAACTTTAATCAACAACTCTTCTACTTTATCTAGGAACAACGCACAACTAATTAAGTGTCAACGGTAGCTAAATGTACAACGATCTATCAAACAAGACGACGATTTATTTATTTATTGTGTTGCGCATGTCTCCTTACCTTGTAAACGCCCTATTTATTCACGTGACCGTGAGAACGGTCAAGGAGAACCATTCATAGCGTGGGATAGTTCACGCGTGGCTAGCTTCTGTGACAGCTGTTAATTAAACTAGACAAAATAATACGTGACTTAGATAGTATTTCCATTGATGAGTCATTACACTCGTTTACCTCATTATTAAGGGATAATGCGTTTGAGCACTTTGGAAGAATTAAAATAAAAATAAATAACAATCCAAATAGAAAAACATGGTTTACCGGAGAATGCTACTAAGCTCCCTAAGAATTTGATAAAGAAAAAGATATATATCTGAGTAAAAAAACTATTAAAAATAGAGCGTTATATTTAAATAAAAAACTAACATATGTTAAAATTAAACATAAATTCGAACCAAAATTAAACAGAGTGAAGGGTACCAAATAGCGAACTTAGCCAAAAATAATTCGAAAACATTCTGGAAAGAGGTGAAATCTCAATATAAAAGTTAATCCAGTAAATGTAAAAATTTATGACATATCGCAGTATTTGAATGATCTGCATTGAACAAATTCAAATTCAGATGAAAACGATTAAAGTATTTTAAACAATCAAAATACTCCAATTAATGGTAATGATTTAGATGCAGATATCACTTTAACCAAATTAAAACATGCCGTTTTCGAGCGTCAATAAGATTAAGATCATGAGATGCAAAAAAAGAAAAAGACGTCACACTAATTATGATTTTTGTTTATATAATACAAAGATTGAACTTGTTAAATCATTTAAATACTTAGGAGTACACTTATTTAAAATTGTTAAGTGGGCACAGACTAAGAAATACTTCATTCGCGCTATATAACCTATTTACGGTATGTAATGCATTGAACTGCCTATTACAGAACGACTTAAGTTATTCGATGCACTTGTTTCTCCAACTTTGGACTACGGGACCCAGATTCGGGGAATGCATGAATCACCTGATGTAGAAGCTATGCACTTAAAATGTTATAGAAAGATTATGTGTTAAAAAAAAAACCAACCTCGAAGCTCTATACGGAG
The DNA here is from genome assembly GCA_031761405.1 of Serripes groenlandicus. NCBI lineage: Eukaryota > Metazoa > Mollusca > Bivalvia > Cardiida > Cardiidae > Serripes > Serripes groenlandicus. The sequence goes on along the minus strand of JASEVX010000006.1, from coordinate 59,853,778 downwards.
AACTAGAAACTATACCAATGTACATTCAAAGAAATGTTTTCTTTTTTTCCATTACGAAATTCATGTCTTTGTGTTAAACTGTATGTTCCTTTAAACATGTATGTATGTTTTATGCAATAAAGTTTATTATATTATATAATAAATTCATATATCATTTATTTGGTGGATATGTTTCATAACATAGAAGATGACTCCTCATTAGTGATCACCATGCAAACAAAAGCGGGAACGCTGATAAAATGGTGGGAGGGCATACACAGCTACTATTCACATGCTTTTGGTGTAAGTCAATGTGTTTCTCTGCAGGTTATCGCATATCCCACCGATAACTGGGAAAATTTACAGTAATAGTATCATATTCATCAGAATCCGAACAATTTAACAGTTCTCAGATTCTATCAAACTCTTTTTTATAAATAAAGTGTAACTTAATCTACACCCACTGTTATGAAAAGCCGACTTGAACACATCCCATAGACGGGCTCAATAATAAGTTTGCATTCGTTCATTGTCAGTTCACAGTGTAAATATAAACAATGTCCGTGAAGTTAGGTTGACTGCTGTGGAGTAAGCGACGAATTGACGAGTGACGAACTGCTGTGAAGTTAACTTGACGAGCGACGAATTGACGAGTGACGAACTGCTGTGAAGTTAGTTTTACGAGCGACGAAAGTAACGAGTGACGAACTGTTGCTGCTTCATCAATATCAATAAAAAATAATCGTCAACTCGTCAATTTGTTTGACGAATTGACGATTCTGTTGTATTGATATTGATGAAGCAGCAACAGTTCATCACTCGTCAATTCGTCCCTTGTCAAGCTACCTAGAAAAACATGGTTTTAAGTAGTTGACTAACGGCATTTCATCGTTAGGCTAAAAGAAAAAGCAAATTCGTAGGCCTACTGAAATGTAGGACCTTCACCAATAAAACTTTCATTATTCATCACGTCATTGACAGAAATGAAACAAAATAAGATGAAATGGTATGAACAGACTAGGTTGAATTATTTCCGTACTGGTGAAAAGTTAGACCGCCTCGGTGGTATAGTGGTAAAGCGTCCGCCTCGAATGCGGGATGTCGCGGGTTCGATCCCCGGTCGGATCATACAAAATACTTTAAAAATGGTAGTTATGGCTGCCTTCCTTCGCGCTCAGCGTTGCGGGGTTAGCAAAAGGTCCCTTTAAAAAACCTTGTTTGCGTAGAAATTAGTGCATACCATCACCAGAATGCAATGAATATATATGCCATTGAGTTTAAATTCATTGAACATGTGAATAAGATGCACTGAAATAATTGAACTGATCATTTTTAGTATTTTGAACTTGTTTGAAAGTAAAAGTAGAGAATGTGGAGCACCGGTTTTGGTTCGGGACCGATTTGGTCCAAAATGACGGTTACCATTTTCGCCTGGCGAGTTCTTTCTTGCTTAATGCACACTCTTTTCAATGCCATAAAGTGTTATACATGAGAAACGCTCAGAAAGTGTGATAATTGAGGACTGAAACTTATCGATTTACATGGAAACAAAGATGGAATTGAGTTGGTGTTTTGTGACCACAGGCACGCTGGAGTAGAATGCGCCTACCAACCATTATAGTATACGGTCAGGCATACACCAATACTTGCGGCGCCCTTTCAACAGTGTGTAGTAAACAAAGGGCTATTTAGACGAAGTTTTATTATGTTTAATAGACATAGACATATTTTATTTCAAGCTTTAAGGCCAGAGTATTTTATTGTTTATGATTGTGATCTATATACGACGTTTAAAGTATATTGGAATAAGTGTTTTTTGCTGGTTTAATTGTAATTGTGCTTAACATAATTCGTTCAAAATATCTCAATTTGGCTGAAACTAATTTATACAAAATGAAAGGCCACTTGACTGGCAATCACTCTTTCATTATAATAAAGTGTTACTTCTGATATTTCGAAGTTGTTAGAAGTGTATCGAAGATAAATAAATGTTTAAATTGCAATTTGTCTTTAAAATGCCGAATATATAGATATAAAAATAATCCTGCAATCACTTCAAAACATGTTTCTCTTCATATGTATACGCGCATTGATCGTTTGAAGAAAAAACAGAAGTACTTAGTTTCGACAGTCTTAATAAACAATTATCAAAATGTCCCCTCTTCTAGAATAAACTGGGAATAAAATAAAACAAAACTTTTGATGACCTCCATACAATTCTCTAGCTTATCTAGATATAGTCAAGCACGTACCCTTAGTACTACATAATGCACACGCAACAGGAATGACCGTGGAGCGAAATCCTTTAAGGACGAGATGGACTTGATTCGCTTGTAGAAAGTATTAGGGGTATTATGTATAATGTTACCGCTAATACGACAATTCATAAAAGAAGTACTTTAAACATTGGGTGTATGTATTTCCTTTTAAGATGTGCCAAGATTATTTTAATAATTACCATTGCAAATTGTCCAAGGTATTTATATTTAATGTATCTTAATAATAAATTATCCTAGCATAGTTCTATGGCCAATCTGAGGTCAAGGTTACAGTTTATATAATAAAGTTTGTTGCACCGCACATTGATAGTCGACTGAAAGATGTGCAGTTAAAATGGTTCGTGTTAAAAGTCACGGAAATAGATGCCTATTTTCGACCGATAATGTAATTCACATACTATCAGTACGACAACTAGTATTAATAAATTAATTAAATATGCTGTAATTGATGATTTGAAGATTTTTTTTTTTTTTAAACAGAAATGACAAGTTGAAACTTTGGTGGACAACATCGAAATACCTATCGCACGTACCACCGTCGATTGTTAAACTTTGACCATGTGAGTCCAGATGAGATGGTTGGTATGCATGTGCCCAGTCAGAAAATTGTGTTTCGCCCTTCCGGGTACACGGCTGTTCTATGGCATATAATTATGTAACAGTTCCCCATGTACTGAAATCATTAACGTATGAGCACGTTTGAGGAAGATAGGAAGGATACATGGAAGTTACTAAGCACATCCACACATTTCCATACATTTTCAAATAAGACGCATACCGGGTATCAGTGGCGATCGAGCTTAAAAGCAACCTTTATTTGGGCAATAAGCAAGACATTTCAAAGGCTGCCAAGTCAGGATTGTTCATTGTTTTGAGAGCTGAAGCAGCCGATTAATCCAAACAATTGAAAAGGGTGGATAACTCCGGAATGCCACAGTCGTTCAAGCTTGTTATGCATTTAAGCTACGAAAATAACATTACGTTGCATTTGGGCATTTAGGCATGTCAATGTGCATAAACGATACACTATTTTAACATTACGTTGCATTTGGGCATTTAGGCATGCCACTGTGCATAAGCGATACACTATGTTAAGGATAGTGCAGTTAGAAACGAGTTGCATTATCCAAAAACGTCGCCTTCAAACAACAAGGGGTCACGAAATGTCTCATAATAGGAAACGGTTCACCAGTTTGCAACCATTGTAAATCCTACAACATCGATGTAACAACACAGCTAGAGGGAATGAGTATCGCAATAGGAATACCATTTGCAAACGGTGTATATTGAGACATTATCTACATTAACTCGGGGTATTACTCAGGGCTGTTTACTCTGTCCGAGGGAAAGTAATGGAAGTTTGGGATAAACAGGATAAGACAAGAAATACATCTAAGGTAATGCAAATTGTTCAGTATATTTATTGATATAACTTGTGTGTAGTACAGGGTGTTTTGTTGATATTAAAAAAAATCATTCGTAAGATAGTATAATACAGAAACATAAAAGTTCGGTTCGAGGTATTATCTTAATATGTTTTGAACATCCTTCTCTGGACTGGTTTGTCACACGCTGAAAGTATAAATTTATTATATCAGCACAATAAACGGCAAAGGCTACACTTTAGCTTTTATGAACAGCGCACAATCCGATAAAGATATTCACTGTGTTGATATTTCTTAAACACGCTTGTTAGAAGCGTCTGTCTACTTGTGCAAAACCAGATAAGACTCATCAGATGTACAAGCTGATCTTCACCTACACTGTTCAGAAATGCCGATATGTACCTTTACCCAATGGCGGGCTGATATCATGAAATATGAGTGACGATCAAGCCGAATCTTCTTAGTTAATTAATTCAGAGTGAAAGCTCAAACTCAGAAATGTCTTGAAGAAGGTTAAAGTCTGTTGTCACCTGGTATACTCATAATGCATATGTTTATATCGACGAATTAATCAGCTAGAAACACTATCCTCGCAGGGCTCTAGGTAAGGGATGATTTCAAATTCCAAAACCCAGATTTGAGACACAAACCCTATGTTGGGTTTGGTTGATTCACGACAGAAATAGGAAAACCCCAGAGTTCTCCGCCTTATTATGTTCTCTGACTGTTGGATTGCATTAGGGAATAACGTGTTGCTCGCATACGGGAACTCGTAAGTACTCGACATAGCTCGGTTACATCTCTCCCTACTTTCAATTAACGAATATCCATGTACACTGCCTTTAACCTCCTTTCCACATAGTTATTGTACATGTAGTCAGCTAAAATCATCATATGTCAAATAATGGACTATTGTGGTAGATCAATAGGCCAAGGCTGAATTACAGTTTGCCTGGGAAGAATGGTGTGTTAAATATCCGTGAAGAAAATCCTTGTTATGTAAGCTTTATTTATGGAGTCAGTGTGTGCTAAGAACAGAATGGAAAACACTGCAAGCTCACTCAATGCGTAGACTTTAATCTAAAACTAGTTTAAACTGTTTGCGTTGTGCATGTTTGATAAAACTATTTTACGTCACTTTGAACAGTAAAGCTCATGGCGTTTCTTGATTTGTAAGTACGAATATCTAGGGTAATTCTTGTTGTCCTCCTTTATCAACCTTAATTGAACAATTCCACGTCTAGTCATACGCGCACGACCATCCACAATATAAGTATATAAGCCGTTCCACGAGAAAACAAACAGTGTGGACTGTACGTAATGTATCGACCCGGATCAGCCTTAGCATGTTGGGCAGGCTAACCTGGACAAACACTTTTCGCCTCCTATGGATTTTCTTCTTCAAGAATCATTACTTTATACCTTTGTCCCCCGAGAAGGAATGTGTCGGCCCGGATTAGCCTTCGCGGGCTGCTAATCCGATTCATTACGCAGAGTCCATAATCGGTTGATTTTCTCGAGTAACGGCCCATATATCGAAATAATTACAGCTATTGCGAGAGACGGCATATGTCGACATAAATAATATCGTCAAACTACTAAAGTCAATTTAATTAACATGCATATAAAACATATGTCACAATGCTCATTCATTACAAATGTATCAATGGCCAAAGAAACGAAAGTTCGTCGATTTATGGCTTTAAATGTACTTTCTAAAATGCAATGGAATTTTTCAAGTTGGTCCTTTATTGGGTCATACACAAAAGAAAAAAGAATAGTCCTGTTTACAACATTAACAGTAGCTATAGCGGAAATCATCAATAGCATTCGTGTCGTAACGTCATTAATTATTGGACTTAGATGTACATTGAAGGGGATTATCCAAAATGGGTCAATGTCACTTACTTTTTTCCATTTGTGTTAGTGTCAACACTTAAGATTATTTTGAAGTTTCAGACCTTATCGATTGGTGAGAGGCAACAACATTTAAGATACACAGATCCGAGATTCTAGTTTAAGCCATGCCCGTCGCCATGCATCAAAAGCAAACCAACAATTACACGTTAAAAGAAATACTCGGTTCACATGCATAACATGGCATTTGTTTGTGATGCAGCAACTGCGATCGGTAATCGAGAGTACCGGAGAGAACAATTATGTTTAGATTGGCTAAAATACTGCATCTAATATCCATATCGTATCTATGAACTATAGTGAGATGTCAGTATAAACGACTTTTGTGAGGCGTTAACACTCGATTATAATGATCTATCAACACTTACATTTAGTGTTCGACATCAGTAGTCACGCTTGTTGTGAAATAGCAATACTTACTATTAGTGTGTGTCATCAATAGTTACGCTTGTTGTGAAATAGCGATACTTACGATTGTTCTGAGGAATCAGCACCATCTCTGATAGAGAAGTACCCCATAGCTGTTGAAGTTTATGGTTGATCTCGTCAACGTATTTCTGGGATATTTTTGGTTTACGGGTGTTCACGCTGTACCAATAGTCATCACATATACCAGTCTGTATAGACTCTTTAGCACAGCCCCATGCGATTATGTAATTGTGGTAATCCATACACACGATGACCATTTTTCCTGACCACAAGTCACCTGGAAGAAAACGTTTCTTTGGGTCAATATAAATCATACGCGTGTTTCTCCCATACATACATCGTATGTAGACGCATTTAAAACAAAATCACTGAAACTAATGAAGGAAGTGTCCATGATGAGCAATTACTAGTTCCACGCTGATATTTTCAAATGTAGTAAATTATCTTAATTTCATGTGTATTTGTTTTCGTTTGTTTGCCCAAATATTATCAAAGTCGTCTGTTGCTGATATGTTGTATGTTTGAAAACGTTCAAGTATAGTGAAACCTGAACTTTATTAATCGGTGTTTTGCGCCGTTTCAACAACATCATTCCAGTTATATAACGCTGACAGTGCTAGTATACGTGAACATTGGGTGACTATCTAAGGAGAATCAGATTTACTACCAACATATTAGCCACTCGGCGGTCGGGTATCAAGCTTAACACTTTTCCCAATGTTCCGTTAATCATTGTGTTAGTGTAACAGAAATAAATCAAAGGGTCGTATGAATGGTTCGGCATCAGGTTAAAATCACCCTACATATGAGCCGTCCCACGAGAAAACCAACAGTGTGGACTCTGCGTGAAGCATCGATCCAAATCAGCCTAAGCAAGCTGCGCAGGCTAACCCGGACGGATACTTTTCGCCTCCTGTGGATTTTCTATTATAGGGATCATTAATCTCTACACTCTGTCCCCCTGAGACGGAAGGTGTCGGCCAGGATAATCCTGCGCTAATACATGGGTCGATACATTACGCAGAGTCCATAATGTTAGTTTTCACGTGGGACGGCTCATATGTAGTACCACAAAGATATGTTGCAAAACCTTAGCTGATGTATGATTTATGTAAATGATGTTCCCGAGTCAGCGAAAATTGTTTGATGCTTATTTGTAGATGACAATAGTTATATATATTCATGGGGAATGCAGCAGGCATGGATATTCTTAAAGATGACATCCCCTTAAAATGTGTCAATGGTGTAGAATAAAGTGGGGACAAAGTATTCGCCTAGAAAATGTATGGCAAGTTCATCTTATGAATTTCACATGGTGGCTGAAGACATTAAGCAATTATGAAACAATCCAATAAACGCAATGGTGTGTATCATGTGACCGCAAGCTGGTAGACGCTTAACATCGCAGGATTTAGTTAACATAATTAACGTTACAGGCTACATCAATGAATCGAAGAGATGAAAGATGTGTTAAGATTATAGTCCTGCTCAACGTATTTATCATATCGACTGCTGAAACGACAACGGTCGATAGACTTGTGAATAACTTGTAAAACACTTTCTGGTTTCATTAACACGTGGGTGGATATTGTGTGTTGTTTTGTATGTCGATCTACTGGTATAAAAGTTATTAAGTAGATCGTTTATTTATGATATGCATATGAACAAGCAATTGCTAATAACGTTATGTGCTATTGCTAACCCATGTTAAAATACATGTCTATAATAGCTACCCTGCCTTGTATAAACTTTGTTTAATTTATAAAGAAAGCCACAAATAAGCATTGTGTATGAGTATGGTTATACAGTTGTATTTACCAAGTTGGTCCACCACTTTAAAGGTTGCCCTTGAGACCAAAGTTCCCTTTGACGTCGTAGAAGTACATGTTTCGTCTTTTCTGTGTAAACAATAAGTTTGTTAATAACTTGTTTGAAATTAAAATACACTGGATTATAATCGAAAAAAGAACATGATATTTAAACATGTTTGTGAAAAATATTTTACATCAGAAAAATGAGTTAATTTCATGGATATATACCAAATACAATATATTACTACAGCTTACATCTGATTATCAATTGCAAACTACTCAAATGATACACTGTTGGAATGGTTCATGCTTAATCAATCACAATATCACAACAGAACTGGGTCGAAACCCGGGCCTTTTCAGGATCGATTACGGGATTGACACAGTGACATCACAGTGACATCAACAAAGGGGCCTATCAGGGGTTTCATTGATCAATTCAAAGTAAATATGTATTCAATTTGAAATGAACATTGACACTGCTTGCGTATACAACAGTCCTAAAATATCCGACCTGACCACGACTCGAACCTTGGACATTTTAATCCGAATGCGAACGCTTTACCACGTCGCTATAAAAGCTAGCTCTGTGGCAAGGCAGTATAAGTGTCCCCTTATTCATAAAAGCTTGGCTACATATACCTCCTCCATATTTGATATTCGTCCTCGAAATCCCTGAGTCTGAGAATGTTGTGAAACGTTCTCGAGGGCTTTTCCTTTTTCAAATGCGAACGCTCTACTACGTCGCTGTTAAAGCTAGATATATAGCAAAGCAGTATAAGTGTCCCCTTATACATATACCTTGGCTACGCGTATTAACTTTTTTATTTCTATAATAGCACATACCTCCAGCTAGTTTTACTAATGAAGCCTTGACCTTTGGAGTCTAGAGTGTATGTATGACCCCAATCAGTGAATTGGCTTGCGCCCTTCCATGTACAAGGCTGTTCTACGGCGTACGGGTACCATTTCCCCATGAACTGAAACGGATCATAAAGTAGCAATACCGTCATGACATTGACATGCCGGATTTACAGAATAACAAGTGACATATAACGTTAGCCTGCTGTTAAGGACAGTGCGATCAATGTCGGTTGGTCGTGCTTAGACATAAAACAAGTATGTTGTAATGCAATAAAATATATGAACTAATTATATGGTTGAGGGTGGCACATCTATGAAACAAGTATTATTCATATAGCTATTCATATACAAAAAGCGATCATGGCGGAATATCCTTGGCGAATACACATTTTCAAGCCTAGTACTGGACCTTTAACCCAGGAATCATGAATTAATGTACTATCGACGTGATATAATTGAAAACATGTTGAAAGAGGTCTAAAAACAAATAAAACATTACAAGCTGAACAATGTCGTGTTTACTAATATTCACTGTTTGCGATTTACTCTCGTTTAAACATCATGTTCTACTTGTTGTATTCCTCTACTATTTGTAAATCTGCCTAAATGTCTGTTTTGGACAGATAATTTAAGAGAACCACTTTGCCGAGTAGTAGATTTCCAAATTAGGAGAAGTTTCCAGGGAGCTCGCGACAAAATTCATTATGAACTGTAAAGCGTGATAATAGCCGTTCCGCGAGAAAACCAACAGTGTGGACTCTCCGTAAAGTATCGACCCGGATCAGCCTAAGCATGCCATGCAGGCTCACATGTGCCAGTCTCGTTTAAAATTTCAAAATAGCATTTGACTATATACTGACAAGGTACATTTCCTATTCTACGGCCCGGGACATCACCGAGATTTCATTTGGTTTTTAATTATTCGACATATGTTGCTGTATCAATTTATGACAAAGCGCGCTCTACAGCATTTCAAATGCGTACAAGATAGAAAAAGAAATTTCCTTTCGAAAAAAATGTAATTTTGTGATTTTATTAAAATATCTTTTACAGTTGTACCCGATTTTCATGTGAAATTAGTTGTTAATTGGATTGAAGCCGGAGATCAAGATTTTCAGCGAACAATTCCTGAAAACAGATTACTTCTTTAAAATGGAAAAATCATCTAATTTACGAGTTTTTACTCGGACTTCAGGTTACCTCAGTGATGTCCCCGAGCAGTAGTTGTACATTAAAAGCTATATCTCGATGATGATTCCTTTAATATTTGGAACATAACTTGCTTAGACAGTAACATGTTTGTAAATAATAATTCAACGCGAATATCTTAAGGTAAATTTCAGCCAATGTGATCAGAAAAGATGGCCGTTGAAAAGGAAATGTACCTTGTGAATATATAGTTTAATGCTATTTTTAGATTTTAACCGAGACTGGCACCTGTGAGTAGGCTTACCCGGATATACACTTCTCGCCTCCTGTGGATTTTCTGTTTCATGAATCATTACTCTATACCTATATCCCCCTTAGACGGTATGTGTCGGCCTGGATCAGTCTGCGCGGACTGCGCAGGTCGATATATTACGCAGAGGCCATAATGTTGGTTTTCTCGCGGGACGGCTCATATGTCATTGCAAATATTTCGGCAATCATGTTGTCGGTGATGAATGAAAATAGCAAAGTCAAGTTGAAAGTAATTTCAAAGGAAATGATCAAAGGATTTATTATTTTTGTTTGCGTAACGTTTAAAAACGAACTGGATTAGACTGGTATTATAATTAAATCAAACATACACGAGCGCTTTTGTCATAACATGTGTATTGGCAATTAGTTTATGAGAACATCTTTACTGAGTAGTAGATTTCCAAATAAGGAGATGTTTAGAACAACTTCAATGAGTGCAAGAAACTGTAAGCCCGCGAAAGGCATGGATTGCAATCCTACCTTTCATGAAGCGTCTGATTTGTCCTGCACTGATACCAAGTCACAATTAAAACATCCTATATCATGAGGAAAATGTTCATAGAGAACGGCTTAAATGCCTTCTATCTTACTCACCTATATTTACCGGTGGATATACAATGTAACATATAATAAAAGCCTGTAATTACCTTTTTCAAGTCAAAGTTACCCATCTCCTTAGGCCATACTTTTAATCGGTTCCTGTCGGCGGCCTCGACATTTGCGATAACCAAAACAAGAAAGACGATAATCAAATTCATTCCGACTGCTATGCTTATGTACAAACATATGACTGTTGATCTGAATATTTATAGTACAAACTTCTACCATATGAGCCGTCCCGCGAGAAAACCAACATTGTGGATCAGCCTAAGTATGCCTCGCACGCTAACCCAGAGAGACACGTTTCGCCTCCCGTGGATTTTCTGTTTCAAGAGTCATTACTCTATACCTCTATCTCCCTGAGACGGAATGTGTCGGCCCGAATTATCCTGCACAGGCTGATCTGGGTAGATATATTACGCAGAGTACATCATGTTGGTTTTCTCGTGGAACGGCTCGTATGTTGTTTATTACTTCTTTGTCCATTGGTCATGTGAACAAAGCCCCTATTCAAAGCGTATATCTTTTTTAAAACTAATGAATGTAATGACACAGTTCTCTTGTTCTAACGGTATTGATGGGCCGGTCATGTGGAAAGAGGCGAGTCGGCAATTGTAAAATGTGTAGGGTCAGATCAGAGCTATGCACTATAAAACACATGCTCTGGGGTCAGATTTACAGTATGTGCTTTAAAAAATATTTCTGATTGGGTCAATGTCTAGAATGAATTGCGTTCTGCGAAAAGTGTTGTCTTATTTCATGCAAAGTATTTCTCAAGTGTGTGTATATATATAAACGTATACCTGTTGACATTATGTGTCTCTCGAATGTGTGTTAAGAAGGATGGGATAAATAATTAATTGGTACAATCTATTTAAGCGATATAGATATATAACGTGTTGTACTCATTGGTCAATGAAAGAAAAGATCTAGTGATAAATGTTTTCAAACAGTTCCTCAAGTTAGATGACGCGGACACCATTATAATGGACCGTGTTCACCGAGTCGGTGCAACATTGCCTAAGTCTTCTCAACCACGTCCAATAGTGACGAAATTCCATTACTACAGCGATAAAGAACGAGTCAGGCAACTTTCCTTTACATACACAACTCGGCTAAACCAGTGTAATCTTGGCATCACCCCGAAGATCCCCAAAAAATAAAATAGAAGACCGTAAGCAGTTAAGAGGCGAAAGACAACGGCAAAATTACAAGGTGTGTTGGTAAAAAAACTATTAATAGACGGTCAAGAATACAAAACTCCAGCAAACAAATAATTGTGTAGGAAAGATAGCGATATACAGTTTATATCTTATAGGTGATCGATGATTGTTTTCGAATAATTAGAATTAGAAATATTAAATACAAAACTTTAGGTAAAGTGTTTATATGTGAAGATTTTAGTGGACGCACATCTTCTGACGATGACTTTATCTGTGTTGATAACCATAATGGTGAGGGTGTGCCCCAGGTTGACATTTCTGAGCTGCCACGGCGATTTAATTCAGATCACGTGTTAGATCAAAATGGGCGACGACTATTTGGAGCTGTGCCAAGTCAGCGGATTTTCATTGGTTAATGGTCGATATATTTGGTAAAACTTATCATAATAAAAATACTAGTAAACCTAGTTATACATGTCACTGGTTTGATGCAAAATGTTTCGAGACAAAAATAGTGTTTGAAAAATAAAAGACCTAAATAGAAACATATGTCTCTGAAAAAAACAAGAAACACTTTCTATAGAAAGAGAAATGATATTTATAGAAAAACGTTCATTCATGCAAAAATCAAATTTAACAATGCAAAGAAACAATTCGACTAAGGGCAGGATATAGAATAAGTGAACTTTCCAAATCAGATTCTCGTAAGACGTTGCTTCTGGCGAAAGGTGAAGAATACTGACACAAAAGCAAAAAAAAAACCTGATTCTCTCTTAATAGAACAATGAATTTATCATGTTAATAATATGCTTAAAAATGAATTGTAAAATGTTGATGATAATTATTCACAATCTCATTCAACTACTGACCAGTCCAATCTCGACTTAGACTAAGCAATTTCGGAAGAGGAAATAAGAAAGTAATTTTTATGAAAAACAATGGCAAAACGTCCAGGAAATGATGATAAGTGAAATTATCAAAACTTCTTATGAATTTATATAACCTTTCATCTGTGCTTTCTATAATCGTATGCTTCAGAATGGCGAGTATCCGGAGCGATGGATAAAGGGTATAATCACTCCAATATTTAATAAAGGAAAATACATAGGAATTACGCTTATTAATGAACTGTCTAAGGTTTATTCGCAAATACTATTGAACCGTCTTGTAAAATGGATCAATCTGCATGACACATTGTGTGATAACCAATATAGATTTCAAAAGGGCAAATCAATAATAGATTGTATCTTCATTTTCCATGCTCTTTACTCGAAGGTTCTATCAACAGGTAATACATTATAGTGTGCATTCGTAGATTATAAAAAGTGCTTCGACATCTTTGTTATGGAAAATACTACTACAAGAAAGCTTCAGCGCTAAATCTACACAAGCACTCAAGTCTATGTATATGTCCGTTAAGACATGTGTTAGATATGAAAATGATTTATCGGATTTGATGGAATCACGAATCGGTTTGAAACAAGGTGACCCCAGTTCTCATCTTATTTTCATTTGAAAAGGGGCGACACACACTCACACCATAATTTCTATATTTGTAATACTGCATTATAAACAGTTTTACTTGTTTTAAATATCTAGGCGTAAACCAATACAAAAATGGAAGTTGATTACGTACACAAACACAATTATCGAAGAAAGCATCTATTGTTCAACATAAATCAATTAAAGTCCTCTTGAATTTGGAGATACCACAACAGTGCAATCTCTTTGATAGTCTAGTAGGTTCTATCTTGAACTTTTTCTTATGAGATATTGGGTCACATCATTGCTAAGGATGCAGAAATCATCCACAATAAGTTTTTGAGACGAACCCTTAAAGTTAGGAAAACAACTTCACTAGTAACACGATATGGTGAAACTGGAAGAACACCTTTGATTGTCAGTCGACAACTTAACATGATAAGATATTGGACGCATATTCTTAAACAAAGGGATAACTCAATACTCAAATATATACACTAAACAAATTCATATACACTATAAAACAGTCATTACAGATGGAAACTTACCTCGACTTGCCATATGATAACAAATATAAGAGGGCTTTGACACAATTTAGGATTTCATCACATAACCTTAACATCGAAAGTGGAAGACATATTAATTTACCACGTGATCAAAGACTTTGTTCTAGCTGTAATATAAATATGATTGAAAACGAATATCATTTTTATTGGTATACCCTAACTATTCAACATTGCGAACAAAATACTTATTGTAATTGGCCAACAGTGAATAAATGTTCCTCGCTCATGCAATTCAATTTAAATAAAAATGTCATTCAGATATCTAAATATATATATTTTGCAAACAAAATGAGAAAGGATCCTTGATTATGTTTATTTTTTTGCAATTCTGAAATAGTTATTAGAAACTAGAATGGAGTGCTCCGCGGAGCACGTGTGTCACCTGCATCTGCTCATTGAAAGTCTGACGGACAGACAGACAGACAGACAGACAGACGGAGGTACCCATGAAGTGTATTTGTGGGGTTATTTCTTTTGTTTGAATCGTGTGGAGTGCAACCCACAAGTGTGCTATTCATTCCGTAATTATTCCCCTTTTACGGAATGAATAGCATTAATATGCAAATAAGATACCCGTTATAAAACAAACAAAAAAAATATTTATCTAAGTGTCTTTATAAGGGTGGTGGATTGGCACTCCACAAGTACTCGGTCACCAGGACGGACGGACAGACGCCGGACAAAAAATGTAATCCCTAAGTGCCTACCATGATACGCAGGGTGACACAAAAACTGTTGAATTTTTCGCCTTTCTCTATTATTGTACATTCACGATTTTGCTAATTGATCTTTGTTAAATTTGTTTTATGTGTATTTCTGTCTATAGTATTTGGCTAAAATCACAGTAAGTGTTTAAATCCTTTTTGAAATAAAGTATAAAGTATGACCCGACCAGGGATCGAACCCTTAACCTCCCACAGCCGAGGCGGACGCTCTACTGTTCATTTCACCGACGTTGAAAATAACATTGACGTTATCTGTATGGTATTTTATGTCGTTTTCAACGCTTTCTTTAGTTATGTATTGGAGTAAGTTACCAGATATACTGGTCCAATTATCCTGAACTCAGCCAGTCACTCGTGACGCTGACACAACAATCATTGCCAAGACGGCAAAGCTGGTACTTCCATGGTTGTAGTCGTTTGTATAACCCGACCAGGGATCGAACTCGCGACCTTCCACAACCGAGGCGGACGCTCTACTTTACACCGCCGAAGCGGTCACGGGATTTGTGAATTACTAAATATTCGTAATTTATTTCATTTTTGCTTCTCGTAATTATTTCGTTTTGTTCATTGTACATAATTGTTTGGTTTTTAGTTTTTATTATAGGCAAATTTGCCTGAATGTAATATAGGTTATTGCATCAATATGGGAAAATATTGTGTTGGACGAGTTCCTTCGGCTGAGTTGCCCGAGCTTGCGAGGGCAGAACTCCGCCGAAGGAACGAGTCCCAACACAATAGATTCCCATAATCATGCAATAACCTTTTTATTGTATAATTTGATATTGGCTATTTAAAATGTGTCGTTTTGTTTGTTTTAAAATACGTCACACTATAAGAAAATTAACAGTCGTTTTGGATTGTTTAGATAAATAAACATTAACGATATATCGCGCAATTATACTCTCCTTTACGCTGGTTGCTAAGGTCGCGGAAAAATATAGTTTACGAACCGCCATTGTTGTCGACTCGAAATTGGAATCGTCGACAAAATGATGTGTAACGCCTTTTCTAACAGTGTTTTTCATTAAGAACTCGTGTTTTATCTTATTCTTGTATTTACGCCTGGATATTTGTTTTTTTATTACGATTTAGATTCCCCTTTAAAAGGGGCTCTTGACATCGCAGTATGTTCAGTAAAGCGAACACACATCTTTGATATACATATACAGGCTACTGCGTTGATAAACTTCACATCGGAGGATAACAAAACAAATCTGAAGACCTACCTTTAAAACAATCATTTGCTTATTCATCCTAGCAGTTGTGAATCCCTCTTTATTTGTTAATACACTTATAATAGATCGTCAACGACAATCAAAACAACAATCGAGCAATATTATTGATGTACACGTCACATTAAATATTACGTCAGAAAATACGTACCTATTTACTAGCATAGCTAACGCTATAAATAGACCAGATTGGGTTTTGTGTATGTCTATCGATTTTTTTCACTACGTGTCATCTATAAAAGATGTACCAAACAATGTACTACGTACCGTATAAGCACAGCTTTTTCCTAGAACTATCAGAGAGTCGAACCTTGAGCAGATCACATCTGTAAACTATTCAAGTCCCGTCTACATTGATACACAGCCTTAACAACACATATGTTTTTTTTTATTTCATTTATATTTGTAAATATGCCTAATTAGTTGTTTTAACCATTTTAATGGCTTCGCTTGCCTGCGATGCACTAAGCCCTGACAGTAACACAGTAGAAGTAGAAGTAGCTGGTCTCTAAATCATGAAAGGTTGGATGAGAGCGCTTTGTAACGTTAGTGTATGGAAGTAGTTCCGTCCTTAGCGTCACGTGAAAAAGATTCCAGTGCAATATCAACCCGTTCAATATCAAATGTTATTAATTAACTATTGCGTATTTGACGCGATACTAGAACAACCGTAGAGCTAATACAGAACAAAAGAAGACAATATTTGCTAAGACTCGCCTAATATGGACCAAGTCGGCCAATATGAATTTCTGCCGTTTTCATTGGCTACAAAACTCGCCAAATACGAAATCTGAGGAATGGACCATTTTCATTGGCTGTCGAAACTCGCCTTATACGAGATTGGTGGAACACAAAAATGAATTAGGTAGCCGTCTTTTTTAAAGATCAACGCATTGAATTGACAAAGTAACCGATTTTAACTTATATTTTCCGCCATATTAACCATTAATTGTTTATTTAAGATTATAACTAAAGACTCATGTATTTATAAAAAAGTTGATTAATAAAATACTTATTAATTAGGTGATTTCATATTGGCCGAGTTATTTGTCCTCTGTCAGCAGTATTGGCCTTCGCCCTTCGGGCTCAGGCCAATACTGCATACCTCGGACAAATAACTCGGCCAATATGAAATCACCTAATTAATAACATTATATTATTATATAACCTATAAATAGACGCCTTTTCATTGGCTAAAAAGTATTTTTTTAGAAAAAATATCTAGCGATATTGACCGTTTTTTTCTGATATTGACCAGTTTTATAAATAGTAACAGGGGAAGACCGGGGAATCACACGAGCCGCCTATTAATATCCTTCGCCTTTATCCGTACGCTACGGAATTTTCCGAGGCGCGTTCCGAATGACCACGGAAACTTCCGAGTGGTCATTCCGGTGACGTATTTTTTTTAAATGACGTCATGCATGCATGACCAACATTTTAGACGCGCGTTTTAGACTGTTATCATGTCAATAACGTACTGTTATCATGAGACAGAAATGTATACAACATACAACAGAAATGTTCCTTGAGTGGTCCTCTGTTTTCTTTTAAGTTGATCAATATCAAAACGATATGATAAATTGAGGGTTATACAATAAAACAGTTATGGGCTTTTCAGCTGTTATACATGATGTTGATATGTACCAAAAAATCATTATTGACCTCGGCTATCGCCTCGGTCAATAATGATTTTTTTGGTGCATATCACATCATGTATAACAGCTGAAAAGTCCATAATTGTATAATATTGCATCCTTTGTTCATATGGAAACAAGAAGGAACAATATCAAAGTATACAATAATAACATATATTGTATTGTAAATTAAGCTTATTACGCGTCATTTCTTAGGTACTCGCGATCAAATGGTTTATGTCCAGTTTATGCCCTCATAAGTCTAAGTAGCAATCGATCGAGTTACCGATTGGAAAAGATTTGTAAATCGCAATTCAAACGGTTTCTCGTTCTGATCAATATCTCCGTTTCCTACGATAAATGTCACCAAATTGTCAGTTATGGTCTGTTAAGGTTAAACGGCGGATCAAGCCTTGTTATATATTGCAAATTTGCAAATTTTCTCACCATTTTGTGTAAACAATTGTATTTTGAGACTGAAATGACAAGCAATGTTCTTCTTCATATGAAATACCATTCTTTAATTTGTATTGTTAAAGTATACCAACGCAACATTTATACAACGTTCTTATTACTGATATGTAAAGGTGTAAACATACAACAGATATGTCGTGTTGTTGGAAATACAAATATTTCTAATAATAAAATTTTTTACGAAATGTAGCGTTGCTTTGGCAACCAATTTATGTACTAAGCAACACAATACATTACGATATATACAAACACTATTTTGTTGTCTCGCCTTTGTCAATTGCTTATTTTATTTTTGAGTAAGGACCGATATTTTACTAGTCGTGAAACTTATACTTTCTAGTTAATTTAAACATAAAAACACAAAAGATGTACGGTGTGATGTGGATTTATTTATTTATTCACAATGTAATGGACACACGTCGATCGATCTTCCTACATTCATCTTATAACTTCCTAGGATCGAGTTTCGACGTTCTTGTCAGACTTGAATAGTGCTTGAACGACGAGGTGGTGAACGGTGCTGATTGTGATCCGATTGTGACCAAGTATGCAATAAAAGGCAGCTTATGTTGCATGAGTGATACATGACTTATTGCTTTTGCGCCAATTGGAGAGTGGGATAGATAACCGAACGATTGACAAGATAAAACTAATTTACGCGGATATCATACTGTAGTACAATAGAAGGCCATTAAGCGCTATTGCCACACATGCATTACCTAGATCCATGTTGCAACTAAATGCATCTTTTCATACGTATTTTATATTTAATTGTTAATTGTCGTATTTGCCATTCAATTGTCATTGACAATTTTAAAACTGTTAATTTATGAAAAACAGAAACAGGACCTTGGTGAGACAAGTATATTAAAATAATAATCAGCCATTTCCTAACTACTCTCGGTGAGATGTGATTTCATGTCGGTAGTATCTCATCCATTGGGTTAGGAGCTATAGAGTAACCAAATGGAAAACATAAGTAGCAATTCTAACAGGTTTTCTCGTTCTGATCAATATATCGTCTCCTTACAATGTTTTTAAGAAAATATTTTTTTAGAAAGTCGTCAGCTATCATATGTTTCACGGAAATGATTTTAATCAAGGGGAAAATACACTTCAGATCATGAGCATGGTTTAAGCTCCAAACGGAATGCCTAACTCAACTATTACAAAAACGTCTGTTCGAGCCAATAGATTACTTACAATCTCGTTACACATAGACCAAGTTAAAAGAACATGTGATATATCAAACAGCCCACCCTACTGGACAGTTCCAACACAGGTTGGTCGACATAACTGCTTCCGTATCATCCCGCTATACATTAGTTACATGCGTGATTGGGGCTAAGACCACTTACATGTACATGGCTAATATTCAAGACCAACATATTTAATTTACATTATGCTAGGACCATGACTGAACAGGAACCAGCATAAGCCGAAGGACGCATGGATGCAGCGGATTACTGCATATCAATATAAAGTAAAATACAGTAGTATTGTCTGATATGATAGATTGTTGTAGACTACATACACCATACGAAAAGTATTGCGATTAAAATAAACGAATATGTACATAGATTTGAGAAATTATACAATTTCCCTCATTATAGTTAAAATTCATCGGCCGCAGAGGTATCAAAAGTAACCTTGGATAGGACCTGGGACATGTCGTTCAATAATATAATCTAGATCTTCTTCTAATTGAACGCTTTCTGAATAAACTACTATCATCTCCATAGTTTCTTGAATTTCAGTTGAAAATATAAGACTGAGTTGTCTCCCATTGAACAATAATGATTTTGTTGAAAGTTAAAATTGATTGTATTAAGTTGAATATACTTAATGCTGATTTATAACCAACATATTGTTCGCTTTTAGCTATATTGACACGCAAAGAGCCAGTTTCAGGACATCCCGCATTTTCAGAAATTGAAAATAAAATTCAGTGCGGGATAAGGCTGACTACTTCATTTTTGATCCAGGAATCCGCTGTGGTCGAGTGGTTAGCGTCGAGGATTTCGAAACCGGGTGTCCCGGGTTCGATCCCCATTCGCGGCACTACGGTCATGGTGGGGTGCCCTTGGGCAAGGCACATTTTCTAGCCTAGTACTGGTTTGTTTACCCAGGGATCATGAATAATTAAATTTAATTGCGCGCTAAATGACCTTAGCTGTCGATGCGCCATAAAACAATATACATTCATTCATTTTTGATACAGTTTTCTTTGTGTAGTTTGACTTGTTAGGAACGAACCATAACCAACCCATTATGTTATAATGGTCTTCTATGGAAAATGAATTAATCGCCTTTGACCTGAAAACATCCTAACAAACGCAAAGGCGTAGGCCTACTGAAATGTAGGATGCTTCACCGTTTAAGCTTTCATTATTAATCACGGCATTGACAGAAATGAAACAAAATAAGATGAAATGGTATGAATAGACTAAGTTGAATTACTTCCGTTCTGGTGAAAAGTTAGACCGCCTCGGTGGTATAGTGGTAAAGCGTCCGCCTCTGGTGTGGGATGTCGCGGGTTCGATTCCCGGTATGGTCATACCAAGGATATTAAAAATGGTAGTTATGGCTGCCTTCCTTGGCGCTCAGGGTTGCGGGGTTAGCAAAGATGTCCCTTTAGAAAACCTTGTTTGCGTAGAAATTAGTGCATACCATCACCAGAATGCAATGAATATATATGCCATTGAGTTTAAATTCATTGAAAATATGTATAGGATGAACTGAAATGATTGAACTGATCAGTTTTAGTATTTTGAACTTGTTTGAAAGTAAAAGTAGAGAATGTGGAACACCGGTTTTTGGTCCGGGACCGATTTGGTCCAAATTGACGACTATCATTTTCGCTTGGCGAATTTTTTCTTGCTTAATGCACACACCCTATTTTTTGGATTGTTTTAAAGCTTAGAGGTAACTCTTTTCAATGACATAAGGTGTTATACATAAGAATCGCTCAGAAAGTGTGATAATTGAGGACTGAAACTTGTCGATTTACATGGAAACAAGGAGGACTTGAGTTGGTGTATTGTGACCACAGGCACTCTGGAGTAGAATGCGCCTACCAACCATTATATTATACGGTCAGGCATACACCAACTATTGCGGCGCACTTTCGACAGTGTGTAGTAAGCAAAGGGCTATAGAGACGAAGTTTTATTATGTTTAATAGACATAGACATAGACATATTTTAGTTCAAGCTTTAAGGCCACAGTATTTTATTGTTTATGATTGTGATATATATTCGACTTTTAAAGTATATTGGAACAACGGGATATAATTGCCTTTGGCCATTTACAGTCAGACTTTAATAACAAAGACAGATACATGTATTTAATCATTTGAAGAATAACCAAAGAGAAAACATTATTATGAAAAAGAACGGATATAGTAATTGCATAAGAGTATACTTTCTTAATTCCATGGCTTCTTTATTGTATTTTGCTGTCTAAACCGCACATTGATAGTCGACTGAAAGATGTGCAGTTAAAATGGTTCGTGTTAAAAATCATGGAAATAGATGCCTATTTACGACCGATAATGAAATTCACATACTATCAGTACGACAACTGGTATTAATAAAATATTTAAATATGGTGTTATTGATGATTTGAAAACAAATATATTTTTTAAAACAGAAATGACAAGTTGAAACTTTGACGGACAACTTAGAACTACCTATCGCGCATACCACCGTCGATTGTGAAACTTTGACCATGTGAGTCCAGATGAGATGGTTGGTATGCATGTGCCCAGTCAGAAAATTATGTTGCGCCCTTCCAGGTACACGGCTGTTCTATGGCCTATAATTATGTACCATTTCCCCATGTACTGAAATTATTAACGTATGAGCACGTTTGAGGAAGATGGGAAGGATATATTGAAGTTACTGAGCTCATCCACACAATTCCATACACTTTCAAATAAGACGCATACCGGGTATCAGTGGCGAACGAGCTTAAAAGCAATCTTTGTTAGGACAATAAGCAAGACATTTCAATGAAAGCCGGAACAGGATTGTTGATCGTTTTAAGATCTGAAATAGCCGATTAATCCAAACATCTGATAAGGGTAGATAACTCCGGAATGCCACAGTCGTTCAAGCTTGTTATCCATTTAAGCTAAGCTGTGAAACCCATACATAATATACGCAACAAATGAAACTAAAACATGTACTTTATTATTAAGCTTTTCAGTATAACATTACGTTGCATTTAGGCATGCCACTGTGCATAAACGATAAACTATTTTAAGGATAGTGAAGTTAGAAACCAGTTGCATTATCCAATAATGTCCCCTTCAAACAACAAGGGGTCACAAAATGTCTCATAATAGGAAACAGTTCTCTAGTTTGCACCACTGTAGATCCTACAACATCGCTGTAACAACACAGCTAGAGGGAATGAGTATCGCAATAGGAATACCATTTGCAAACGGTGTATATTTAGAAATTATCTACATTAACTCGGGGTATTACTCAGGGCTGTTTACTCTGTCCGAAGTAAAGTAACGGAAGTTTGGGATTAACAGGATAAGACAAGAAATACATATGAAGTAATGTAAATTGTTCAGTATATATATTTAGATATAACTTGTGTGTAGTACAGGGGGTTTTGTTGATATTAAAATAATTCATTTGTAAGATAGTATAATACAGATACATAAAAGTTCGGTTCGATGTATTTTCTTAATATGTTTTGAACATCCTTCTTGGTCTCTGGACTGGTTTGTCACAGGCTGAAAGTATACGAAAGAAATTTATTATATCAGCACAATAAACGGCAAAGGCTACACTTTAGTTTTTGTGAACAGTGTAAATCCTGATCATATTTTGTAAGTGCACAATCTGATTAAGATATTCACTGTTCTGATATTTATTAAACATGCTTATTAGAAGCGTCTGTCTACTTGTGCAAAACCTGATAAGACTCAGCAGATGTACAAGCTGATCTACACCTACACTGTTCAGAAATGCCGAATATGTACCTTTACCCAATGGCGGTCTGATATCATGGAATATGAGTGACGATCAAGCCGAATCTTCTACGTTATTTAATTCAGAGTGAAAGCTCAAATTCAGAAATGGCTTGAAGATGATTAAACTCTTTTGTCACCTGGTATATTCATAATATATATGTTTATATCGACGAATTAATCAGCTTTAACATTATCTAGAAATAGGCTATCCTCGCATGGCTCTAGGTAAGGGATTATTTCAAATTCCAAAACCCAGATTTGAGACACAAACCCTATGTTGGGTTTGGTTGATTCACGACAGAAATAGGAAAACTCCAGAGTTCTCCGCCTTATTATGCTCTCGGACTGTTGGATTGCATTAGAGAATAACTTGTTGTTCGCATATGGGAACTCATAAGTACTCGACATGGTTCGGTTACATATCTCCCTACTTTAAATTCACGAATATCCATGCACACTGCCTGTAAACTCCTTTCAACATATTCAATGTAGTCAGCTAGCGACATAAAATCGTCGTATGTCAAATAATGGACTATTGTGGTAGATCAATAGGTCAAGGCTGAATAACAGTTTGCCTGGGAAGAATGGTGTGTTAAATATTTGTGTAGAAAATCCTTGTTATGTAAGCTTTATTTATGGAGTCAGTGTGTGCTAATTTGCCAGCTATGTGAAATTATTTATGCTGATGTATAAGTCGTAAAATCCCTTCAATCTTATAGAGTGACGGTACTATTCCAATAATTTAAAAGTCGTCTGTATGTAGCATCGAAAGGTATCTACTCGTGATAAAATGCTCATTTAGTTGAACAATAATTTCCGTCTCAGCGTAGACGCATTAACCATAAATGTGGCTGTCTTCCTATATTTACCTATTTATCAGTACTTTGAATTACGGCGACGTAACAACACTTATGATAACCGTAGTGTATGCTCAATATTGAACAATCCTACGTCTAGTCATACGCGCACGACCATCCACAATATAAGTATATAAGCGGTTCCACGAGAAAACCAACAGTGTGGCTAACCTGGACAGACACTTTTCGCCTCCTATGGATTTTATTTTTTTCTTCAAGAATCATTACTCTATACCTTTATCCCCCCGAATGTGTCGGCCCGGATTAGCCTTCGCGGACTGCTAATCCGATACATTACGCAGAGTCCATAATCGGTTGATTTTCTCGAGTAACGAGATATATATCGAAATAATTAAAGCTAATGCGAGAGACGGCATATGTCGACATAAATAATATCGTCAAACTACTAAAGTCAATTTAAATAACATGCGTATAAAACTTATGTCACAATGTTCATTCATTACAAATGTATCACTGGCCAAAGAAGCGAAAGTTCGTCGATTTATGACTTAAATTGTACTCTCTATATAATACAATGGAATGTTCAAGTTGGTCCTTTATTGGGTCATACACAAAAGAAAAACGAATAGTCCTGTTTACAACATTAACAGTGGCTATAGCGGAAAACATCAATATCATTCGTGTCGTAACGTCATTAATAATTGGACTTACATGTACATTATCCAAAATAGGTCAATGTCACTTACTTTTTCCATTTTTGTTAGTATCAACACTTAAGATTATTTTGAAGTTTCAGACCTTATCGATTGGTGAGAGGCAACAACATTAAAGATACATAGATCCGAGATTATATGTTAAGCCATGCCCGTCGCCATGCATCAAAAGCAAACCAACAATTACACGTTAAAAACAATACTCGGTTCACATGCATAACATGGCATTTGTTTATGATGCAGAAACTGCGATCGGTAATCGGGAGTACCGGAGAGAACAGATATGTTTAGACTGGCTAAAATACTGCATCTAATATCCATATCGTATCTATAAACTATAGTGAGATGTCAGTATAAACGACTTTTGAGAGGCGTTAACACTCGATTATGATGATCTGTCAACACTTACTGTTAGTGTTCGTCATCAGTAGTCACACTTGTTGTGAAATAGCAATACTTACTATTAGTGTGCGTCATCAATAGTTACGCTTGTTGTGAAATAGCGATACTTACGATTGTTCTGAGGAATCAGCACCATCTCTGATAGAGAAGTACCCCATAGCTGTTGAAGTTTATGGTTGATCTCGTCAACGTATTTCTGGGATATTTTTGGTTTACGGGTGTTCACGCTGTACCAATAGTCATCACATATACCAGTCTGTATAGACTCTTTAGCACAGCCCCATGCGATTACGTAATTGTGGTAATCCAGACACACGATGACCATTTTTCCTGACCACAAGTCACCTGGAAGAAAACGTTTCTTTGGGTCAATATCAATCATACGCGTGTTTCTCCCATACGAATGTACATCGTATGTAGACGCATTTAAAACAAAATCACTGGAACAAATGAAGAAAATGTCCATAATGAGCAATTACTAATTCCTTGCTGATATTTTCAAAAGTAGTGAATTATCTTAATTTCATGTGTATTTGTTTTCGTTTGTTTGCCCAAATATTATCAAAGTCGTCTGTTGCTGATATGTTGTATGTTTGAAAACGTTCAAGTATAGTGAAACCCGAATTTTATTAATCGGTGTTTTGCGCATATGAGCCGTCCCACGAGAAAACCAACAGTGTGGACTCTGCGTAAAGTATCGATCCAAATCAGCCTTAGCATGCTGCGCAGGCTAACCCGGACGGACACTTTTCGCCTCCTGTGAATTTTCTATTATAGGGATCATTAATCTATACACTCTGTCCCCCCTGAGACGGAATGTGTCGGCCCGGATAAGCCTGCGCTAAAACATGGGTCGATACATTACACAGAGTCCAAAATGTTAGTTTTCACGTGGGACGGCTCATATGTAGTACCAAAAAGATATGTTGCAAAACCTTAGCTGATGTATGATTTATGTAAATGATGTTCCCGAGTCTGCGAATAGTGTTTGCTGCTTATTTGTAGATGACAATTGTTATATATATTCATGGGGAATGCAGCAGGCATGCATATTCTTAAATATGACATCCCCTAAAAATGTGTCAATGGTGTAGAATAAAGTGGGGACAAAGTATTCGCCTAGAAAATGTATGGCAAGTTCATCTTATGAATTTCACATGGTGACGGAAGACATTAAACGATTATGAAACAATCCAATAAACGCAATGGTATGTATCATGTGACCGCAAGCTGGTAGACGCTTAACATCCCAGGATTTAGTTAATATAGATAATATTACAGGCTACATCAATGCATCTAAGAGATAAAATATGTGTTAAGATTATAGTCCTGCTCAACGTATTTATCATATCGACTGCTGAAACGACAACGGTCGATAGACTTGTGAATAACTTGTAAAACACTTTCTGGTTTCAATAACACGTGGGTGGATATTGTGTGTTGTTTTGTATGTCGATCTACTGGTATAAAAGTCATTAAGTAGATCGTTTATTTATGATATGCATATGGACAAGCAATTGCTAATAACGTTATGTGCTATTGCTAACCCATGTTAAAATACATGTCTATAATAGCTTCCCTGCCTTGTATAAACTTTGTTTAATTTACAAAGAAAGCCACAAATAAGCATTGTGTATGATTATGGATATACAGATGTATTTACCAAGTTGGTCCACCACTTTAAAGGTTGCCTTTGAGGTCAAAGTTCCCTTTGATGTCGTAGAAGTACATGTTTCGTCTTTTCTGTGTAAACAATAATTTTGTTAATAACTTGTTTGAAAATAAAATACACTTGATTATCATCGACAAAAGAACAGAATATTTAAACATGTTCGTGAAATTCATTTTACCTCAGAAAAGAGAGTTAATTTCATGAATATATCCCAAATACAATATATTACTAAAGCTTACATCGGATTATCAATTGCAAACTACTCTAATGATACACTGTTGGAATGGTTCATGCTTAATCACAAAATCACGACAGAACTGGCTCGAAACCCTGGCCTGTTCAGGATCGATTACGGGATTTACAAAGTGACATCACAGTGACATCACAGTGACATCACAGTGACATCAACAAAAGAGCCTATCAGGGGTTTCATTGATCAATTATAAGTAAATATGTATCAATTTGAAATGAACATTGACATTGCTTGCGTATTTAACAGTCCTAAAAGATCCGACCTGACCACGGCTCGAACCTTGGACATTTTAATCCGAATGCGAAAGCTCTACAACGTCGCTATAAAAGCTAGCTCTATATAATGGCAGTATAAGTGTCCCTTATTCATAAAACTTTACTACATATACCTCCTCAATATTTGAAATTCGTTCTCGAGTCTGAGAATGTTGTGAAACGTTCTCGAGGGCTTTTCCTATGTAGTCCCTCGGTAGGCGCCATTGTAACAGTCCTAAAATATCCGACCTGAACAGGGCTCGAACATTGAACCTTTTAATCCGAATGCGAACGCTCTACTACGTCGCTATAAAAGCTAGCTATATAGCAAGGCAGTATAAGTGTTCCCTTATAGATATACCTTGACTACGCGTATTAACTTCGTTATTCATAGCACATACCTCCAGCTAGTTTTACAAATGAAGCCTTGACCTTTGGAGTCTAGATTGTATGTATGACCCCAATCAGTGAATTGGCTTGCACCCTTCCATGTACAAGGTTGTTCTACGGCGTACGGGTACCATTTCCCCATGAACTGAAACGGATCATAAAGTAGCAATACCGTCATGACATTGACATGCCGGATTTACAGAATAACAAGTGACATATAACGTTAGCCTGCTGTTAAGGACAGTGCGATCAATGTCGGTTGGTCGTGCTTAGACATAAAACAAGTATGTTGTAATGCAATAGAATATATGAATTAATGATATGGTTGAGGGTGGCACATCTATGAAATAAGTATTATTCATATAGCTATTCATATACAAAAAGCGATCATGGCGGAATATCCTTGGCGAATACACATTTTCAAGCCTAGTACTGGACCTTTAACCCAGGGATCATGAATTAATGCACTATCGACGTGATATAATTGAAAACATGTTGAAAAGGTCTAAAAACAAATAAAACATTACAGGCTGAACAATGTCGTGTTTACTAATAGTCGCTGTTCGCTTATTACTCACGTTTAAACATCATTTTCAACTTGTCTAAATTTCCAAATAAGGAGAAGTTTCCAGGGAGCTCGCGACAAAATTCATTATGAACTGAAACGCATGATAACAGCCGTTCCGCGAGAAAAACCAACATTGTGGACTCTGCGTAAAGTATCGACCCAGATAAGCTTAAGCATGCCATGCAATCTCACACGTGCCAGTCTCGTTTAAAATTTAAAAATAGCATTTGACTATATATACTGACAAGGTACATTTCCTATTCCACGGCACGGGACATCACCGAGGTGACATTTGTTTTTTAATTATTCGACATATGTTGCTGTATCAATTGATGACAAAGCGCATTGTACAGCATTTCAAATGCGTACATGATAGAAAAAGAAATTTCCTTTCGAAAAAAAAAATTGTGATTTTATTAAAATATCTTTTACAGTTGAAAACAGATTACGCCTTTAAAATGGAAAAATCATCTAATTTACGAGTTTTTACTCGGACTTCAGGTTACCTCAGTGATGTCCCCGAGCAGTAGTTATACATTAAAAGCTATATCTCGCTCATGATTCCTTTAATATTTGGTACATAACTTGCTTAGACAGTAACATGTTTGGAAATAATAATTCAACGCGAATTCTTAAGGTAAATTTCAGCCAATGCGATCAGAAAAGTTGGCCATTGAAAAGGAAATGTACCTTGTGAATATATAGTCAAATGCTATTTTTAGATTTTAACCGAGACGGGCACCTGTGAGCAGGCTTACCCGGATATACACTTCTCACCTCCTGTGGATTTCCTGTTTCATGAATCATTACTCTATACCTATATCCCCCTTAGACGGTATGTGTCGGCCCGGATCAGTCTGCGCGGACTGCGCAGGTCGATATATTACGCAGAGGCCATAATGTTGGTTTTCTCGTAGGACGACTCATATGTCATTGCAAATGTTTCGGCAATCATGTTGTCGGTGATGAATGAAAATAGCAAAGTCAAGTTGAAATTTCTTTCTGTGCGTAACGTTTAAAAAAATCGAACTGGATTAGACTGGTATTATAATCAAATCAAACATACACAAGCGCTTTTGTCATAAAATATGTATTGGCAATTAGTTTATGAGAACATCTTTACTGAGTAGTAAATAAAGATATGTTTAGAACAACTTCAATGGAGAAACTGTAAGCCCGCGAAAGGCATGCAATCCTACCTTTCATGAAGCGTCTGATTTTTCCTGCACTGATACCAAGGCACAATTTAAACATCCTATATCATGAGGAAAATGTTCATTGATAACAGCTAAAATGCCTACTATCTTACTCACCTATATTTACCGGTGGATATACAATGTAACATATAATAAAAGCCTGTAATTACCTTTGTCAAGTCAAAGTTACCCATCTCTTTAGGCCATACTTTTAATCGGTTCCTGTCGGCGGCCTCGACATTTGCGATAACCAAAACAAGAAAGACGATAACCAAATTCATTCCGACTGCTATACTTATGTACAAACATATGACTGTGTATCTGAATATTTATAGTACAAACATCTACCATGTGAGCCCTCCCGCGAGAAAACCAACATTGTGGATCAGCCTAAGCATGCCGCACACGCTTACCCAGACAGACACGTTTCGCCTCCTGTGGATTTTCTGTTTCAGGAGTCATTACTCTATACCTCTGTCCCCCTGAGACGGAATGTGTCGGCCCGGATTATCCTGCACAGGCTGATCTGGGTAGATACATTACGCAGAGTACATCATGTTGGTTTTCTCGTGGTACGGTTCGTACGTTGTTTATTACTTCTTTGTCCGTTGGTCATGTGAACAAAGCCCTTATTCAGAGGGTATATATATTGTTTTAAATTGATGAATGTAATGACAGAGTTCTCTTGATCTGACGATATTGATGAGCCTGTTCATGTGGAAAGAGGCGAGCTTGCAATTGTAAAATGTGTAGGGTAAGATCAGAGCTATGCACTATAAGACACATGCTCTGGGGTCAGATTTACAGTATGTGCTTTAAAAAAGATTTCTGATTGGGTCAATGTCTAGAATGAATTGCGTTCTGCGAAAAGTGTTGTCTTATTTCTCAAGTTTGTGTATACATATACGTATACCTGTTGACATTACGTGTCTCTCGAATGTGTGTTAAGAAGGATGGGATAAATAATGAATTGGTACAATCTATTTAAGCGATTTAGATCTATAGCGTATTGTACCTTTCGCTTGCGACATACAACTCGTCTACGCGCGAGGAGGGGCTTAAAATTGACAATTGCTTGTGTCTAATATTTATGTAATTCTCTTCTGTTAATCTATATTCTCTTAGTTATGTTAATCTGTACATGCTATAAAACAAGTATATTTTAATGCAATAAAATATATGAAGTATGTAATTAGTAATTACTGTTCATTTCACCGACGTAGAGAATCACCTTGACGGGATATGTATGGTGCTTTATGTCGCTTTCAACATTGTCTTTAGTTACGTCATGTAGTAAGTTACCAGTACTACTGTTCCAATTAACTCTGAAATCAGCCAGTCAGTCGTGATGCCATTGCCAAGGCGGAAAAGCCGTTACTTCCGTGTGTGTAGCCGTTTGTGCGCCACGTGTACAGGTCAAAATAAAGGACGTGCTAAAAAATCGAAACCACATAGGGCTGCATAGTCAACGACTTCACCTGTAAGTACCAACAGCGACTTACATTACATCTCTAACCCATTTGCTACCATGGCGTTCCAAAATCAAGCATCGTTCGCGTGCTCTACCTTCATGCATAGCCAACCTATCATTGTACCCCTTTCGGAATGCCACCATTAACGCCATCCATCATCAGCAACGCCAACTTGGGCCACAAAACTGTTAAATGATGTGAAACAAATTAAAGAAAAACTGCAAACTGTCTAAGAAATAAAGAAAACCGTCAACACAATAAACTTAAAAAAGTCTGATTTTTAAAGTTAAATGAGCAAATTAGATCAACGAGTAACAGTTGTGAATTTGTATCAGGGGTTTTGATAATGACAACCAAACGAAACTTTAAAGTATGATAGTCTAACTTACAAAAATATTGAAAATGTACGAAGAAATAGAAGGGGAAGCTAATCGCAGAAAAACGGAGAGGGAAAAGGCAGAGTCCAAACCGTTGGTCAATGAAAGAAAAGATCTAGTGATAAACGTTTTCAAAGAGGTCCTCCAGTTAGATGACGCGAACACCATTATAATGGTCCGTATTCACCGAGTCGGAGCAAAATTGCCTAAGTCTTCTCAACCACGACCAATAGTGACGAAATTCCATTACTACAGCGATAAAGAACGAATCAGGCAACTTTCCTTTACATACACAACTTAGCTAAACCAGTGTAATCGTGGCATCCGCCCGAAGATCCAGAAAGAAATAAAAGAAGACTGTAAGCAGTTATACAAACCAATGAAAGAGGCGAAAGAAAACGGCAAAAAAACTATTTATAGACGGTCAAGAATACAAAACTCCAGGAAACAAATAAACGTGTCGGAAAGATCGCAGTTTACAGTTTATATCATGGAACGTGAATGGCTTAAAACTAAAAATTGACAATCCTGATTTCGTAGAGAGCCTATCTAACACTGACGTCTTTTATTGAGCGAAACGTGGTTATCGGGTAAAGACAATCTAGTCTATGGCGTTAAGGGTTATTCTT
Organism: Serripes groenlandicus; assembly: GCA_031761405.1. Lineage (NCBI taxonomy): Eukaryota > Metazoa > Mollusca > Bivalvia > Cardiida > Cardiidae > Serripes > Serripes groenlandicus. The sequence continues at coordinate 59,822,037 of JASEVX010000006.1, read as the reverse complement.
CTAAACACATTTATGGCAATAAAGCCGAAAACACTAAAAAAAGGACGAAATAGTGGTGGTATAAGCCTTTATTATAAAGACTGTTTAAAAACATATTTAACAATTGTTGAAAAAACACGATACGGTATGATATGTGTGAATTTTCATCGAAATTGTTCAAATTTAATGAGGATGTGTATATTTGTTGCCTCTACATGCCTCCGATTAATTCATAAGTCATCGATGATTGTTGTCGAATAATTAGAATTAAAAATATTAAATACAAAGCTTTAGGTAAAGTGTTTATATGTGATGATTTCAATGAACGCACATCTTCTGACGATGACTTTATCTGTGCTGATAACTATAATGGTGAAGATGTGCCCCACGTTGACATTTCTGAGCTGCCACGGCGATTTAATTCAAATCACGTGTTAGATCAAAATGGGCGACGACTATTGGAGCTGTGCCAAGTCAGCGGATTTTCATTGGTTAATGGTCGAAGGATATGGGCAGTTTACACTTTGCTCGCATGGGGGTATGAGCAACGTAGATTATGTCATGACATCTTATTTAGACTTTAAATTTATTAATACATTTAAACTATTTGATTTCAACGACTATTCAGACCGACCATGCAACTTTTTATTTTTCTATTGATACCTGTACAATCTTAGAAAATAACACTTCGTTTAAGAATGAAACAAGTAACAATATTACAAAACTGGTTTGGGGACGAGTCCAAAGTCAATGTATTTTTAGATCAATATATGAATAATAATAAGCAGCTACAACAGCTTATCACAGAGTCGCATAGCAATAATATTCATCACGTGGTTGATGAAAAATCAAAGACCTAAATAGAAATAAATGTATGTCGAAAAATCAAGAAACACGTTCTATAGAAAGAGAAATGATATTTATAGAAAAACGTTCATTCATGCAAAAACCAAATTTAACAATGAAAAGAAACAATTCGACTATGCGCGGGATATAAAATAAGTGAACTATCCAAATCAGATTCTCGTAAAACGTTGCTTCTGGCGAAAGGTGAAGTCTACTGACAAAAAGTCTCATTCAAATAATGACCAGCCCGATTTCGACTTAGACTTAGCAATTTCGGAAGAGGAAATAAGAAAAGTAATTTTTATGAAAAGCAATGGGAAAAAGTCCAGGAAATGATGATAAGTGAAATATCAAAACTTCTTATGAATGTATATCACCTTTCCTCTTTGCTTTCTATATTCGTATGTTTCAGAATGGCGAGTATTCGGAGCGATAGAGAAAGGGTATAATCACTCCAACATTTAATAAAGGAAATTACAGAGGAATTACGCTTATTAATGAACTGTCTAAGGTTTATTCGCAAATATTATTGAACCGTCTTGTAAAATGGATCAATCTGCATGACACATTGTGTGATAACCAATATAGATTTCAAAACGGCAAATCAATAATAGATTGTATCTTCATTTCCCATGCTGTTTTCTCGAAGGTTCTATTAACAGGTAATAAGTTATATTGTGTAGTCGTAGATATAAAAAGTGCTTCGACAGTATAAACCGATCTTTGTTATGGAAAAAACTACTACAAGAAAGCGTCAGCGCTAAATCTACACAATCACTCAAGTCTATGTACATATCCGTTACATGTCAGATATGAAAATGATTTATCTGATTTGATGGAATCACGAATCGGTTTGAAACAAGGTGACTCCAGTTCTAATCTTATTTTCATTTGAAAAGGGGCGACACACACACACTCCATAATTTCTATATTTGTAATACTGCATTATAAACAATTACTTGTTTTAAATATCTAGGCGTAAACCAATACAAAACTGTAAGTTGCTTACGTACACAAACACAATTATCGAAGAAAGCATCTATTGCTCAACATAAATCAATTAAAGTCCTCTTGAATTTAGAGATACCACAACAGTGCAATCTCTTTGATAGTCTAGTAGGTTCTATCTCGAACTTTTCTGATGAGATATTGGGCCACATCATTGCTAAAGATGCAGAAATCATCCACAATAAGTTTTTGAGACGAACCCGTAAAAGTTAGGAAAACAACTTCACTAGTAACACGATATGGTGAAACTGGTAGAACACATTTGATTGTCTGTCGAAAACTTAACATGATAATATATTGGACGCATATTCTTAAACAAACGTATAACTCAATACTCAAATATATACACTAAACAAATTCATATACAATATAAAACAGTCATTACAGATGGAAACTTACCTCGACTTGCCATATGATAACAAATATAAGAGGGCTTTGACACAATTTAGGATTTCATCACATAACCTTAACATCGAAATTAGAAGACATTAATTCACCACGTGATCAAAGACTTTTTTCTAGCTGTAATATAGATATGATTGAAAACGAATATTATTTTTATTGGTTGATTGATTGGGGTTTAACGCCGTTTTTAACAATTTCTCTGTTATATCACGGCGGCCAGTTCACCTACTCATGCATTTCCTGGTTTTCTCACACCAGTACTCCACACAACAATCTTCCCAAGCAACTGGCTGCTTTTCCACATAGACTTAGCCCATTGATGGAAGACGAATGACGCATGTCGCATTGACTTTTGTCAATCATCGGAAAGAAAGTTGACCGAGCCGGGATTCGAACTCACAACCCCTGGATTGACAGCCCGCGTCGCTACCGACTGAGCTACCGGGGCTCGGCAATGTCTTTCTTTTTTTATTATTGGTATACCCTAACTATTCAACATTGCGGACACAATACTTCAAACCATTCTATTGTAATTGGCCAGCAGTGAATAAATGTTCCTCGCTCATGCAATTCAATTCAGATAAAAATGTCATTCAGATATCTAAATGTATATATTTTGCAAACAAAAAGAGAAAGGATCCTTGATTATGTTTATTTTTTTGCAATTCTGAAATAGTTATTAGAAACTAGAATGGAGTGCTCCGCGGAGCACGTGTGTCACCTGTACCTGCTCATTGAAAGTGCGACGGACTGACAGACAGACAGACAGACAGACAGACAGACAGACGGAAGCACACATGAAGTGTATTTGTGGGGATATTTCTTTTGTTTGATATTGTGGGTTGCAACCCACAAGTATACTATTCATTCCGTAATTATTCCTCTTTTACGGAATGAATAGCAGTAATATGCAAATAAGATACCCGTTATAAAACAAACAAGAAAAAATATTTATCTAAGTGTCTTTATAAAGGTGGTGGATTGTCACCCCACAAGTACTCGGTCACCAGGACGGACGGACAGACGCCGGACAAAAGAAAGTAATCCCTAAGTGCCTACCATTTTACGCAGGGTGACAAAAAAACTGTTGAATTTTTCGCATTCATGATTTTGCTACTGATTGATCTTTGTTAAATTTGTTTTATGTGTATTTCTGTCTATATTATTTAGCTACCTCCCAAAGCCGAGGCGGGCGCTCTACTGTTAATTTCACCGAAGTTGGAAATTTCATTGACGCTATCTGTATGGTATTTTATGTCGCTTTCAACGCTTTCTTTATTTATGTATTGGAGTAAGTTACTAGATCTACTGGTCCAATTATCCTGAACTCAGCCAGTCACTCGTGACGCTGACACAACAATCATTGCCAAGGCGGGAAAGCCGGTACTTCCATGTTTGTAGTCGTTTGTATAGCCCGACCAGGGATCGAACTCGCGACCTTCCACAACCGAGGCGGACGCTCTACTTTACATCGCTGAAGCGGTCACGGGATTTGTGAATTAGTTAATATTCGTAATTTATTTCATTTTTGCTTCTCGTAATTATTTCGTGTTGTTGATTGTAAGTAATTGTTTGGTTTTTAGTTTTTACTATAGGCAAATTTGCCTGAATGTAATAACATCTTTTGTATTTTACGTGTCCTTTCTTAAGTACTCTCGATCAGATAGTTTATGTCCATGTTATGCCATCATAAGTCTAAGTAGCAATCGATCGAGTTACCGATTGGAAGAGATTTATAAATCGCAATTCAAACGGTTTCTCGTTCTGATCAATATCTCCGTTTCCTACGATAAATGTTACCAAATTGTCAGTTATGGTCTGTTAAGGTTAAACGGCTGATAAAGCCTTGTTATATATTGCAAAATTGCAAAATTTCTCACCATTTTGTGCAAACAATTGTATTTTGAGACTGAAATGACAAGCAATGTTCTTCTTCATATGAAAAACCATTCCTCAATTTGTATTGTTAAAGTATACCAACGCAACATTTATACAACGTTCTTATTACTGATATTATTTAAAGGTGTAAACATACAACAGCTATGTCGTGTTTACTTGTTGGAAATACAAATATTTCTAATAATTAGCTTTTTTAACGAAATGTAGCGTTGCTTTGGCAACCAATGTATGTACTAAGCAACACAATAAATTACGATATATACAAACAACACTATTTTGTTGTCTCGCCTTTGTCAATTGCTTATTTTATTTTTGAGAAAGGACCGATTTTTTACTATTCGTGAAACTTCTACTTTCTAGTTAATTTAAACATCAAAACACAAAAGATGTTCAGGTTAAGTACGGTGTGATGTGGATATTTATTTTATTCACAATGTAATGGACACACGTCGATCGATCGATCTTCCTACATTCATCTTATAACTTCCTAGGATCGAGTTTCGACGTTCTTGTCCGACTTGAATAGTGCTTGAACGATGAGGTGGTGAACGGTGCTGATTGTGATCCGATTGTGACCAAGTATGCAATAAAAGGCAGCTTATGTTGCATGAGCGATACATGACTTATTGCTTTAGCGCCAATTGGAGGTTGGGATAGATAACCGAACGATTGACAAGATAAAACTAATTTACGCGGATATCATACTGTAGTACAATAGAAGGCCATTAAGCGCTATTGCCACACATGCATTACCTAGATCCATGTTGCAACTCAATGCAATGGTCATCTTTTCATACGTATTTTATATTTAATTGTTAATTGTCGTATTTGCCATTCAATTGTCATTGACAATTTTAAAACTGTTAATTTATGAAAATAAAACAGAAACAGGACCTTGGTGAGACAAGTATATTAAAATAATAATCAGCCATTTCCTAACTACTCTCGGTGAGATGTGATTTCATGTCCGTAGGATCTCATCCATTGGGTTAGGAGCTATAGAGTAACCAAATGGAAAACATAAGTAGCAATTCTAACAGGTTTTCTCGTTCTGATCAATATATCGTCTCCTTACAATGTTTTTAAGAAAATATTTTTTTAGAAAGTCGTCAGCTATCATATGTTTGACGGAAATGATTTTAATCAAGGGGAAAATACACTTCAGATCATGAGCATGGTTTAAGCTCCAAACGGAATGCCTAACTCAACTATTACAAAAACGTCTGTTCGAGCCAATAGATTACTTACAATCTCGTTACACATAGACCAAGTTAAAAGAACATGTGATATATCAAACAGCCCACCCTACTGGACAGTTCCAACACAAGTTGGTCGACGTAACTGCTTCCGTATCATCCCGCTATACATTAGTTACATGCGTGATTGGGGCTAAGACCACTTACATGTACATGGCTAATTTTCAAGACCAACATATTTAATTTACATTATGCTAGGACCATGACTGAACAGGAACCAGCATAAGCCGAAGGACGCATGGATGCAGCGGATTACTGCATATCAATATAAAGTAAAATACAGTAGTATTGTCTGATATGATAGATTGTTGTAGACTACATACACCATACGAAAAGTATTGCGATTAAAATAAACGAATATGTACATAGATTTGAGAAATTATACAATTTCCCTCATTATAGTTAAAATTCATCGGCCGCAGAGGTATCAAAAGTAACCTTGGATAGGACCTGGGACATGTCGTTCAATAATATAATCTAGATCTTCTTCTAATTGAACGCTTTCTGAATAAACTACTATCATCTCCATAGTTTCTTGAATCGGCTTGAATTTCAGTTGAAAATATAAGACTGAGTTGTCTCCCATTGAACAATAATGATTTTGTTGAAAGTTAAAATTGATTGTATTAAGTTGAATATACTTAATACTGATTTATAACCAACATATTGTTCGCGTTTAGCTATATTGACACGCAAAGAGCCAGTTTCAGGACATCCCGCATTTTCAGAAATTGAAAATAAAATTCAGTGCGGGATAAGGCTGACTACTTCATTTTTGATCCAGGAATCCGCTGTGGTCGAGTGGTTAGCGTCGAGGATTTCGAAACCGGGTGTCCCGGGTTCGATCCCCATTCGCGGCACTACGGTCATGGTGGAGTGCCCTTGGGCAAGGCACATTTTCTAGCCTAGTACTGGTTTGTTTACCCAGGGATCATGAATAATTAAATTTAATTGCGCGCTAAATGACCTTAGCTGTCGATGCGCCATAAAACAATATACATTCATTCATTTTTGATACAGTTTTCTTTGTGTAGTTTGACTTGTTAGGAACGAACCATAACCAACCCATTATGTTATAATGGTCTTCTATGGAAAATGAATTAATCGCCTTTGACCTGAAAACATCCTAACAAAAGCAAAGGCGTAGGCCTACTGAAATGTAGGATGCTTCACCGTTTAAGCTTTCATTATTAATCACGGCATTGACAGAAATGAAACAAAATAAGATGAAATGGTATGAATAGACTAAGTTGAATTACTTCCGTTCTGGTGAAAAGTTAGACCGCCTCGGTGGTATAGTGGTTTAGCGTCCGCCTCGGGTGTGGGATGTCGCGGGTTCGATTCCCGGTATGGTCATACCAAGGATTTTAAAAATGACTGCCCTCCTTGGCGCTTAAACTTGCGGGGTTAGCATAATGTCCCTTTAAAAAACCTTGTTTGCGTAGAAATTAGTGCATACCATCACCAGAATGCAATGAATATATATGCCATTGAGTTTAAATTCATTGAAAATATGTATAGGATGCACTGAACTGATCAGTTTTAGTATTTTGAACTTGTTTGAAAGTAAAAGTAGAGAATGTGGAACACCGGTTTTGGTCCGGGACCGATTTGGTCCAAATTGACGACTATCATTTTCGCTTGGCGAATTTTTTCTTGCTTAATGCACACACCCTATTTGTTGGATTGTTTTAAAGCTTAGAGGTAACTCTTTTCAATGACATAAGGTGTTATACATAAGAATCGCTCAGAAAGTGTGATAATTGAGGACTGAAACTTGTCGATTTACATGGAAACAAGGAGGACTTGAGTTGGTGTATTGTGACCACAGGCACTCTGGAGTAGAATGCGCCTACCAACCATTATATTATACGGTCAGGCATACACCAACTATTGCGGCGCACTTTCGACAGTGTGTAGTAAGCAAAGGGCTATATAGACGAAGTTTTATTATGTTTAATAGACATAGACATAGACATATTTTATTTCAAGCTTTAAGGCCACAGTATTTTATTGTTTATGATTGTGATATATATTCGACTTTTAAAGTATATTGGAACAACGGGATATAATTGCCTTTGGCCATTTACAGTCAGACTTTAATAACAAAGACAGATACATGTATTTAATCATTTGAAGAATAACCAAAGAGAAAACATTATTATGAAAAAGAACGGATATAGTAATTGCATAAGAGTATACTTTCTTAATTCCATGGCTTCTTTATTGTATTTTGCTGTCTAAACCGCACATTGATAGTCGACTGAAAGATGTGCAGTTAAAATGGTTCGTGTTAAAAATCATGGAAATAGATGCCTATTTACGACCGATAATGAAATTCACATACTATCATTTCGACAACTGGTATTAATAAAATATTTAAATATGGTGTAATTGATGATTTGAAAACAAATATATTTTTTAAAACAGAAATGACAAGTTGAAACTTTGACGGACAACTTAGAACTACCTATCGCACATACCACCGTCGATTGTGAAACTTTGACCATGTGAGGCCAGATGAGATGGTTGGTATGCATGTGCCCAGTCAGAAAATTATGTTGCGCCCTTCCAGGTACACGGCTGTTCTATGGCCTATAATTATGTACCATTTCCCCATGTACTGAAATTATTAACGTATGAGCACGTTTGAGGAAGATGGGAAGGATATATTGAAGTTACTGAGCTCATCCACACAATTCCATACACTTTCAAATAAGACGCATACCGAGTATCAGTGGCGAACGAGCTTAAAAGCAATCTTTGTTAGGACAATAAGCAAGACATTTCAATGCAAGCCGGAACAGGATTGTTGATCGTTTTAAGATCTGAAATAGCCGATTAATCCAAACATCTGATAAGGGTAGATAACTCCGGAATGCCACAGTCGTTCAAGCTTGTTATCCATTTAAGCTAAGCTGTGAAACCCATACATAATATACGCAACAAATGAAACTAAAACATGTACTTTATTATTAAGCTTTTCATTATAACATTACGTTGCATTTAGGCATGCCACTGTGCATAAACGATAAACTATTTTAAGGATAGTGAAGTTAGAAACCAGTTGCATTATCCAATAATGTCCCCTTCAAACAACAAGGGGTCACAAAATGTCTCATAATAGGAAACAGTTCTCTAGTTTGCAACCACTGTAGATCCTACAACATCGCTGTAACAACACAGCTAGAGGGAATGAGTATCGCAATAGGAATACCATTTGCAAACGGTGTATATTTAGAAATTATCTACATTAACTCGGGGTATTACTCAGGGCTGTTTACTCTGTCCGAAGTAAAGTAACGGAAGTTTGGGATTAACAGGATAAGACAAGAAATACATATGAAGTAATGTAAATTGTTCAGTATATATATTTAGATATAACTTGTGTGTAGTACAGGCTGTTTTGTTGATATTAAAATAATTCATTTGTAAGATAGTATAATACAGATACATAAAAGTTCGGTTCGATGTATTTTCTTAATATGTTTTGAACATCCTTCTTGGTCTCTGGACTGGTTTGTCACAGGCTGAAAGTATACGAAAGAAATTTATTATATCAGCACAATAAACGGCAAAGGCTACACTTTAGTTTTTGTGAACAGTGTAAATCCTGATCATATTTTGTAAGTGCACAATCTGATTAAGATATTCACTGTTCTGATATTTATTAAACATGCTTATTAGAAGCGTCTGTCTACTTTTGCAAAACCTGATAAGACTCAGCAGATGTACAAGCTGATCTACACCTACACTGTTCAGAAATGCCGATATGTACCTTTACCCAATGGCGGTCTGATATCATGGAATATGAGTGACGATCAAGCCGAATCTTCTACGTTATTTAATTCAGAGTGAAAGCTCAAATTCAGAAATGGCTTGAAGATGTTTAAACTCTTTTGTCACCTGGTATATTCATAATATATATGTTTATATCGACGAATTAATCAGCTTTAACATTATCTAGAAATAGGCTATCCTCGCATGGCTCTAGGTAAGGGATTATTTCAAATTCCAAAACCCAGATTTGAGACACAAACGCTATGTTGGGTTTGGTTGATTCACGACAGAAATAGGAAAACTCCAGAGTTCTCCGCCTGATTATGCTCTCGGACTGTTGGATTGCATTAGAGAATAACTTGTTGTTCGCATATGGGAACTCATAAGTACTCGACATGGTTCGGTTACATATCTCCCTACTTTAAATTCACGAATATCCATGCACACTGCCTGTAAACTCCTTTCAACATATTCAATGTAGTCAGCTAGCGACATAAAATCGTCGTATGTCAAATAATGGACTATTGTGGTAGATCAATAGGTCAAGGCTGAATTACAGTTTGCCTGGGAAGAATGGTGTGTTAAATATTTGTGTAGAAAATCCTTGTTATGTAAGCTTTATTTATGGAGTCAGTGTGTGCTAAGAACATAATGGAAAACACTTTTAAGCTAACTCAATGCGTAGATTTTAACCTAAAACTAGTTTAAACTGTTAAACGTCGCTTTGAACAGTAAAGTTCGTGGCATTTCTTTGGTAATTTGCCAGCTATGTGAAATTATTTATGCTGATGTATAAGTCGTAAAATCCCTTCAATCTTATAGAGTGACGGTACTATTCCAATAATTTAAAAGTTGTCTGTATGTAGCATCGAAAGGTATCTACTCGTGATAAAATGCTCATTTAGTTGAACAATAATTTCCGTCTCAGCGTAGACGCATTAACCATAAATGTGGCTGTCTTCCTATATTTACCTATTTATCAGTACTTTGAATTACGGCGACGTAACAACACTTATGATAACCGTAGTGTATGCTCAATATTGAACAATCCTACGTCTAGTCATACGCGCACGACCATCCACAATATAAGTATATAAGCCGTTCCACGAGAAAACCAACAGTGTGGCTAACCTGGACAGACACTTTTCGACTCCTATGGATTTTATTTTTTTCTTCAAGAATCATTACTCTATACCTTTATCCCCCCAAATGTGTCGGCCCGGATTAGCCTTCGCGGACTGCTAATCCGATACATTACGCAGAGTCCATAATCGGTTGATTTTCTCGAGTAACGAGATATATATCGAAATAATTAAAGCTAATGCGAGAGACGGCATATGTCGACATAAATAATATCGTCAAACTACTAAAGTCAATTTAAATAACATGCGTATAAAACTTATGTCACAATGTTCATTCATTACAAATGTATCACTGGCCAAAGAAGCGAAAGTTCGTCGATTTATGACTTAAATTGTACTCTCTATATAATACAATGGAATGTTCAAGTTGGTCCTTTATTGGGTCATACACAAAAGAAAAACGAATAGTCCTGTTTACAACATTAACAGTGGCTATGGCGGAAAACATCAATATCATTCGTGTCGTAACGTCATTAATAATTGGACTTACATGTACATTATCCAAAATAGGTCAATGTCACTTACTTTTTTCCATTTTTGTTAGTATCAACACTTAAGATTATTTTGAAGTTTCAGACCTTATCGATTGGTGAGAGGCAACAACATTAAAGATACATAGATCCGAGATTATATGTTAAGCCATGCCCGTCGCCATGCATCAAAAGCAAACCAACAATTACACGTTAAAAACAATACTCGGTTCACATGCATAACATGGCATTTGTTTATGATGCAGAAACTGCGATCGGTAATCGGGAGTACCGGAGAGAACAGATATGTTTAGACTGGCTAAAATACTGCATCTAATATCCATATCGTATCTTTAAACTATAGTGAGATGTCAGTATAAACGACTTTTGAGAGGCGTTAACACTCGATTATAATGATCTGTCAACACTTACTGTTAGTGTTCGTCATCGGTAGTCACACTTGTTGTGAAATAGCAATACTTACTATTAGTGTGCGTCATCAATAGTTACGCTTGTTGTGAAATAGCGATACTTACGATTGTTCTGAGGAATCAGCACCATCTCTGATAGAGAAGTACCCCATAGCTGTTGAAGTTTATGGTTGATCTCGTCAACGTATTTCTGGGATATTTTTGGTTTACGGGTGTTCACGCTGTACCAATAGTCATCACATATACCAGTCTGTATAGACTCTTTAGCACAGCCCCATGCGATTACGTAATTGTGGTAATCCAGACACACGATGACCATTTTTCCTGACCACAAGTCACCTGGAAGAAAACGTTTCTTTGGGTCAATATCAATCATACGCGTGTTTCTCCCATACGAATGTACATCGTATGTAGACGCATTTAAAACAAAATCACTGGAACAAATGAAGAAAATGTCCATAATGAGCAATTACTAATTCCTTGCTGATATTTTCAAAAGTAGTAAATTATCTTAATTTCATGTGTATTTGTTTTCGTTTGTTTGCCCAAATATTATCAAAGTCGTCTGTTGCTGATATGTTGTATGTTTGAAAACGTTCAAGTATAGTGAAACCCGAATTTTATTAATCGGTGTTTTGCGCATATGAGCCGTCCCACGAGAAAACCAACAGTGTGGACTCTGCGTAAAGTATCGATCCAAATCAGCCTTAGCATGCTGCGCAGGCTAACCCGGACGGACACTTTTCGCCTCCTGTGAATTTTCTATTATAGGGATCATTAATCTATACACTCTGTCCCCCCTGAGATGGAATGTGTCGGCCCGGATAAGCCTGCGCTAAATCATGGGTCGATACATTACGCAGAGTCCAAAATGTTAGTTTTCAGGTGGGACGGCTCATATGTAGTACCAAAAAGATATGTTGCAAAACCTTAGCTGATGTATGATTTATGTAAATGATGTTCCCGAGTCTGCGAATAGTGTTTGCTGCTTATTTGTAGATGACAATTGTTATATATATTCATGGGGAATGCAGCAGGCATGCATATTCTTAAATATGACATCCCCTTAAAATGTGTCAATGGTGTAGAATAAAGTGGGGACAAGTATTCGCCTAGAAAATGTATGGCAAGTTCATCTTATGAATTTCACATGGTGACGGAAGACATTAAACGATTATGAAACAATCCAATAAACGCAATGGTATGTATCATGTGACCGCAAGCTGGTAGACGCTTAACATCCCAGGATTTAGTTAATATAGATAATATTACAGGCTACATCAATGCATCTAAGAGATAAAATATGTGTTAAGATTATAGTCCTGCTCAACGTATTTATCATATCGACTGCTGAAACGACAACGGTCGATAGACTTGTGAATAACTTGTAAAACACTTTCTGGTTTCAATAACACGTGAGTGGATATTGTGTGTTGTTTTGTATGTCGATCTACTGGTATAAAAGTCATTAAGTAGATCGTTTATTTATGATATGCATATGGACAAGCAATTGCTAATAACGTTATGTGCTATTGCTAACCCATGTTAAAATACATGTCTATAATAGCTTCCCTGCCTTGTATAAACTTTGTTTAATTTACAAAGAAAGCCACAAATAAGCATTGTGTATGATTATGGATATACAGATGTATTTACCAAGTTGGTCCACCACTTTAAAGGTTGCCTTTGAGGTCAAAGTTCCCTTTGATGTCGTAGAAGTACATGTTTCGTCTTTTCTGTGTAAACAATAATTTTGTTAATAACTTGTTTGAAAATAAAATACACTTGATTATCATCGACAAAAGAACAGAATATTTAAACATGTTCGTGAAATTCATTTTACCTCAGAAAAGAGAGTTAATTTCATGAATATATCCCAAATACAATATATTACTAAAGCTTACATCGGATTATCAATTGCAAACTACTCTAATGATACACTGTTGGAATGGTTCATGCTTAATCACAAAATCCCGACAGAACTGGCTCGAAACCCTGGCCTGTTCAGGATCGATTACGGGATTTACAAAGTGACATCACAGTGACATCACAGTGACATCAATCACAGTGACATCACAGTGACATCACAGTGACATCAACAAAAGAGCCTATCAGGGGTTTCATTGATCAATTATAAGTAAATATGTATTCAATTTGAAATGAACATTGACATTGCTTGCGTATTTAACAGTCCTAAAAGATCCGACCTGACCACGGCTCGAACCTTGGACATTTTAATCCGAATGCGAAAGCTCTACAACGTCGCTATAAAAGCTAGCTCTATATAATGGCAGTATAAGTGTCCCTTATTCATAAAACTTTACTACATATACCTCCTCAATATTTGAAATTCGTTCTCGAGTCTGAGAATGTTGTGAAACGTTCTCGAGGGCTTTTCCTATGTAGTCCCTCGGTAGGCGCCATTGTAACAGTCCTAAAATATCCGACCTGAACAGGGCTCGAACATTGGACCTTTTAATCCGAATGCGAACGCTCTACTACGTCGCTATAAAAGCTAGCTATATAGCAAGGCAGTATAAGTGTTCCCTTATAGATATACCTTGACTACGCGTATTAACTTCGTTATTCATAGCACATACCTCCAGCTAGTTTTACAAATGAAGCCTTGACCTTTGGAGTCTAGATTGTATGTATGACCCCAATCAGTGAATTGGCTTGCACCCTTCCATGTACAAGGTTGTTCTACGGCGTACGGGTACCATTTCCCCATGAACTGAAACGGATCATAAAGTAGCAATACCGTCATGACATTGACATGCCGGATTTACAGAATAACAAGTGACATATAACGTTAGCCTGTGGTTAAGGACAGTGCGATCAATGTCGGTTGGTCATGCTTAGACATTTTTTAAAAGAAAAGCTACTATAAAACACATTTGTTTACATTTACGTTGCTAAAATACAAAATGTATGATATGTGCAGATAAAAATCAGTATGTATACATAAACGGAATAATCTTGGCCTGCACTTTACACATGGGACATACAAATCATCTAAGCGTGACGATGTGCTTAAAAGGTACAGCTTTGTGGGTTAATTGTCTATGTAATTCTCTTCTGTAAATCCATAGTCTCTTAGTTACGTAAATCTGTTTGAATTTGCTATAAAACAAGTATGTTTTAATGCAATAAAATATATGAAATAATGATATGGTTGAGGGTGGCACACCTATGAAACAAGTCTTATTCATACAGCTATTCTAATATAATAGCAATCATGGCGGAATACCTTATGCGAATGCACATTCTCAACTGGACTGTTAACCCAGGGATCATGAATAAATGCACTATCGACGTGATATAATTGAAAACATTTTGAAAAGGATCTGAAAATAAATAAAACATTACAGGCTGAACAATGTCGTTTTTACTAATATTCACTGTTCGCTTATTACTCACGTTTAAAGATCATTTTCTACTTGTTGTATTCTTCTACGGTTTGTAAATCTGTCTAAATGTCTGTTTTGGACAGATCATTTATGAGAACAACTTTGTTCAGTAGAAGATTTCCAAATTAGGAGAAGTTTCCAGGGATTAATTAATGATGAACTGTAACGCGTGATAAGCGCTGTTCCGCGAGAAAACCAACGTTGTGCACTCTGTGTAAAATATCGACCCGGATCAGCCTAAGCATGCCATGCAGGCTCACAGGTGACAGTCTCGTTTAAAATTTAAAAATAGCATTTGACTATATACTGTCAATATATGGTCAAATGCTATTTTTAGATTTTAAACGAGACTGGCACATGTGCGCAGGCTTACCCGGATAGACACTTTTCGCCTCATGTGGATTTTGTTTTTCATGAATCATTAGTCTTTACCTCTTTCCCCCTTAGACGGAAAGTGTCGGCCTGGATCAGTCTACGCGGACTGCGCAGGTCGATATATTACGAAGAGGCCATAATGTTGGTTTTCTCGCGGGACGGCTCATATGTCATTGCAAATATTTCGGCAATCATGTTGTCGGTGATGAATGAAAGTAGCAAAGTCAATTTGACAGTAATTTACGATGATCAAAGGATTCACGTTTAAAAACAAACTGGATTTGACTGATATTATAATTAAATCAAATTTGTTATAAAAAATGTATCGGCAATAGTTTATGAGAAAATCTTTACTGAGTAGTAGATTTCCAAATAAGGAGATGTTTAGAACAACTTCAATGGAGCGCAAGAAACTGTAAGCCCGCGAAGCCTGGATGCAATACTTAATTTAAAGACGTGCCTGACTTTTCAAATCTTGATATGAGAGCATTGATACCAAGACAAAATTTAAACATCATATATCATGAGAAAATATTTTATAGAAAACGGTTAAAATGCCTACTATCTTACTCACCTATATTTACCTGTAGATATACAATATAACATATAATAAAATACTGTAATTACCTTTGTCAAGTCAAAGTTACCCATCTCGTCAGGCCATAGTTTTAATCGGTTCCTGTCGGCGGCCTCGACATTTGCGATAACCAAAACAAGAAAGACGATAATCAAATTCATTCCGACTGCTATGCTTATGTACAAACATATGACTGTTGATCTGGATATTTATAGTACAAACTTCTACCATATGAGCCGTCCCGCGAGAAAACCAACATTGTCGACTCTGCCTAAGCATGCCGCGCTCGCTAACCCGGACAGACACGGTTCGCTTCCTGTGGATTTTCTGTTTCAGGAGTCATTACTCTATACCTCTATCCCCCTGATGTGTCGGCCCGGATTATCCTCCACAGGGTGATCCGGGTCGATACATTACGCAGAGTATATCATGTTGGTTTTCTCGTGAAACGGCTTGTATGTTGTATAGTACTTCTTTGTCCATTGATCATGTGATTTTTTTAAATTGATGAATGAAATGACAGAGTTCTCTTAATATAATTGTTATTGATGAGCTCGTTCATGTGGAAAGAGGCTAGTCGGCAATTGTGAAATGTGTAGCGTCAAATCATAGCTATGCACTATAAAACACATGCTCTGTGGTAAGATTTACAGTCTGTGCTTAAAAAAAGACTTCTAATTGGGTCAATGTCTAGAATGAATTGCGCTCTGCGAATAGTGTTGTCTTATTTCAAACAAAGTTAAACTCACGTTTGTGTAATCATATGCCTGTTGACATTACATGTCTCTCGAATGTGTGTTAAGAAGGATGGGGGAGGGGGAATAATGAATTGTTACAATCTATTTAATCAATAATGTATTGTATGTGTAATTAGTAATTACTGTTCATTTCACCGACATAGAGAATAACCTTAACGGGATATGTATGGTGCATTATGTCGCTTTCAACATTTCTTTAGTTATGTCATGGAGTAAGTTACCAGTACTACTGATCCAATTAACTCTGAAATCCGCCAGTCAGTCGTGATGCTGACATAACAATCCCATTGCCAAGGCGGGAAAGCCGTTAACGACTACACTTGTAAGTACCAGAAGCGACTTACATTACAACTCTAACCCATTTACTACCATGGCGTTCCCAAATCAAGCATCGTTCGCGGGCTCTACCTTCATGTAAAGCCCACCTGCATACCAATATCATGGTAGCCCTTTCGGAATGCCGCCATTACATGATTTGAAACAAATTAAAGAAAAACTACAAACTGTCGACGAAATAAAGAAAATCGTCGACACAATAAACTTAAGACATGTCTAATCTTGAATGTAAACTGAGCAAAATATATCAACGAGTAACAGTTGTGGTTTTGTATCAGGGGTTAATGATGACCAAAAGCAACTTTAAAGTACGATAGTCGAACTTACAGAAATGACGAAAATGTACGAAGAAATAGAAGGGGAAACTATTCGCATAAAAACGGAGAGGGAAAAGGCAGAATCCAAACCGTTGGTCAATGAAAGAACATTTAATGTTTTACGGCAAAGCGGAACAGACATCAGAAAAGTGTGAAGATTTAGTGATAAACGTTTTCAAAGAGGTCCTCAAGTTAGATGACGCGGACACCATTATAATGGACCGTGTTCACCGAGTCGGTGCAACATTGACTAAGTCTTCTCAACCACGTCCAATAGTGACGAAATTCCATTACTACAGCGATAAAGAACGAATCAGGCAACTTTCCTTTACATACACAACTCAGCTAAACCAGTGTAATCTTGGCATCCGCCCGAAGATCCAGAAAGAAATAAGAGAAAACCGTAAGCAGTTAAGAGGCGAAAGACAACGGCAAAAGTGCAAGGTGTGTTGGTAAAAAACTATTTATAGACGGTCAAATACAGTTTATATCATGGAACGTGATTGGCTTAAAACGAAAAGATTGATGGTCCTGATTTCGTAGAAAGTCTATCTAACTTGGATGTTTTTTATTGAGCGAAACGTGGTTATCGGGTAAAGACAATCTAGACTGTGGTGTTAAGGGTTATTCTTCGAAACACATTTATGGCAATAAAAACACTAACAAAGGACGATATAGTGGTGGTATGACCCTTTATTATAAAGACTGTTTGAAAAAATATATCACAATTGTTGAAAAAATATATTACAATTGTTGAAAAAATACGATATGGTATATGAAATGTATAAAATTGTCATCGAAATTGTTCAAATTTAATGAGGATGTGTAAATGTGTTGTCTCTACATGCCCCCGATCAGTGCAAAAAATTATCGTTGAATTTTTTTTCCGAAGAATTAGAATGAAGAATAACTAAATACAATACTTTAGTTAAAGTGTTTATATGTGGAGATTTCAAAAGACGCACATCTTCTGACGACGACTTTATCTGTGTTGATAACCATAATGGTGAGGATGTGTCTCACTTTGACATTTCTGAGCTGCCACGGCGATTTAATTCATATCACGTGTAAGATCAAAAGGGGCGGCGACTATTGGAGCTGTGCCAAGTCAGCGGATTTCCATTGGTTACTGGTCGCCTGAACGAGGGTGATGGAATGGGAAGTTTTATATTTTGCTCGCATGGGGGTATGAGCACCGTAGATTAGGTCATGACATCTTATTTAGACTTTAAATTTAGTAATGCATTTAAAATATTTGATTTCAACGAGTATTCAGACCATGCAACTATTTATTTGTTCTATGGATACCTGTACAATCATAGAAAATAAGACTTCGTTTAAGAAAGAAACAAGTAACAATATTACAAAACTGGTTTGGGACGAGTCCAAAGTCAATATATTTTTAGATCAACTTATGAATAATAATGAGCAGTTACAACAGCTTATCACAGAGTCGCATAGTAATAGTATTCACCACGTGGTTGAAAACTTCGCGTGCCTTTTGAAGAAGAATGCGCTCGATATATGTGGTAAAACTTATCATAATAAAAAATACTAGTAAACCTAACTATACATGTCACTGGTTTGATGCAAAATGTTTCGAAACAAAAAAAGTGTTTAGAAAATCAAGAAACACGTTCTATAGAAAGAGAAATGATATTTACAGAAAAGTGTTCATTTATGCAAGAACCCAATTTAACAATGAAAGAAACAATTCCACTAAGGGAGGGATATAGAGTAAGTGAACTATCCAAATCAGATTCTCGTTGCTTCTGGCGAAAGGTGAAGAATACTGACACAAAAGCAAAAGAAAAGCCTGATTCTCTCTCAAAAGACCAATTATTTGATCATGTAAATACTATGTTTAATAATGAATACTAATGTTGATGATAATGATTCACAATTTCATTAAACTACTGACCAATCCGATCTCGACTTAGACTTAGCAATTTCGGAAGAGGAAATTAAGAAAGGTAATTTTTATGCAAAACAATGGGAAAAGTCGAGGAAATGATGATTTATCAAGTGAAATTATCAAAACGTCTTATGAATGGATATCACGTTTCATCTTTGCTATGTATAATCGTATGTGTCAGAATGGCGAGTATCCGGAACGATTGGGAAAGGGTATAATCACTCAAATATTTAAGAACGGAAATAATAATGATGCAGATAATTACAGAGGACTTACGCTTATTAATGTACTAGCTAACTTTATTCGCAAACAGTATTGAACCGTCTTGTAAAATGGACCAATCTGCTTGACACATTATGAAAAATGCTTCGACAGTATAAACCGTTCTTTGTTATGGAAAAAACGTCAGCGCTTAATTTACACGAGCACTCAAGTCTATGTACAGTCATTTATTATATGCCTGTACATTTTCCGGTGGAAATACATGAAGATTGACATGCGCAAATACACCACGACAGATTAAAATTCCGTATCTACATGCGGTGTAAATACAAGATTGTGACGTCAGACAGTGCGCGGAATACTTTCAGCGAGGTATCCCCAATAAACAATGTATTGAATCTGTATATTTAATAGTTTTTTCGCTCTTCATAGATCGTAGGTATATAATAAAAGGAATATTACGTTGCGGGAGCGATAAATGGGTACGTATTGCACGACTCGTAGCGTGGGAAAATCCATATCTTACTCGACCTTCGGTCTCGTAAGATATCGATTTTTCCACGCTACTTGTCGTGCAATACACACCCTTTTATCGCTCCCGCAACGTAATATTCCGTATGTATTAGATATGATAATGATTTATCGGATTTTATGGAATCGTGGATCGGTTTGAAACAAGGTGGACCCAGTTCTCCTCTAAGTTTCATTTGAAAAGGGGCGACACACACACCATATTTCTATAGTTGTAATACTACATTAGAAACAGTTACTTGTTTTAAATATATAGGCGTAAACCAATATAAAAATGGAAGTTGCTTCCGTGCACAAAAAGATTTATCAAAGAAAGCATATATTGCTCAGCATAAATCATATAAAGTCCTCTTAAATTTGGAGATACCACAACAGTGCAATCTCTTTGATAGTCTAGTAGGTTCTATCTTTTCTTCGGAGATATGGGGCCACAGCATTGCTAAAGAGGCAGAAATCATCAACACTATGTTTTTAAGACGAACCCTTAAAGTTAGGAAATGAAGCTCACTAGTAACCCATGACATTGAGAGTAATTAATATAAGCTGAAAGCTTGCTTCGCAATCAGTGTAAACTAAATAGCGTTTAAATTTAAAAAAATAAATAATAATTAACACGATATGGTGAAACTGGTAGAACACCTTTCATTGTCTGTCGAAAAATTAACATGATAAGATATTGGACGCGTATTCTTAAACAAAGGGATAACTAAATACTAAAATCTGCTTATATCATATTAAAAGAAGACTGTGAAAACGCAAATACATTCAGGGCAAGGATTATAAAGTTAAAAACGTCTTGCAAAAACATAGGTTATCTTATACATGTTGTATATGGGATAATCAAATTACTGCCAATATTAATCTTAAATCAATAAAGCAGCGATTAGTTGATGCGTACGTACAGTCATGGTTGGGCTTTGACACAATTTAGGATTACATCACATAACCTTCATATCGAAAGTGGAAGACATATGAATTTACCACGTGATCCAAGACTGTGTACTAACTCTAATATGAATATGATTGAAAACGAACATCATTGGAAGCCAGTATAGGCGGCTTCCAGTAGGAATGTCTTCAAATTTAGCACAAGGAGATTTATAGACCTGCCAGTGCGACCACATATCGGGATTTCTCTTCCTTCTTATTAAGTATATTAATTTAAGGTAATTGACTTTTAAAACATCCCTTTTACACTCTATATACATGTGTGAGTTTTACAAATTAAAGAAAAAAGACAAAGGCCGGTATATTAATTCTTCTGTATGTACATTTTAAGTTTAGCGAAATTTATATTGTATCTAGTCTAAACAGATTTGTCTTCTGCGGGAAGTGGTTAAACTCTTATCCACTATCATGACTTAACGATACAAAACAAAAACAGATTTTTTTCTGTGTGTCTGCATTATTTGACAACAAATTATCATAACAGGATTTGTTGAGTTGTTGAGTTGAGTTGTATTCAATACAAATAGTTGATTGTTTTTGGTACAAATTGAAATTAAAAGTTCCTCGCTCATGCTATTAAGGATGTACTGAACTGAGGTTTTGAAATTAAAAAAATAATTTTTTTTTTTTTACTTTCTTATTAAATCTTCTTATTTTGTTGTCAATTAAAACCTGTTTAGTCATTATACCTTTTTATAATTCTTCAAAATTTAAAGAAAGTGGATAAAATTTGCTCGAGATAAAGGGCCTATTTTTTTCATGAGCCTTCAATTTTTTCGTGAAACGCTGTCCAGTTGCCGTGTTTGATTAAGAAATAAAACTGGGCAAAAATAACATATTAAAGTCCATGTATATAAATTTTAATCTAGAACTTGTATAGTATCATATTGTTTTGAAAAAAAGTAGAAAATATTGGAAAACTGTTTTGACATTTGAAGATATGTTTGAAAAATTAATAAATATATATTCATATTTTAACATTTTTTAGCCATTCAAAGAAGAAAAACTGAAAATATTGCCCAATGACATATACTTTCTTATTAAAATCTGATAAATGATAGTGAAATAACTTAGAGAAGTTTCAGAAAAAGTTAAATATTACAAATATGTTTTTTCCTTATTTCAAAGTTTTGAAATTGTCTATTCTTAAATCTGACAAATATGGATTTTCATTAGTGTCAAATTGTTTAGCTTTAACTACAATGTATCGCATGAACTTCCAAAGATATGGATAAAATACCTTCAGAATGAGATTAAAACCACAAGAAGATAAACAATTAGCATATCATCTTTCAAATATCGGCAATTTGCGTGGAAACTTTTTTTTCATGGGCTGAAATAGCAAAAAAAGCTCATCATAAGGCTTTTATAAATTGATCTAGCAAAAAAAAAAAAAAACACTACCATACCTTTTTTTTTTTTTTAATTTAACATATATCCAACTTTCAAAAAACCAATATTACAGCAAAAGTTAAATATTATGAAAAATCCACTTTTCAGTTCAGTACATCCTTAAATTCAAATAAAAATATCATTCAGATATCTAAATATATATATTTTGCAAACAAAATGAGAAAGGATCCTCGATTATGTTTATTTTTTTGCAATTCTAAAATAGTTATTAGAAATAGCTGTTGAATCTTTCGTCTTTGTCTATAATAGTGTATTCACGATTTTGCTAATTGATCTTTGTTAAATTTGTTTTATATGTATGTCTCTCTATAATATTGTCTATATATCCCACAGCCGAGGCGGACGCTCTACTGTTCATTTCACCGACGTTGAAAAAAGAAATTGACGTTATCTGTATGGTATTTTATATCGCTTTCAATTCTTTCTTTAGTTATGTCTTGGAGTAAGTTACCAGATCCACTGGTCCAATTATTCTGAACTCAGCCAGTCAGTCGGGATGCTGACACAACAATCCCAGTGCAAAAGCGGGAAAGCCGGTACTTCCATGTTTGTAGTCGTTTGTATAACCCGACCAGGGATCGAACTCTTGACCTTCCACAACAAAGGCGGACGCTCTACATTACACTACCGAAGCGGTTACAGGATATGTGAATTAGTTAATATTCGTAATTTATTTCATTTTTGCTTCTCGTAAAAGGATTTCGTTTTGTTAATTGTACATAATTGTTTGGATTTTAGGTTTTACTATAGGCAAATGTGCAGGAATCCGCTGTGGTCGAGTGGTTAGCGTCGGGGATTTCGAAACCGGGTGTCCCGGGTTCGATCCCCAGTCGCGGCACTACAGTCATGGTGGAGTGCCCTTGGGCAAGGCACATTTTTTAGCCTAGTACTGGTTTGTTTACCAAGGGATCATGAATAATAAAATTTAATTGCGCGCTAAATGACCTTAGCTGTCGATGCGCCATAAAACAATATACATTCATTCATAGGCAAATTTGCCTGAATGTAATAAAATGTATTGTATTGTAAATTAAGCTTATTACGCGTCATTTTATAAGTTCTCGATCAGACAGTTTATGTACATGTTATGCCATCAGAAGTCTAAGTAGCAATCAATCGAGTTACCGATTGGAAAAGATAAATCGCAATTCAAACGGTTGCTCGTTCTGATCAATACCTCCGTTTCCTACAATATGTGTTATAACATTGTCAGTTATGGTCAGTTAAGGTGAAACGGTTGATTGAGCCTTATTATATATTGCAAATTTGCAAATTTTCTCACCATTTTGTGCCTACGAGCAGTGTTCTTCTTCATATGAAAAACCATTCGTGAATTTGAATTGTTAAAGTACAGTGTATACCAAGGTAACATTTGATAGATTGGTGTAGGCTACCATACGACATTGTTCATGTTCATGTCACTATGTTTTCAAAGTCGTCTGCTGCAGATGTGTTGTATGCGGGACAGGGTTAAATAATGGAAGTGTCTGCATATGTAACATGCACATAGTCATGTCATTAAATAATTTGTTTAATATAAAGGTGTGAAAGAATCGGTAACTCATAAAACCTCAATCCTGTTTAATGTCCCGTAGATATTAGGTCGCGATTCAACCATGTGTTTCAATAATTTCTTTAATTTTGAAAATCTGATGGCATTTCTTTCCCCTTTGAGAATATATATAAATAAAAAAAACTTCACATCCGTATACTACATCAACAAGGAACTACCATGAATTAAGGTCAAAGGGAAGTAAATCAAATCAGGATGCCGGACGGATAATTTTGTCTAGGTCAGATGGAAGCAATTTATTTTCCATAGGCGACGATTATAGCGTTTGGGGCTACGGCTCTTTCCCATTGGCCCAAATAACCCAGAAACCTATATTCAATTAAAGTTGATTATCAAAATTACCAAAAAAGCACAAAGAAATGAATATGTTATCCTACCTTATTTGTTTAGTTTTGACGTCAAATCAAATGTCACCCTTATTTCGCAGTGAATTTTACTTTTAATTTCAGAAAATACATGTTGTTCTGAAAATGGCTCCTAAGCTGTCAGTAAAGCTAAAGGCAAACAATGTTTCGATTAAAAATCAGTCAGAGGGTATTCAACTTTATTAAAAACACTTTCAACTTTCTACAAAGTAATTATTGTCTAATGGGAGACCACTCGAGTCTTATGAATTCTTCTGAAATCCCTGGACAAAATTGCCCGGCTCTCCCATACGAATTGCTTCTCTTTGAGGTAAAGGGAATTTCAGGTGAATATATATGACACAGTTGTCTCCCATTAGACAATAATGATTTTGTTGAAAGTTGAAAGTGGTTTTTATAAAGTTGAATAACCTCCGACTGATTTAAAACCAAAGTAGTGTTTGCTTTTAGCTATATTGTCACTCTAAGAGCCATTTTCGGGACATCCTGTATTTTCTGAAATTGAAAGTAAAATTCAGTGCGGGATCAGGGTGACCTTCTATTTGCTCATAACACGAACCTATATGTTTTCTTTACTATTTTGGTAGTTCTTATACTGATACTTTATTTTGATACAGGTTTCTGTATAGTTTGACTTGTTGGGAACGAACCATAACCCATTATGCTATAATGGTCGTCTATGGAAAATAAATACTTCCCTTTGACCTGAAACATCGTAATAACCTATACATCCGTATATCATTTCAACAAGTAACTCCCGTGAAACATCTGAGATAACGATCCCCATGATGCCCTAAGGAATATACAGCCTTTGCCAAGCGTGGAGGCCGGGAATACTTCAAAATATGTATGGCGAAATCAATATGTTTTTAACTTTTTAAACAAAATTCATGAAAAGACTTAGCAGACTGCAGAGATTCATAACTTGCTCCCTGATTGCCCAGCCACGCATAACGGGATGGAAGCGTCGACAGTTGACAAAGTACCGAACATGCACTACCAGAAATCCCTCAGCAGGTGCCGAATACTATATATATATATATAAGAGCCATTCCACGAGAAACCCAACATTATGGACACTGCGTAGTATATCGACTCAGATCAGCCTGCGCAGGCTAATCCGGGCAGACACTTTTCGCCTTCTATGGATTAACTGTTTCAGGAATCATTACTCTATATCTGTATCCCCCTGAGACGGAATGTCTCGGAACGGATTAGCCTAACAAGACTGCGCAGGCTGTTCAGGGTCGATACATGACGCAGAGTCCATAATGTTGGTTTTCTCATGGAACGGCTCATATATATTTACCCTTACTCCGCTGAATTCCTGCAACCGATATCATCACCCTGATGTTTGACAGGTTTAACATCACTTTGGACTTGTTTGTTAAAATGTGTATAAATGAGTAGTGAATAGTGTAGATCAAGAGTATACTGCACGAATATGCAGATTGATAATGGTCCATATGGTTGGCAATAGTCGATTGAAACAAGGGACGATAATTCAAACCCCATTACAATGTATGCGAACTTTAAAAACTCTTCTACTTTATCGAGGAACAACGCACAACTAAGTAAGTCCTTGGAAAAAACAGGAAATGAGTCTCCCGGTCCATTTTAAATTATGACCTACTTTCTCAGTTACTGGACAAATTTTCAAAACATAAGCAAAATGGCCGATTTCTCCAGGTAGAAAAAGGGTGGACACCGCTTGATTAAAATGTTCAAAAAATGCGTATACATACATGATCATTTAAGATAGAGTAAACTGATAATTTGAAGTTTGTTTAGATAATGAATGTAAAAGAAATGAACAAATTATTTCAAAACACAATATTTCCTTGCTTAAAATTGATCGGTGCACACATAAATGATATCACTGAAAATATATCCTCATTCAGGAAGTGCTGTTTTTATGGCAGGTTTAGCTTGATTGTGAGGATTTTGTTTGTTAAAAGCAGATAAATGCTATAAATATAATGTACTGTGAATATTTTTAAAACAACTGGTAGTGAAAGGCTTGTGTAATACTCTTTATTTACAACTGAACAGAATTTGCAGTGTTCACTCTTTAAATCCAGTTGCTACCTGTTTGAAGTATGCCCCATATAGGCGTGGTGGAGGAGGGAGATAACTGAAATACTGGCGCTCTGATTTACTGCAATTGAACTGTCAAATGTAATCTAATGTTGTACATTACGATGTATTCGTAATGTAAGGGCTGTTTACTGAAGTTGCGTAATAAAGAGAATGTTAATGGATGAAAAGTTATTTTTATTTTCCCCACATATAGACACTTTCTGATGCCTTTTGCAGCAAACAACTTTTAAAAACACTGTGGTAAATTGGGAATTTGCTAATGATGAGCAATTTCCCAATTTTCCAATATATTTTCGTCTCTATTCAATTATAATACTGTCATTATTAGAGGTTTTCAATAGTTTTGCCTATATATTTTTCAAAGTTGTCTGCTGCAGATTTGTTGTTAAAGTAAAGTGTTTGTTTATTATAGTGTCAACTCAATTGAAAGGGCCAGCCATTTCATGCTCATGAGAAACCTATGTCCTGAACATGTTTTTTACATCCCGAGTCGTATCTTTTCGCCAGGCACAGGGCAGGCGGGCTTTTGGTACCATTATTGAACAACCGGCCCCTGGCGGCTAACCAACTGGCCATATCAGTTAAGGGGTAAAATGAGGTATTCGAACCATAGACCTCACGCTCCAGAAGCGGATGCCTTAACCACTAGGCTATCGGGATGTCGAAAAGGGTTAAAACATGGTTGGAAATTAGTTCGATTTGGGTCATATTGTTGCTGGGCAATGGTTGGATATTCGTCTTGAATGGTCAAATTCTTATGTTGGATGGACGTCTGTATTCTGACGTTTGATAGACGTCGAGATTCTGACGTTGGATAGACGTCGGGATTCTGACGTTGAATAGACGTCGGGATTCTGACGTCTAGGCACTTTGCAAAACCAACCAAAATCGTCAGGGTCTAACGTCTATACAACGTCAATCCAACGTCTTTTGTTTACTGGGGTATGACGATTTAAATAAGCAATTTAAAGGGGATACATAGAGTTTAATTAACATTGTTTTCATGATACGGGATTTAAATCCCAAGTGGAAGAGATTCTTGCGATATAAAAACGAGTGCGCCATAGCGTATGTTCGTTTATATTATATGTATAGTGACCCACTTTGACAATGAGCCAATCCCCTGTGGTTATAGCTAGTCTCAATATAACATCGCAATTATTGGAAACATACTTATACACACACGGACGTTTCTAGTTTCAGTACATACAAGAACGGTTCATACTTAAATTTACTTTAACATGTTTGGTATATTGAAATGGGTGTTTTTGCGAGATTCACAGACTTAGTATGTTGAAATGAAAATTTGTTTATAATTTTATAAATGTTATATTCATACCTATACTAATAGGGTATCTACACACAATTAATGAAATGTGTACTGAGTAATGTATTTGAGCATTTTGGTAAAACTAAAATAAATCAAAATAAAATAAATAACAATCCAAATAGAAAAACATGGTTTACCGGATAATACTGCAAAGCTCGTACATAATTTAATAAAGCAAGAAATATACTTTTGAGAAATAAAACTATTGGAAATAGAGCAGTATATTTAAATAAAAAACAAACTTATTTTAAAATTAAACGTAAATTCAAAGCGAAATTTAAACAGGCTGAAGGGTACCGAATCGCGAACTTAGCCAAAAATAACTCGAAAACATTCTGGAAAGACGTGAAATCTCAATATAAAAGTAGTTCATATAATCCAATAAATGTAAAAATCGATGAAATATCGCAGTATTTTAATGATCTGTATGGAACAAATTCAAATTCAGATGAAAACGATTTTAGTATTTTAAACAATAAAAATACTCCAATTCATGATAATGATTTGTATGCAGATATCACTTTAACCGATTTAAAAAAATGCCGTTTTCGAGCACAAAAAAAGGAAAAGCCGTGAGAGTGATCATCTTATTGCGGAAATCATTAAATATTCCTTTGATATAATCTCACAATATCTACTTGAATTGTATAACAGAATATTTAGAGAAGTGAATTTTCCAAATGACTGGTGTGAAAGATTACTTATTCCCATTTTCAAGGGAGGTAAATATATTCCCATTTTCAAGGGAGGTAAACATGAGCACAAAAATATCAGAGGCATTACTTTGAATGAATGTATATTGTTTTATGGCGCATCGACAGCTAAGGTCATTTAGCGCGCAATTAAATTTAATTATTCATGATCCCTGGGTAAACAAACCAGTACTAGGCTAGAAAATGTGCCTTGCCCAAGGGCACTCCACCATGACCGTAGTGCCGCGACTGGGGATCGAACCCGGGACACCCGGTTTCGAAATCCCCGACGCTAACAACTCGACCACAGCGGATTCCACCATATGCAGGATAGAGTTATCTTAATTTGTTGTGAATATAGTTGTGAAATTGGGAAAGGTTGTATAAAGTTTCATTACAATGCTTTTCAAGTTGTTACTGAGATTACACTCTAAATGTAGTTGCAAAACTTTAACCAGAATTTTTAAATGCAAAAGGGCCATAACTTGCATAAAATGATGGATAGAGTTATCGTACTTAATTGTTTACATAGGTGTGATGTTTGGAAAGGACTGTATACAGTTTCAATGCAATGCATCAAGTAATTACTAAGATATGGTCTCTTAATGTAGTTACATGATATGGACTCTTAATTTAGTTGCACGCAAAACTTTAACCAAAATTTCTAAAAAGAAAAAGGGTCATAACTTGCATAAAATGCAGGATAGAGTTATCTAACTTGATAGTCTACACACAGAAGTGATAATTGGGTAGGGTTGTAGAAGGTTTCAATGCAATGCATCAAGTAAATACTGAGATATGGACTCTTAATTTAGTTGCACGCAAAACTTTAACCAGAATTTCTAAGTAAAGAAGGGCCATAACTTGCATAAAATGCAGGATAGAGTTATCTAACTTGATAATCTACATAGGTGTGATAGTTGGGTAGGCTTGTAGAAAGTTTCAATGCAAAACATGTAGTATTCAGGTACTTGCATGCACAACCTTAACCAATGTGTGACGTGGACGCCGACGCCAGGGTGAGTAGTATAGCTCTCATATTCTTCGAATAGTCGAGCTAATAAATTGCACAATATTTTCAAAAATCATCTGCTGCAGAATGCGTCTGTTTGTGTTTAAATGGCTATTTTAGAGTGTTTTGCTTAAACAGTATGAGGAAAACAATTTCTGCTTTCTTGAAAGTTTAACGTTTCAAACGTTAATTCAAAGTCATATGCCCCTTTCTAACAAGTCTAACACAAATCATATTTAGCAGACCTGTCAAATTCCATAATTGTTTTTGATTGGGCAGATTTGCATAATAAGGAAACACTAGTTTTGCAGCAAAACAATGGCATTTTGGTTTCATTTCAATGCAGTATGCCGTACATTACAATAGTAGTATGCCGTACATCCAGTTGTCAACAATTTTTAAGCCGCCGTACATTTAAAAAAATAAAAAAAATAAGATTTTGTCGTTAAAACTAAGAAGAAGTTACATCTACATAATTAGTAGATAATGGCAGATAAAAACTGACCAGACATGCACTTATTGAGGTGAAATTAAACTATTTCAAAGGGAATGAAGTTGACGGATACAATTCTTTTGCCGGTATGCTTGTTATGCATAAATACATATATGATAGTGCATGTCAGATTCTTAGAAGTGTAATAATTTAGATAAAACTTACCCTTTGGTCAAGTTGCTTTAGCCTTTCTCTCGCCTCACTTAGTACCAATATCCGGTGTCGCTCCCATACGGTGAATAACCTACCTATAAATGAAATGATGAAACAATGCAACACTCACTTAGTCATATTCAATCACAGCTGAACGTTCAGTACATCATCAACAGAAAAGGGGGTCATAACTTGACATTTGACGGATACATTTATCGCGTAATCCGTAGAAGAGAAGACAATGTGTTCTGGAGATGTGTCGAACGAGGTTGCCAAGCTTTCCTGTCTACATTCAACGACATACCGACAGGATTCGGGATACTAAACCATAACCACCCAGCAGACCACTCCAACGTCGTTGCCATACAGATCATGAGCAAGATATCTCGGCGCTGCGCAGAAGAAATTAGACCAATTCCCACAAATTTTACAATTGATTGATTGGGGTTTTTAACAATTTCTCAGTTATATCACCTACTCATGCATTTCCTGGTTTTCTCACACCAATACTCCACAATCTTCCCAAGCAACTGGCTGCTTTCTCACATAGACTTAGCCCATTGGCGGCCAGTTCACCTACTCATGCATTTCCTGGTTTTCTCACACCAATACTCCACAATCTTCCCAAGCAACTGGCTGCTTTCTTACATAGACTTAGCCCATTGGTGGAAGACGAATGACTTTTTTCAATCGTCGGAAAGAAAGTTGGCCGAGCCGGGATTCGAACTCACAACCCCTGGATTGACAGCCCTGGGCTCGGCTACAGTTTTTCCAAAAGAGCTGACCAAAGAGAGACAACGAATTGGATGACACCTGCCGCGAAGTTGTAGAAAAGATACCTCCTTTCAAATCCACAAAGTCCATGCTGTACCGAGCCCGCAGAAATCAGACACCCCACTTCCAAAGAATAAGACAGATATACTCTTAGACGGTAAATGGACAGAAACAGCCACTGGTGACAGATTTCTACTATTCGACGACGGTGACCAGAACAACCGTATGCTTGCCTTCACCACAACCGAAAACCTCCACCACTTAGCCGCATCCAACACGTTTTACTGCAACGGTACGTTCTTCACATGCCCCCAGCCTCTTCCATTAGATATATTCGAATCATGTACAGATTGCCGGTAAAATGAAGCCAATTGTCTACTCCTTCTTGCCAGGAAAGAGCCAAGCGACGTACAGACAATTTTTTAGCCTCCTCCAAGTAAATATGATCGACATCGGTCTGAGATTCCACCCAACTTCTGCCGTACTTGACTTCGAGACAGCTGCCCAGGGTGCAATACTACAGACGTTCTCTGGTATTCACACAAAGGGGTCTTTCTTCCATTTTACCCAGTGCATTTGGCGAAGAGCACAAGCAACCGGTCTCCAGATTCTGTATTAAGAAAACGAAGATGTAAA
This sequence comes from Serripes groenlandicus, assembly GCA_031761405.1. Lineage (NCBI taxonomy): Eukaryota > Metazoa > Mollusca > Bivalvia > Cardiida > Cardiidae > Serripes > Serripes groenlandicus. The sequence continues at coordinate 59,790,891 of JASEVX010000006.1, read as the reverse complement.
GACACACGTCCGCCGTGCAGCAATCCTGTCTCTGCTTCCCTACAGTTTTCTCAAATGTTTTAAATTTCACATGTATATATTTCTTGTTTATGCCTAGATGAAATTTAAATTTCGCATTCATATTTATAAAGCAACACCTGTCACATAATTACCCTCTAATGGTCCCCCCGATCCGATCTACCGACCAGCTAGGGATTAAATCGAGTCGACGTTCCGGGAACACACCCATTTTAACAGTTGATGACATGCATTTTTTTTTATATTATTTGCAGACGATGCAGTATCCAAAATCATTACAGTCAATTTTAAACGACATTGAAAATTATTGGAATATGTACAAACTTAAAATCAACGTCAATAAGACCAGGGTCTTTCAAATAGTACTATTTGAAAGACCCTGATAAGACTAAGATCATGATATGCGAAAATGGACGACACACTAATTATGATTTTTATTTATATAATACAAAGATTGAACTTGTTAGAATATCATTTTATATTTATGTGTTTCTATGTATTGTCAACTAAGAACCAATTTCTTCCAAAATATTATCACAATTAATGAACAATGAAACAATGATAAACTAAGTATACTAAAAAATCTTAGTAAATACATATAAATGGCCAATACTAAACGCGAATCTAAAACGGTACCATAGATGGATAGAAATCCGAATAAGATGCTATTTTAAATTCACAAAATAAACCAATCTACGTTTAGTCTACCTGTACTTATTAAATACTTATTAATTTTGTTCAATTCAATTCAATTCATTTATTAAGTAATAAGTACATGCTACATGTACTTCTTACAATAACATAGATGTAATATTAATGGAAAGACAAAAAAGTCTTTAAATTAGGCGAGAAGCCTGGAAAAAAAAGTATAAAATACGATACAACATCTTATCTTTCTATTCTTAATAGTTTTCGCTCTAAAGAGGCAAAATATATATACTTACTTAAATTCAACAATTCTTTAACATGTTTTGACATTAGTAAGTTTGATTTTTTTGGTAAATTTGGCCAAGTGTAATAGTATGTTTTCAAATATTTTTTTCGCAGTTCAGAGTATGCAACTTACAAATAAGAAGGAAGTGATATTCGTTTCCAATCAAATTTCTATGGCAGGCCTTACACAGTCTTTCGATTCTTGATTTATTTTTATATCTACCTTTTTCAATTTCTAGCTCATGAGATGAAACTCTGAATTTCAAAGTGCGACTCTTAATTTATGGTCAACGATACAGTAATTAATCTTTGGGAATTATTAACATTCGCATACCAGCTTTGGAAGTATTGATCATAAATTCTTTGTTTAATGAGCATATAACCGATACTTCCAATGTCTTGATGCATCCAAATGTCATAAAACCCCAATGATTATAACAAAATCTTAACACGATAAGCCCAGTTTAATCCATTATAATTAATACCACTATTTGCGTAATTTTTTAACATACAATATATCTTTTTTACTAATTTAGTGTCATCAAGTTTTATCCAATATCGAATCATGTTGCACTTTCTGATGACATTTAAAGGGACTCTTCAAAGTTCTCCATATAATGCAGTTAGATTTGTTGATCGTTTGACGCATAATGCCTTTCGACAAAATTGTGTATGAATGGCTTCTACTTCTACACCTTTAGCATGAAACCATATCTCTGATGCATAACTTAAAACAGGTAGAACAGAATCGAACAATTTGCATTTGTCTGAAGGGTTAAAAACATCTACTGAATATCGGAAAAATATTGTACATTGCTCTATTTGCATTATCAGCTATTTTCTTCTGAGTATTAAGCCATTTTCCGTTCTTAAAAGCTGTTAAACCTAAGTATTTGAACGATGAAACAACTTCAACGTGTTCATCATATAAATAAAAATCATGGAAAGTTGCACGTCTGCTCTTCTCAAGTATCATCACTTAAGTCTTTTCAACATTAATTCTAAGATAACTTTGACTACAATACGTTTCTAAATCATTTAACATCCACTGAAGAGATTCTGGGGATGTTGCAAATAGAGCTTGGTCATCAGCAAACAAAATTAAATCAAACGTAATTCATCAATCGTAAAGATATTTTCTAGGTTTGAGTTAACATGTTACAATATATCATTAACAAACTTAAGAAATAATAAAGATGAACTCGAATCGCCATATTTTAGCCCTACTGTAATATCCATGTTATTAGAAATTTAATTATTGTGCTTCACTGCAGATTTTACATTAGAATACATCTTAGTGCTGACTCCTTGCGTAAACAGACGTTTCCAAAGTAAAGAACGATTAACTTTAACACAGCACTTTTCGTAGTCTATAAAAGCTGTGTATAACTTTTTTACCAAAATGTAATACCTTTGCAATAACGGAGTGTAATATAAATAAACAATCAATGGTACTCTTACCCTTTTGATACCCAAATTGGTAATCAGTTAAGTTTTCATGCTTTTCATTCCATTTGGTAAGTCTGTTTAAAAGAATTTGAGAATATATTTTTGCCAAAATATTATTTAAGGTAATGCCCCTGTAATTTTTTGCTTCGCTAGAATTTCCACTTTAAAATATCAGTACTATGTATCCAAGACAGCAACTTTCTGGATATTCGGTACTTTCAAACATTTTGTTATAAAGATTTTTAAGATATGGGGATATTAAGTCAAAAGATGCTTTAATTAACTCGGAAGGTAAATCGTCTGGGCCACAAGCCTTGTTGTTACTATGGTGATAAACAGCAGTTTTAATTTCTTGCAAAGTCATTTCAGAATCTAAATCAATATCCATGTTAATGTGTGGTTGGATTTCGTCATGAGCTATAGATGTAGCCTCATTTCCCAGCAATGATGTAAAATGCTGATTCAAACTATCTATGTCGATCAAATTATTTTCATCAATTTTTTGACTATTTTTACTAGCTTTTATATTCTTCCAGAATTGTTTTGGATTAGTCTTTGCCATTGATTGTAGGCGTCTGCTTTCACTTATCATATATTTTCTCTTTGCTGCCTTTCTTATATTATTATATTTGTTGCGTAATTTGCAGAATGCAAAACGATTTCCGTCTTTATAGTTAATTTTTAATCTAGATTTTGCGTGTTTATACTCGTCTTTTGCTACTTTGCAATTATCATTAAACCATTTCGGTTTATACTTGACTATTGATTGTTTTTCAAATGTTTTATTAAACACAGATATTGCACTAACAAAAATAAAATGTGTTAAATGGACCGTGTGATCATTATTTTTTTAATATCATATCATTAGTCCCCAGCTTTTTATTCTCAAAGTGAATCAGATTTTGATTAAGTAAATTTACATAGTCATCAATTTTATTTTCGTTAAAAATAATTTTGTTACAGACCGAACCTGTATTTCTTATAGACATACATTTTTTTTATCGCTTTACGAAATCTCAAGTTTAAGGGTGCATGGTCCGAAAACGGGTTCCAGTCAAGGACATCAAAATAATTTAAAATACTGATACACTGCTTATCTTATAATAAATAATCAGTTACGCTTGACCCTCGCTGACTACAATATGTCAATTTACCTTCTTGGTCACTATGTAACCGCCCATTTGCTATGATGAGATTTGTTGTTTTACAAAGGGCCAATAAACGACGGCCGCGGCTGTCAATTACCTTGTCACAACTCGATCGTGCGGAAAGTACCGCGTCATCATCAAATGGGGATAATGCATCATCGTCATACTTGTTTAATGATAAGTAATCTGCTAAAGTTGACGTTCTGCTATTTAGATCACCAACAATAAATGTTTTTCTTAAGGTTCCATATTTTTTCTACACCTTTTTCAATTTCATCAACAAAATCGAAATCTGATCATTTTAAAACTGTAGATCCTGTGGGTGGAATATTACGAAAGCCTATTAGGACCATCTGAGAAAAAAAAAATATTGTAAAGTCGCAATAACGCGAAAAAATGCGTTATAAGGCGAAAAAAGGCGAAGTAACGCGAAACAAGGCATAATAACGCAAAGTAAAGGCGTAATAATGTGAAGTAACGCGTAGTAACGCGAATAAAGGCATTATAACGCGAAAATAAAGGCGTAATAACGCGAAAATAAAGGCGTATTAACGCTAATAAAAAGCGTTATAACGCGAAATAAAGGCGTAATAACGCGAAAATAAACGCGTATTAACGCTAAATAAAGGCGTAATAACGCTAAACAAAGGCGTATTAATGCTAATAAAAGGCGGAAAAAGGGCGTTATAACGCGAAAAAAAAGGCGTAATAATGCGGGGAAAAGGCGTAATAACGCGAAATAAAGTCGTAATAACGCCTTTTTAGCTATATATATAAATCGATTACTGCTTTGAAGACTCTTTTTCAACCATGGATATACGACCCAGATCAACCAATTCGCTATGTTTTTTGAGTGGTTCAGCTACGATCTACGACCCAGATCAGCCAATACGCCATGTTTTTCTCAGTGGCTGAGCTACGTTCGACGACCCAGATCGACCAACTCGCTATCTTTTTATATTGGCTCACCTATGATCTACGACCCAGATCAACCAATTCCAATTTTTATTTCATTGGTTGAGCTACGATTTACGACCCAGATCAGCCACTTTTGTAAGTTTTGTCAGTGACTAAGCTACGATCTACGACCGCGATCAACGAATTAGCTATGTGTTTGCGTGGTTGAGCTACGATCTATGATCCAGATCAATCAATTAGCTTTGTGTTTTGAGTGGTTGAGCAACGATCTACGACCCAGATCAACCAATTCGCAATGTTTTTTTAGAAGCTGAACAACAATCTATGACCCAGATTAACCAATTCGCTATGTCTTTTCAGTGGCTGAGCTACAATCTACGACCCAGATCAACCAATTTTCTGTTTTGTCAGTGGCTGAGCTACGATCGGAGACCCAGATCAACCAATTACCTATGTGTTTTGAGTGGTAGAGCTACGATCTACGACCCAGAACAACCAATACGCCATGTTTTTTTAAATGGATGAGCTATGATCTACGACCCAGATCATCCACTGTTCCATGTTTTGTCAGTGGCTGAGCTACGATCTACGACACATATCAACCACTTCGCAATGCTTTCTCATTGGTTGAGCTATGATCTACGACCCAAATGAACCACTTGTCTATGTTTTTGTCAGTGGCAGAGCTACGATTAACGACCCAGCTCAACCAATTAGCTATGTGTTTTGAGTGGTTGAGCTACGATTAACGACCCAGATCAACCAATTAGCTATGTGTTTTGAGTGGTTGAGCTACGATCTACGACCCAGATCAACCAATTAGCTTTTTGTGTTTTGAGTGGCTGAGCTACGATCTTCGACCATGATCAACCAATAGCTCAGCCAAAATAATAACATGGGGTATTGGTTGATCTGTGTCGTAGATCGTAACTCAGCCACTGACAAAACATAGATAATTGGGTGATGGTAGCTCAGCCACTGAAAACACATAGCTAATTGGTTGAGTTGGGTCGGAGATTATTGCCAAGTGGTTAGTCTGGATCGTAGATCGTAGCTCAACCACTCAAAACACATAGCAAATTGGTTGATCTGGGTCGTAGATTGTAGCTCAGCCAATGAAAACACATGGCGTATTGGCTGATCTGAGTCGTAAATCGTAGCTCAACCACTCAAAACACATAGCGAATTGGTTGGTCTGGGTCGAAGGTCAGCCACTCAAATCACATAGCGGATTGGCTGATCTGGCTCGTAGATCTTAGCTCAGCCAATGAAAAAACATACTTAGTTGGTTGATATGGGTCGTAAATCGTAGCTCAGCCACTGACAAATCATAGAAAATTGGTTAATCTGTTTCGTAGATCGTAGCTCAGCCACTGAAAAAAATAGAAAATTGTATGATCTGGGTCTTAGATAGAAGCTCAGCCACTGAAACAACAATTCGAATTGGTTGATCTGGGTCGTCGATCGTAGCTCAGCCACTGAGAAAAACATGGCGTATTGGTTGATCTGGGTCGTAGATCGTAGCTGAACCACTCAAAAGACATAGCGAGTTGGTTAATCTGGATCGTAAATCGTAGCTCAGCCAATGAAAAAACATAACGAATTGGTTGATCTGGGTCGTAGATCCATGGTTGAAAAAGAGACTTCAAAGCAGTAATCGATTTATATATATAGCTAAAAAGGCGTTATTACGACTTTATTTCGCGTTATCACGCCTTTTCCCCCCGCATTATTACGCCTTTTTTCGCGTTATAACGCCCTTTTTCCGCGTTATTACGACTTTATTTTTACGCCTTTCTTTCGCGTTATAACGCCTTTTATTAGCATTAATACGCCTTTGTTTAGCGTTATTACGCGTTTATTTCGCGTTATTACGCGTTTATTTTCGCGTTATTACGCCTTTATTTCGCGTTATAATGCTTTTTATTAGCGTTAATACGACTTTGTTAAGCGTTATTACGCCTTTATTTCGCGTTATTACGCGTTTATTTTCGCGTTATTACGACTTTATTTTCGCGTTATAATGCCTTTATTCGCGTTACTACGCCTTACTTCGCATTATTACGCCTTTACTTTGCGTTATTATGCCTTGTTTCGCGTTACTTCGCCTTGTTTCGCGTTACTTCGCCTTTTTTCGCATTATAACGCCTTTTTTTCGAGTTATTACGACTTTACAATATTTATTTTTTCTCAGATGGTCCTAATAGGCTTTCGTAGAATATAACAAAAACATATATATAAACATCTTCTTTAAAATGAAACAGCTCAGAAGCAATTCTTATCCACATTATACCGTAATTAAACTTTTCTACAACAAATATTTTTCCTGTATATTCAGTTTTATATTGTATCATATTATTTTGTATTATGTTATGTTATATGATATTGTATTGTATTGTATTGTGTTGTATTGTATTGTATTGTATTGTATTGTATTGTATTGTATTGTATTGTATTGTATTGTGTTATATTAAATTGTATTGCCTGTTAAGCATGTATATATAAAGTGGTGATAAGGATATGCTATTACGTTTGAACAACACCTTCTCCGTATGAAACGACATGTTACCTCTTACGAATGTTTGTACTTGTAAATTGGTAAATGTGCTCCACTTGCTATGTCAATTGTAATGTTTATTTGTGTATTTTGTTTTTCACACAGGTCATGTGGCCTATTGAATTTATATTTGAAAATAAACTTCTTCATATGTTATAATACATGGAAATGCCAAAACTCTTTCTACCCTTTTTGGAGTTATTACCCTTTATGCCAGATATATGTAAACTTTGAAAACCATTTAGTTCTAAATCGAAAGAGGTTGATGCCCAGATTTCACTAAAAATGGGGAGCTCTAAAAAGTCAGTATCTGATAATTTTCTAATTGAACCGTTTATATTCCACGATAATATATTAAACTTGTCCTATTTCTTTATTTCCCTGAAAACACCATCTTTACCATTTCTTACCAATAGCTTGGCTCCATCCCACTTTACCTGCTTTCCTGTAGCCTTATCTCGACCCATTAAATGGCCAAGCTCTCTCCTTTTTTGAAGCCCATGTTTTGTCTGTTGAATTACTACCCTTTTATCTCGTGTTTTCAAAAGCGGAATCTTTTCTATACTGGTTGTTAGTACCTCTTCTCTTTGCTTATAATAATATCTAGTGAGATGTTTTCTTCAATTTCTAATGCACTAGATATGAAATCCTTGACAACCTACTCACAATCTTCTCCCTTATCCTCCTTTATTCCATAAAATAGCAGATTTACCTTAAACTTCTCCATTCTAGACCGTTTGACCTATCCTGTAGCGTCTGATTTTTACTTTCAATATTTGTGAGCATTGATTCTAGATCTGTACAACGTTTTGTCATTTTTCCAAGATCAGCATTTGCAGTTTTCAGTTGACTTTTGACCCCTTCCACCTCTTTGTTCATAAAGTCGGTTCCTTCTTCCATTCCCATAACCTTGTTATCTACAAGCATGATCTTACTCTCTAGACCATCCACCTTCGAGCTAACTTTATGCAATAGTGTCTCAATTGTGTCAATTTTGGATACAGCCACTTTCATAGTTTTAATATCGTCCATCAATTCCGTAGTATGTTGAGGCATTCCATTGTGTTCATTGCATAAGGATTAGTGCCGGGGGAAGGTTGCAGGGCTTGCATATACGGTCCAGGGAAGGATGACTGAGGGTAACTCATGTTCTGCATATTATGCACATTATGTGTGGCGCTTAAATTCTGAGGACTATGTTGTAGGTATGACCCGTTTAAATCAGTTGATAGAGTAGAGGATTGTTTGTTTTAGTTACTCACTGTGGATTGTTGTTTCTGTTTACGTTGTTTTGTTATTGTCCAAACTGGTCTGACCGGTTTTACTACACGGCACGCCCGTACTCAACTCTTGTAAAGGCGAAACAGCTTTTCTTTTTTTCTTGTTGATCATTTGTCTCGTATTCTCCTGTCCAATTTGAAGCCAAAGTACTTACAAGTAAAACAATTTCAAGCGTTAGTCCAAAAGTCCAAAGAGTCTGAGATTAAAGATTTAAATAGAGAATTTCTCAGAGCTCCAATTTTCATGTCTTTCCATTTTCACGCATGCGCAAATTAATGCTAATTACACTTTTCTCGAATATTATATATCACGTGTCATCTATTGAAGCTATACTATATGTATATATGTGCAAATAAAGAACTTGAACTTTGAACTTAAACTTGTTAAATCATTTAAATACCTCGGAGTAAACTTTTTCAAAAATGGTGAGTGGACACAGACTCAAAAACGCACAAGCCAGCATGATTCATTCGCGCTACATAACCTACTTACGATATTTAATCAAAGAGAACTGCCTTTAACAGTGACTTAAGTTATTCAATGCACTTGTTTCTCCAACTTTGAACTACGGGGCCCAGATTCGGGGAATGCATGAAGCACATGATGTAGAAGCTACATGTATGCATTCCAAATTTTTGTAGACAGATATTATGTGTTAAACAATCAACCAACCTCGAATTTCTATACGGAGAACTAGGAACTTTACCAAGGTACATTCAAAGAAAGATAGCATTGATTAAATATTGGATGAAAATATTAGCTCTAAGTGAAAATAGTATTCTATTTAAAACGTACAAAATGTTAAAAGCAGATGCCGAAAATGGACATACATATATAACAATAATAACGGGGCTTACAACATTAAGCAAAGTTTAGATGAATCAGGGTTAATATTGTAATATCTTATATAAAGATTGAATTGCAGCCAATTAAATATCATATTATAAATGCATATTATGCGAAATGGTATAGAACTATAAATAATTCATCAGATTAGAATCATATTGCATATTCAAACATTCGGTACCTCTTGAAAAAAACTTACAAGTGATATAAGCTACCAAAATATAGAACAGCATTAGCAAGATTTAGAACGTCATCGCATGCTTTAGCTATAGACACAAGGTAGATTAACGAATTATCTTCGTAGCACTCGAATCTGTAAAAATTGTAATTATAATCAATATAATCAGAATATCATTTCCTTCTTGCATATCCAAAATAGAGAAACATTTGAAAGGGTATTATTTCACATGGCCAAAAATACACAAATTTATCAATCTCATGTCTGAAACTCTGAAACATCCAAAACAACTATATGTTGATTAAGTAGATTTATTTATGAGGTAAACTTAATCAGAACTTAACATGTATCCACCTACAATTATCACTACTTTGCTCTTCCGAAAAGTGTATGTTTTCTTATTTTCCTTTACGAAATTCATGTTTTTGTGTTAAACTGTATGTTGCTTTAAACATGTATATATGTTTTATGCAATAAATATTATTATATTATTTAATAAATTCATATACCATTTATCTGGTGGATATCAGTGTTTCATAACATAGAGGATGACTGCTCGTTAGTGATCAACATACTGTAAACAAAAGCGAGGACGCAGATAAAATGGTGGAAGGGCAATCATAGCTTCTTTTCACATGTTATTGGTTTAAGTCAATGTGTTTCATTGCGGGTTATTGCATCCCAGCGATAACTAGATAGATAGATAGATATTTCTTTATTTCTTCCATAAATAAAGAGTAAATACATACATACATATAGCATGACAAATAAAGAGATAACAATAAATAGACCACATATTAGTTATTTACAGGTTGCTAGAAGAGACATTCAAATAATATCGAACATACGCAATTTAAGCATGTGTGTTGGAGGGATTTGTTGGATGTTTGTGTATGGTTGTGGATGCAATAATGAAAAAGGATGGTATGCTAGATTGTGTTACATAAATATCATGTTATTGACAGTTGATAGTGGTATTTCGAAATAACAATATACAATTTAATATAAACAAACACGCTTTCTCGCACGCACGCACACAATGACAAATGCATTCACGCACGAACACATGCATGCACACAGCCCACACTCTATGAGAACATAGTGGTAATATATAATTATATGTGCATACATACCCATATGTGCATATACACATATACACATATCAGTATTAACTCACTCATCTGTAAGGGTAGAGTCATAACTACACACGAAATGCCACCAGCGTTACATTGATTGTAACTTTTAATATAAATAAAGGTATTAAAGATAATCTTTAGGGACAAGTTATTACAACTATTTCGTCAGCCGCCCATCTATGCGAGAGCGCTACACCAACAACTCCACGACGCAAGCGCATAAAGTCACATAAAAGTCCAGTCCCTCTAGGATCATACCCTGCCCCACGCCTGGCTAACACGATTGTCGGTATGGGCAGAGACCTAAATAGCAGGGACGTAGATAATCTTATCTACGTCCCTGGTATGGGCATCTTATTCAGGAGGATTTCTTTCTTTCTAGTAGTGAGTTTCGAGTTAGAAAAGCGAGTTTCGAGTTGTAAGAAGTGAGTTTCGAGTTTAAAAAAGTGAGTATCGAGTTGTAAAAAGTGAGTTTCGAGTTAGAAAAAGTGAGTTTCGAGTTAGTAAAAGTGAGTTTCGAGTTAGAAAAAGTGAGTTTCGAGTTAGAAAAGCGAGTTTCGAGTTGTAAGAAGTGAGTTTCGAGTTAAAAAAAGTGAGTATCGAGTTGTAAAAAGTGAGTATCGAGTTGTAAAAAGTGAGTTTCGAGTTAGAAAAAGTGAGTTTCGAGTTAGTAAAAGTGAGTTTCGAGTTAGAAAAAGTGAGTTTCGAGTTAGAAAATTTAAAACATGACAAATATTATTATTATTAACTATTAGGTCGAGGTCGAGGCAAGTTGAACATGTCGTTTAATTAGTGTTGGTTGATATTGTATAGACCTTTAAGACATGTTCTTTTGTACGGAAAAACAACAAAAACAGTAAAAATATATTCTGGTGTGAGCGGGATTTGAACGTAGCTACCATTATGCGCGTACGGGATACTCTAATAGAATAAAACGGTTTTGGAATATAAAGTAAAATAATCTTAAAAGGTGCAACTAACAATCCATGAATGAGTTCCATTAAACAGTTTTTGGTACCAAAAAATAATGTGTCCGGACATAAAACTCTTGAAGGGGGGGGGGGGGGGGGGGGGGGGTTAACTGTTTAAGTAGTTTTTGGTGCCAATGTTTAATACCATAAAAACAGGTCATGTTCGACGTTGATTACAATCCACCAGAGTATCTTACTCGAAACTCACTTTTTTAACTCGAAACTCATTTTTTTGACTAGAAACTTACTTTTTCTAACTCGAAACTCACTTTTCTAACTTGAAACTCACTTTTCTAACTCGAAACTCACTTTTCTAACTCGAAACTCACTTTTTCAAACTCGAAACTCACTTTTTCTAACTCGAAACTCACTTTTTTTAAACTCGAAACTCACTTTTCAAACTCGAAACTCACTACTCAACCATAAGTGAATCTCCTTATTCAGACAGCAGCACCAAATCCAGAGGAGGCAGATGAATAGACGAACACAACTCATGACTATATTTAGACCTACTCGATATATATATATATATATATATATATATATATTATACCTTTAAGAAATAGATTTACACACAATAGTCTTACTCAAGTAATGTACAAACTTCAGGCACTGTTTAAAACATGCGACTCGGGAGTTTAAATATCATCGAGAACAAATGACATACAGCCAGACAGAGACCTAAAATAACAATTCAAGGATTTGCATGTCGGGTTTCATACAAATATATGCGTTGAAATCGGTTTCTCCTGTGTATGTTCTTAATTAAAAACTGCTATGTTGTGTATTGGAATGTTCTTGATACTCATCCAAATATCATTTAACCATACTTTGGCGAATCGTAATGTGTCGAGTCGTTAGCCAGATAATAGATCTAGCCTCGCCCCTTTTAGCACACTTTTTTTATGGTTATGTCAAAATACAAAACAGTAATCATCTCTATTAAAAGGAAGATATCCCGGTGGAGTAAGCAGCATTCGTGTGGCGAAACCTCTGGATGTTGAAACCTTTGATAGCGAAGTTGTATCGTAGCGTAATCTAGGATTTATTACAACAACAACAACAAGAACAACAATAGCAGGCAATCTAACAGCCAAAAGTTGCTACTGGATTTGGTTTCTGCATACGATCTGAAAGAAGAAGCAAATTTATCACTTATAGTACGAGTACAATTAAAAGCACACGCCTAAAGGTTTCCTCGATAACTCATGTTTAAGATCATAGCGTAGGTAGACGTGTATTATTAGAAAATTAAAACTTTCATGAACAATACCCCTCCCACTCTTGTTGAGATGAATCTTTTGCAAAATAATAACACCTTAGTGCTCACATGGTTGTTTAATTGGTATAATGCAGTTGTCAAATTTAGACTGTCTTGTTTTTTCAAGGGTTTCTTTTGAAAAAAGTTTGAAAATGTGTCCAACCTTCGAGGAAAAGTAGTGAAGTTGGTCCAGTTCATACACCCAGGGACTACTAATACGTTAGTCCCAGACATCCTTTACCTAGGGAGAATTACAGTCACAATGTCAACTTGTTAAAACAGAAACAATCAGAAGTAAAAATGTTGAAAAGGGAAAATATATAATATTTATATCATAGAGCATTCTAACTCTAACTTTATGATCATCACATATTTTTGATGTCTTTATTCTCACCAATTAGTTGTGTGACTTTGTACTAGCGTGGATACACCGGGTCTCGAACCTCTTAACATTTATCAGGACTCATAGGAATACTTATCAATTGATGTCAAAAACCAAAAATACTGACACAAATAAATTCAACAATTTATGTGTAAATAAACAAAGCACAGGTTCACATAAAATTTATTACGTATAATGCATTTCTGGAAATATATAAACAGTCCTTGAACTAAAGGGGTACGGGACGAAACAGGAATGTGGGAAATATAAATACAGGTGTAGTACCATTTTTCTCTACAATAATAAAAAAAAAAGGATGTAAGATAAATACATCAAGCAAGATTAATATTTATAAGCTTAAAGCTTGTTCCGAAAATGTACATTTCTCTAGTTGGAAGTATGTAGGGAATAATTAAATTGTTATAAATGAACCAATGCAAAGTCAATTTAAACCAAAACTCGAACAATCCGATATTAATCAAATTGATAAAAAAAATATTCTTACATCCCTGTATCATCTATCCCTGAATCCTATATCTTTGCGCTTTACCATAACATTGTGCTTTTTCTTCTTTACCCGACAATATCATACACATGAGTTTTACGTCATTACAAGGGAATTTTCATGTTCTAATCACGGAGAGTAATATTCGTCCAAAACGGGTATTTAGACATAAACTTACGATTATTTTGATGCATGTAATTATATTTTTTTGTTCACAAACTAACCTAAGTATATAATTATGATCATTTGAAAATATCCCCTTTTGCCCATTTCCATTTTAAAAACTGAGAAAAAAGCTTACCTGTCACGTGATCATGTGTGACTTATTTTCACTGTAAAACTAAAAAAGAAAAGCGACCTGACCCAATTCTAAAATGAGGCACAATGTCATAGGACTACACTTTTTACTTCTGTGTAGTCTAAAACTACACATTGTTTTGAGTTGGAAAGTGTTAACAAACATCTGTGATTTTTAAAAAAATCAAAGATCAAATATTAGACTTTAACAAGAAAATGCGAATAAGAAGCACAGAGATATATAGGAATAGAGCATAGAGGTAGTCAATTGAGAAGTGGAACAATTTTCCAATATGATAAGATTCATTGTAGTTGTTTTTTTATTGCTAAATAGATCACAAACTTAGGAGACCCGATACGAGTATACATAGCGTCCTTCTTCAAGATGCTTGTATTACTTTCAACATTTTCAATATAAAACAACCAACATTATATTAGAAATTAGTTTAGCTTGAAAAATTATATCTTTTTAAACTTATATTCTAGGCTACAGGATGTTATGTAACACTGCATTTATGTATCACACAGAGGTCCAGATAAGGAGGGATATTCAGCTCTTTTTACCACAATGTCCTTCTTCCTTTTAAAGCAAACCCTATGTTGTGGGTACTCAAAAGAATCGTCTCACTGAGAAGATTCTCTTGATTACCCCCAACTTAGGGTAAGAGGGTCAAATAAGGATTTTAGAACATGAAAAATGCCCCTTATCTAGAGCTCTGATCACAACATTTACGTCATTTAAAATGTCTCTGCTTGACCCATAGTGCTCTAGATACAAAGTGTATTTCATGTTTAAAATTCCTTGTTTGACTTCTTTACAACAACTTTGTTGTGAAATTGGTGTCATAAAAAAAGGGAAAAATAACCATGTCTCATGCCATTTCCTTATTAAATAGTGAGTTCCTTATTGCCTATGTCGGCTGCTTGACCTTAAAGAAATAGTCACAATTATTACTGCTATGTTTCATAACTTAAATAAGCCTTAATCCCTTTTCTCCATGGCCACAAACAGCAAAGCTGAAATCAGAGTTTGAAATGAAAAGTCAGAATGAAGAAATAATGAAGTTACTCTACACAGCCCTAATCAGCGGGTGATGAAATACCGCAGACATGACTAGTGGATAAATTACTAACCTGACTAACATATCTCGCCATACATACAAGGTTTTAGCGACATTTGTTCTCTGTATTTATATATATGTCTCTGATTTGGGCTTATTTAGGCCTTGTTTATACAAATCTACCAAGGTGCATGCTGACCAAGCCTGTTCCCCTGACTTTGAAGTTTAAACTCAAGATTTAAAAGAAAATAAATTCAAATCTTGAGGATAATTATAATTATGTAGTGAAAATTTCTACAACCATTTCCTACCAGCCACTTATTAACATATTTCCACTGATACCATTTTAAAGGCCATTTTATTTGTGTTATTTAAAATTATTCAACAAGTTCAATGTTTACTGCATGGACTATAACTTGAACATGTTCTCAACTTAAATAATGACCCTTTTTGGCATTATATTTGAATTAAGTTTTAATTTTAAGTCTACTCTTCTCCTAAAAGTGAAAAATGAAAGCTCTGACTTTTAAAATTGTAACACTTATTAATCTTAACAAGGTGACTGCTTACTGCAAGGATGCTCAACCATGTATTTTGATTGAAAAATTACCCTTTTTCAAATTATGATTTGGGATTTACAATCCACCAGTAATGTGCCTTAACAATTAATAATTTTTGTCTTTTTTGTAACATTTCAGATAAAACTTTGGGAACTGTGATACTTCAGGTTAACTATACTGCACCAAACACTGATCAACACTGGAAGAAAACAGACAGCTCTCAGGACACTTGTTCAACAAACTTAATTCTTTGGTGAGGCGTTTTAGATGATTGATTAAGTTGTATGTGTTGCTGGATATGCTAAGTATAACTGTTCCCGCATACAACAAATGAGTGGCAGAATTACTTTAAAACAAATCTTAGACTAGATGTATAGGAAATCTCTAGATGTATGCGTGTTACAGTATATTAATTGAGTATAAGAGTAGAAACATTGTTGCATAATTTCACAAAGTATCCAAAAGTACTGACTACTCTACTGTGTGTACTTCACAGTGTGTTTGTAAGAAGGAAATGGTTAAACAATTAACTTATTTATTAAGACTAGACTGAACATGAAAACATCTAAAGAGGAGAATAGGGAGTTTTTTATACCCCTGCATTGTTAGCCTGTGATTTACATCTCCTTAACCTCTATAAATGAGAGTAACTAATTGAAAAGAGTTTAAATCATTGTGAAAAATGGAGAAATTGCTCAATATGAGCAATTTTTTGCTATTGTCCAATGTTTTCAAAAGTCATTTACTGCAGAGGCATCAGAAAGTGCCTACATGTGGGTAGGGGTCTAATTTGAAAATCATCTATACCTCCTTCTCCTGGGATTCTGCCAACTTGCTGGTAGGGGTCTTCTGTACTGATTGCAGAATAAAAAGAAAAGATAATGGAAAGCAAAAGACAACCTTCTCTGAAATAGCTTCAAAATCATCTTGTTTGTTCTGGCTCATATTTTTAGCTCACCTGAGCACGAAGTCGGTATGTCGTCAAGAATTGCCATGTGATCACGCTACTGGCAATATTGTGCATCCAATCTTCATGCAATATTATCAGAAAATACATCTCCATCAAATCTTGACCAATTTCGAAACTGGGTCATGTGATGTCAATAACTAGGTTACAAGTTCAAATTAACTTGAGCATATTGAACACTGTAAAACATGTGTTATTTGCGTTAGAATAATTTCCGCGAATTGAAATTCCTCACAAATTCATAATTATTGTGTATGTCCGTGATTTTTAGACATTCAAAAATATGCAACTTGAGCTGATTTGATAATTAAAAGTTTGTTATAATTATACCTGAACACTTTAACTATTTAGAGTGTTGCCAACTTGATACAAACCAGTTATGCAATAGTATGGTGTTTGTCACACATATCCTCTGGTTTATTTGGGCTTATTGATGCATGTACTAATACCCGAAGAAATTCTTATGTTACTACTGTTTCTCTTTCACAATTAATGCAGGAAAGTCTTAACAGATAAATATTACAAAGTACCTTAACCTTTGACTGTGTGTTCGACCAGTCAGAAGACGATGATGCAGAGTTTCAGGTTTTTGACAAAGCAGATGTTGCAAATTCATGAAAAAGCGAAATAAACAAAGCTGATTTTGGACAAAAATGCAAAATTTAAAGCTCATAAATTCAAAGTAGTTTACATAAATTGTCTTGATCATTGATGACATCTTGGCTAAGTTCAAAGACTAGGTCACTAGGCCTAATTGAAAGAAAATTATTGTTATTATAATGAGCAATTTCTCCATTTCCCACAATGTTCATACCTCTGTTCAACAATTACCGGCAAACTTTAATTTATAGAATTTCCATATTTTGCCCTTGATATTTCCTAAGTTGTCTGTTACAGATTTTTTGTATGTAGGAAAGGGTAAAAGCCTATGTCTGAATTGTCTTATTGGGATAAGTGCTTTAATAAGAACATGGACACAATCAAACTAATCACTTATCTATAGTTCTGATACATGTAATGTTTATTTGTAGAGTTTAACCGATCAGACTGGGACACCTTGTCCTGGTAGCAGCTTGGAGGAGCAACAGGACATGCCTGGAAGAAGAAAACGAACTTCCCCAACTATGGAGGAGTCAAGGTCAAAGAAACAGAAATACTCACAGTCACAATGGTATGATAATTTCAAAGTCTTCTGCTTCGGAAACATCTGATAAAAGAAATTACAGTCCAACCTGTGTTTAAAGACAACCCACTTGAAGAGAACAATCTGGTCTTTGTTCACATGTGGTCTTTAAGTGCAGGGTCATTTATGCAGATAATGAGTTATTGGGAAATTAAAAGTGTGGTTGCTTTAGGCAGGGAATTGCTGATTAAAGGTGGTCTTAAGCACTGATTTGACTGTCTTGCTGGAAATTTGTAAATATATATTTTTTTAAACAGAGTTGAAATCATTGAGGGTTATGGTAGAGTAAGCTTATGTTAAGTAATTTCTTAATTACATAATATTAAAAAGTTGTTGACTTCAGAGGAACCATATGTTGTTTGTATCATTAGGAATCATGTGAAATTTTGCCTATAAATTAATTTGCAGTTTTTGCCATAATTATTTACTTATGTCATCTACTGTAGACTCAAGTGTTGTTTTTGAGTGATAGTAATGGCAATTATGGTATGCGAAAAGGATTCAAACTCCAACTTTTTATTCATTTCATAGAATGAACACATGTGGTGAAAAGATGACAGGTTTTTGCCTATAAACTAATTTGCAGTTTAGGTTATAATGATTTTACTAATGTCATCTACTGTAGGCTCAAAAGTGTTTTTATTGATATTGATAGCAAACTTGTTATTTGAAAAGAGCTTAAAATTCCCTCTTTAATCATTTCATAAATTGAACACAATGTCATATGAATAAAAGACAATAAGCTCTTGCAGAGCTCTAGATAAGGCGAGTATTTCACATCGGGAAATCCTTATTTGACCATCAAACACTATGTTGTGGGTACTCAAAAGAATCATCTCAGTGAGACAATTCTATTGAGTCCAAACAACAAAGGCTTAAGTTGAGTCCTCTGCTCTTGTGAAAGAAATGTTATCATTTTGAGACATAGTTGAAAATATGGTTGGAAAAAAGAAATTCAATTCAATTAAAGATTTTAAAACCATCCCTTTAAAAATTGTGAATAATTGACTATATTATATATATATCAGAGAAAGATTTAAGACACATAGTTTTAGAAGGGATGAAATAGATTATTGCATTCAGGATAATTCTGTATTATTTTTCATAAAATGTACTTGTAGGCCAAGACGAGGCCAAACATCAGAAAGTTTTAGTGGTAAACAGTGCATAGCTTGGTTTCATGAATATACAAGTAAGTCTAATGGACTCAATATAAATACTGTAACAGTCAGAGAATGCACCTTGCATGAGAAGGAGGCCCATATACTATCCAGGGCCGGGGTATATCAAATCCTTTAGAAATGGTCGTAGTGGCTTCTCTCCATTGCACTCAGGTTAGTGGGGCTAGCTTTACAACTGATCCATCTGTGTCAGAATAAAGATATATACCAGTCATGCTGATTATTTACCCAAGAAACACTACGAAAAGATTAAAGTATTGTCGAAACACTCTTCAAACAAAGAAGCACCCTATAGTTTTTGTGTCACCCTGCGTAGCATGGTAGGCACTTAGGGGTTACATTTTTTTGTCCGGCGTCTGTCTGTCTGTCCGTCACACAGGTGCAGGTGACACACGTGCTCCGTGGAGCACTCCATTCTAGTTTCATATTATTCCTGGCCCACTTGCAGATATAATTTAACACATGTGCAGCAGATGGCTCATGTGGCAAAAGGAAAAACTGTTCATGATTATCAATTTGCTAATGTTTCAACACTATTAAATAAAATATTTCAGTTATGGAGATATTCTATATTTTTTGCTAGATTATGTTCCCCCCCCCCCCCCCCCCCCCCCTAATTTCATGTGATGGGGCAGCGATATATATCTTTTGCTTGGATTGTCTGCTCCGTAACATTTGAAGGATTTTGTAATAACTTGCCACAAATGTTCATATCTTTTGAGGCAATGGGCAAAGCGCATGTTTCTGCGATCTCAGTGGAAGTTCATGGTCACATTTGTAGATCAAAAAATGTTATGACTTTATTACATGTTTGCTCCTTTTCTCTTGTACCTCTTGAAGGATTTTGAAATAACTT
The DNA here is from genome assembly GCA_031761405.1 of Serripes groenlandicus. Lineage (NCBI taxonomy): Eukaryota > Metazoa > Mollusca > Bivalvia > Cardiida > Cardiidae > Serripes > Serripes groenlandicus. The sequence continues at coordinate 59,771,203 of JASEVX010000006.1, read as the reverse complement.
GCCACAAATGTCCACCATAATGAGAGGATGTGTAGAACACATGTTCCTGCCATACTTCTTTTATTCATACATCCTTAACCCTTTCCCTCATATAGACGCTTTCTGAGTCTGACGCATCTGTAACTGACGGCTTTTTGAAAAAATAGTGACAAAAGAAGAAGTTGCTCAAAACCAGCAATTTCTCCTTTTGCCACTATGTTTTCTTCTTTTAGTCATAGGTTATCCATTCAAATAGATTTTCTATTTTTGACAAAATATGTTCAAAATCGTCTGCTGCAGAATTGTCGTATGTAGGAAAGGGTTGACAGATACAGAATAACAGACTAGCTGCCATAGAGGAGACATGTTTTGGTGTCAAAAATAAGCAATAAAAGTTTTAGATTTGTTGTATGTTGAAAAGGGTTAAAAGATGTTAAAAATTACAGACGTAGCTTCCCTTTGCTTCTATCAGGATTATAAGTCTATGCCAAATTAAACTTACCAATACATGTAGTACATTCTATTAACCCTAAGACATATTTATTCAAATCGGTATGGTTTTGACAGTGGGATTAATCAACATTTAAACTTTGATACAATATTACAATTTCTTAACGGTTTTATTAGCTCTACTGGCCAAAGGCCAGAAGGGCTTATGTCGTGGCGATTTGTCCGTCGTCCGTGCATGCGTGCGTGCGTCCGTCCGTGCGTCCGTCCGTAAACAATTTCTTGTTAACACGATACAGTCTTCACTTTTGATTGTATCTCAACCAAACTTATACAGTAGTTAGATATCCATGAGAGCTCGGTTCCTTTCGAAAACCAGCCAGATCCGCCCATGCATGACTGGATTATGGCCCTTGAAATGGTCAAAATTGCTATAAAAGAGCTTGTTAACACGATACAGTCTTCACTTTTGATTGTATCTCAACCAAACTTATACAATAGTTAGATATTCATGAGAACTCGGTTCCTTTCGAAAACCAGCCAGTTCCGCCCATGCATGACTGGATTATGGCCCTTGAAATGGTCAAAATTGCTATAAAAGAGCTTGTTAACAAGATACAGTCTTCACTTTTGATTGTATCTCAACCAAACTTATACAGTAGTAAGATATCCATGAGAGCTCGGTTCCTTTCGTAAACCAGCCAGATCCGCCCATGCAAGACTGGATTATGGCCCTTGAAATTGTCCAAATTGCTATAAAAGAGCTTGTTAACAAGATACAGTCTTCACTTTTGATTGTATCTCAACCAAACTTATACAGTAGTAAGATATCCATGAGAGCTCGGTTCCTTTCGTAAACCAGCCAGATCCGCCCATGCAAGACTGGATTATGGCCCTTGAAATTGTCCAAATTGCTATAATTGAGCATGTGAACACAATAGAGGCTCCATTTACTATCTGATCTTCACCAAACGTAGATAGTAGTTAAATATTGATGAGAGCTTGGTTCCTTTTGAAAACCAGCCAGATTTGCCCATGCAAGACTGGATTATGGCCCATGAAATTGTAAAAATTGCTATAATACAGCTTGTGAACACAAAAGAGCCTCCATTTACTATCCGATCTTCACCATACATACATGCTCTGGATTGAAAATGACCAAAGAACCATACCAGTAGAGCATAGGCCCTCATGGGCCTCTTGTTTATTTTGCAGATCCAGATGAAGATAACTTAGGGCCAGAGGGCATGGAAAAGTTTTGTGAAGATATTGGTGTTGAACCCGAAAACGTAAGCAGAATGTTTAAGTTATCTTTGAGAGTAATATATCAGCAATGTATGCTCTCACAGTCACGTCCAGTAAATATTCAAATTGATGTCCAGCAAATAAAATTTTATAATCTTCTGGTATGTATAATCTTAATAAACCATGTCCCACTTGTAGAAGCATTCTGACGCAGCTGCAGAATACTTTTGAAAACATTGTTGGAAAAGGAGAAATTGCTCAAAACAAGCAATTTCTCCTTTTCCCACAATGTTTGCAATTGTTTTCAGTATTTAAACATTAATTATGACCCTTCGAAGAAGAGGGGTATATTGCTTTGCACATGTATGTCGGTTGGTCGGTCCGTCTGTAAACCAAAGCTTGTCCGAGTGATAACTCAACAATGGCTGGACCTATGGTCCTCAAACTTGACTTGGAGGTTGGGCCTGACCATTGATGAACCCTTTTTATTTTGAGGTCATTAGGTCAAAGGTCAAGGTCACTGTAGGTCAAGGTCACAGTGACCTTGAACACAAAACCCTTTTTTAAGCTTGTCCGAGTGATAACTTAACAATGCCTGGACCTAGGGTCCTCAAACTTGACTTGGAGGATGGGCCTGACCAGTAGATAAACACTATTTATTTTGAGGTAATTTGGTCAGAGGTCAAGGTCACAGTGACCTTGAACACAAAACCCTTTTTTAAGCTTGTCCGAGTGATAACTCAACAATGCCTGGACCTAGGATCCTCAAACTTGACTTGGAGGTTTGGCCTGACCAGTAGATGAACCCTATCTATTTTGAGGTCATTGTGTCAAAGGTCTAGGTCACAGTGACCTTGAACACAAAAACCTTTTTTAAGCTTGTCCGAGTGATAACTCAACAATGCCTGGACCTATGGTCCTCAAACTTGACTTGGAGGTGGGGCCAGACCAGTAGATAAACCCTATCTATTTTGAGGTCATTGGGTCAAAGGTCTAGGTCACAGTGACCTTGAACACAAAAACCCTGTTTAAGCTTGTCCGAGTGATAACTCAACAATGCCTGGACCTATGGTCCTCAAACTTAACTTGGAGGTTGGGCCAGACCAGTAGATGAACCCTATTTATGTCCCACTTGTAGAAGCATTCTGACGCAGCTGCAGAATACTTTTGAAAACATTGTTGGAAAAGGAGAAATTGCTCAAAACAACCAATTTCTCCTTTTCCTACAATGTTTGCAATTGTTTTCAGTATTTAAACATTAATTATGCCCCCTTCTAAGAAGAGGGGTATATTGCTTTGCACATGTCTGTCGGTCCGTCTGTAGACCAAAGCTTGTCCGAGTGATAACTCAACAATGCCTGGACCTATGGTCCTCAAACTTGACTTGGAGGTTGGGCCTGACCAGTGGATGAACCCTATTTATTTTGAGGTCATTAGGTCAAAGGTCAAGGTCACATTGACCTTGTTTTAAGCTTGTCCGAGTGATAATTCAACAATGCCTGGACCTATGGTCCTCAAACTTGACTTGGAGGTTAGGCCTGACCAGTAGATGAACCCTATTCATTTCGAGGTCATTAGGTCAAAGGTCAAGGTCACAGTGACCTTGAACACAAAACCCTTTTTTAAGCTTGTCCAAGTGATAACTTAACAATGCCTGGACCTAGGGTCCTTAAACTTGACTTGATGGATGGGCCTGACCAGTAGATGAATCCAATGTATTTTGAGGTCATTTGGTCAGAGGTCAAGGTCACAGTGACCTTGAACACAAAACCCTTTTTTAAGCTTGTCCGAGTGATAACTCAACAATGCCTGGACCTAGGATTCTCAAACTTGACTTGGAGGTTGGCCCGACCAGTAGATGAACCCTATCTATTTTGAGGTCATTGGGTCAAAGGTCTAGGTCACTGACCTTGAACACAAAAACCTTTTTTAAGCTTGTCCTAGTGATAACTCAACAATGCCTGGACCTATGGTCCTCAAACTTGACTTGGAGGTTGGGCCAGACCAGTAGATGAACCCTATTTATTTTGAGTTCATTGGGTCAAAGGTCAAGTGACCATGAACTCAAAAACCTTTTTTAATCATGTCTGAGTGACAATTCAACAATGCCTGGACCTGGAGGATACATGTTTATCTGCAAATATCAGTCATCATCACAATGTTATTAAGAACTGTACCTACCATCCTCAATCTTTGATTGAACATTGTTCATAATCTTAAAACTGACTCATAGACATCCAGTGTGAAATGACAAATCAGCTGCATTTCGGTCCATGCAAATTTTACTCAATTGTCCAAATATTCCTGACAACATGGCGCTCAGGGGGGGGGGCATAATGTTTGACAAACATCTCTTGTTTATAGAGGTTTTGCCTAGGTGCTTCAAAGTCATCTGCTGCAGATTTGTTGTATATGGGAAAAGGGATAATGACATTTTCCAGTTCTGAAATTTGATCTACCAAAAAAAGAAAATAGTTCAGAAGCCTAAAAGTTTGTTTTCTATCTCAGTTAAAAAAAGATATATTTATTCTAAGCGGATACACAGACTCTTCTGAGTCTTTACTATATGTAAATGCATTAAGACCCTAAGTTGCTAGGCCTGTTCTTATTGTACCTATTTGATATGATCTTTTAATCCAATTAGTAAGTTTAAAGTGATAGCCTTGTATAAACTATTCACTCTTAGTACATAGGAATGAGCATCTATGTCCTATAGACATATTACGAGAGGGTTTACTTGGTCATTTAAGATAGAACATCTGAATCATTTACATATTCTATGTAGTTATTACGTTTGTCGTCTTTTTATGCCCCCACGGAATCTCCGATTCGGGGGGCATATAGTTTTTGGCCTGTCTGTCTGTCTGCACAAAAAAAAACTTTAACCTTGGCCATTACTTTTGAACCATAACAGGTACGGCTACCATATTTCACATGTGTATTCCTTGTGACATGACCTTTCTGTCAGTACCAACATTTTTGACATTGCGACCTTGACCTTTGACCTAGATGTAGTTTTTGGCCTGTCTGTAGAAAAAAAAACTTTAACCTTGACAACTACTTTTGAACCATAACAGGTACGGCTACCATATTTCACATGTGTATTCCTTGTGACATTACCTTTCTGTCAGTACCAAAATGTTTGACCTTGCGACCTTCACCTTTGACCTAGATGTTGCCATTCTCGAAAAAAACTTTAACCTTGGCCATTACTTTTGAACCATAACAGGTACGGCTACCATATTTCACATGTGTATTCCTTGTGACATGACCTTTCTGTCAGTACCAACATTTTTGACCTTGCGACCTTGACCTTTGACCTAGATGTAGTTTTTGGCCTGTCTGCACGAAAAAAACTTTAACCTTGACCACTACTTTTGAACCATAACAGGTACGGCTACCATATTTCACATGTGTATTCCTTGTGACATTACCTTTCTGTCAGTACCAAAATGTTTGACCTTGCGACCTTCACCTTTGACCTAGATGTTGCCATTCTCGAAAAAAACTTTAACCTTGGCCATTACTTTTGAACCATAACAGGTACGGTTACCATATTTCACATGTGTATTCCTTGTGACATGACCTTTCTGTCAGTACCAACATTTTTGACCTTGCGACCTTGACCACCTTTGACCTAGATGTTGCCATTCTCGATAAAAACTTTAACCTTGGCCATTACTTTTGAACCATAACAGGTACGGCTACCATATTTCACATGTGTATTCCTTGTGACATGACCTTTCTGTCAGTACCAACATTTTTGACCTTGCGACCTTGACCTTTGACCTAGATGTTGCCATTCTCAATTTTTTTTTTAACCTTCCCCACTTCTTTTGAACCATAACAGGTAAGGCTACCATATTTCACATGTGTATACCTTGTGACATAACCTTTCTGTCAGTACCAACATTTTTCACCTTGCGACCTTGACCTTTGACCTAGATGTTGCCATTCTCGAAAAAAACTTTAACCTTGACCACTACTTTTGAACCATAACAGGTACGGCTACCATATTTCACATGTGTATTCCTTGTGACATGACCTTTCTGTCAGTACCAACATTTTTGACCTGTCGACCTTGACCTTTGACCTATTGGGGGGCATCAGTGTTTCACAAACACATCTTGTTCTTTTTCAGATTGTAATGTTGTAATGTTGTCATTGGCCTATAAATTAGATGCAAAAACAATGGGCTTTTTTTACACTAGCAGAATGGTTGAAAGGAATGACTGAATTGCCTTGTATTATAAACTATTCACTCTTAGTACATAGGAATGAGCATCTATGTCCTATAGATATATTTCGAAAGAGTTTACTTGGTCATTTAAGATAGAACATCTGAATCATTTACATATTCTTTGTAGTTATTACGTTTGTCGTCTTTTTCTTTTTCAGATTGTAATGTTGTCGTTGGCCTATAAATTAGATGCAAAAACAATGGGCTTTTTTACACTAGCAGAATGGTTGAAAGGAATGACTGAATTGCAGTATGTAAAGATGTACAATGGATTCTCCTTGATTGCAAGTCTGATAAATGCAAAGTTGGCAAAACACCAACTGTGAATTGATGAAATATGTGGTTTCTTTAGTTTGCAAAATAATGAAAATTTCTTTTGTTTGCAAAATAATGAAAATTTCTTTGTTGCAAAGATTTGTTGACAAACAGGCTTTGAGTAGAGAGGAATCTACTGTAAAGGTATTACAGATAATAAAACACACACACACAAACATATATCAATATATATATCAAGAGCTTTGTTGCCATAAAAAACACTTCTGACATTTGCGACAAGATCCAGATCTGCTTTTGCATTAGCACGTTTTGACAAGAATATGCGCTGTTTGCAATCAAGTCAACAGACTATTCATACAAATTATTATATCACAATAAGATTTTATCAGACTGTGGGCCAGTCCATATAAATAGTATGTCACAAGAAAAATGGCCTTTGAAGGTACTGAAATTAATATGATCAATTAACATAATGTCAGGAATCCACCGTGGCCCAGTGGTTAGCGTCGAGTATTAGGAACCAGGCTCCCCAGTCGCAGCTGTTGTGGTCCAATGCCCTTGGGCAAGGCACATTTCCAAGCCTAGTACTGGTTTGTTTACCCAGGGATCATGAAAAGGTGAATTGTTGCAATGATATGATTGAAATAGTGTTGAAGACAGAATTCAATTTCAATAAAACAAACAAACAAAAATATAATGTAAATTATTCTTGTAGTCTTTTGATGTTTTGGGATGTTTTTGTGATTTGATTGAAAAAAAAAATGCACAGTTGCTAGTGAGCAAAAAAGAATGTATTGCAAACCCACTATCTAAGTATTTCAATGGGAAAAGGTACAAGTTAATTTTGGTGAACAATGTTGATACAGATCAACCTGCACATCTGCAGTCTCATCAATATCTTCTCTGTTTACATATAACTTTAAGGTTCTGTCTGCCCTTTTAACTTCTGATAAGACTTAAAATATAGATGCTGGTCTGAACCTTGCTGTTCAGAAAAGTGAACTTGTACCTTTTAACCCTTTCCCACATATGACAAATCTGCAGCAGACGACTTTGAAAATGTCTACTAAAAAATATGGAAAGTAGAAAACGTTGTGGCAAAAGGAGAAATTACTCGTTTTGTCATGAGGTTTTCAAAATTGTCTGCTGCAGATGCGACAGAATGCGTCTATAGCCAGTATAGGTGGGGAAGGGTTAATGTAAACTGTATAGCTGTTATAATGTATGTTATTGCCATCTTTCCAGGTGTGACAGTATTCCAAAATTACAACAGAAGTTAGACTACCTCCGATCTTTGTTGGAAGACAGTGTTCAGTTTAAAAATATGTACAGATTTGCATTTGATTTTGCAAGGGTAATATAGTAAAACTTTGCTATTAGGATTAGTCTTTAGAAATCTAGTTTTATTCGTGGGTTGGACTTATATAGATCTGTGTTAATAGTTTCTAACTTACTTATATTCTCAAGTAAATGATAACTTTATTAAAGGATATTATACATAATATAATATTATTTATACATTTGTCTGTAAGATAATTACATGTATTTTATTTAAATTACTTTTTGCATATATAAATAGAATAAAATGAAGATTGTAAACAAAAATAAATTAACTTTCTGTTATATACAGTATTGTTGAATAAAAAAATAAATAGAATGACAATAAAGAAGTCTATTTCAACATTAGAGTCAGAATCAAGATTATCTCAGGTCAAAATCTAGGCTAATTTCAAGAAATGTCTTGTGGACACTTTTGAGGCACATATTTTAACTAAAGAATGGTGAACCTGTGTCAGAAAGTGTTTTTTGATGATATGAGCCATCCTGCAAGAAAACCAACATTGTGGACTCTGCGTAATGTATCGACCCAGATCAGTCTGCGCAGGCTAACAAGTGGTGATGATATCTACTTTTCTAGGCATCGTTTTAATAATGGTCATGTTTCTTCAAAAGCTAGGTCACTGGGCAAATTTGATATTTCTTTTTTTTTTTGAAGACTGCTGTCTGTAGCTGCTTATTTAACTGAATGAGGGTGAAACTTTGTCTCAGGTGCTCGAGGTTGCGGGTTAGATCCCCGGTCTTGTCATACTAAAGACTTTAAAAATGGTAGTAATGACTGCCCTCCTTGGTGCTCAGGGTTTCGGGGTTAGCATTACGACTGACAATCTGATGTCTGGCTGAATGGACCAGTAATACTGGTAACTTAACCAGGAAACACCATGATATTACTGAAACATTGTTGAAAGCGGCGTAAAACACAAAACAATCAATTGTCTGAATGTTGACTTATGATATATTGGGCAATTTTGAGTATGGACCAAGTCATGTAGAAATCTAGAACAAATGTGTGAACCCTCTACAAGCCACAATTTCTAACGCCATCTTGATGAATATGGGAAGAGGAGAAATTAATTACAACAGTATTTTCAATCTTGTCTTCAAGGTATCATATGGCAAATGCCAAATGTCCAAATGTTAATTTTTTAAGCAAACAAGTCATTTGAGAATATTAAACAAAGTCATTTTACATTACTTGATCCATTCCCATCTGCAGATTCATTTCATTCAACACAACTGCAGCAGACGACTTTTGAAAACATTTTGGCCAAGGGAGATATGGCTCAAGATGTCCTATTTCTCCATTTGCCACACTGTTTTCAACTCTATTCATTAATTGTACATTTATTATGTCTCCCCCATACATGGGGGTGACATATTGTTTTTGCCCGTTCCGTTCGTCCTTCCGTCTGTCACACTTGTTTCCGCTCAATAACTGAAGAACGCTTGGGTGTAGGAACTTCATACTTGATATGCAGGTTGGTCATGACCAGTAGCTGACCCCTATTGATTTTGATAAGGTCATGGTCATGGTGACCTTGTGATGTAAAAAGTGGTTTCCGCTCAATAACTGAAGAATACTTGGGCCGAGAAACTCCATACTTGGTATGCAGGTTGGCCATGCCCAGTATAAGACCCCTATTGATATTGAGGTCACTACGTCTAAAGTCAAGGTCACAGTGACCTTGAGATGAAAGGTCACAGTGACGATGAGCTGAAAAATTGTTTTTGCACAGGAACTTCATACTTGGTGTGCAGGTTGGTCACTACCAGCAAATGACCTCTATTGATTTTGAGATCACTAGGTCAAAGGTCAAGGTCACAGTGGTCAAGGTCACGTCCATCATACTTGTTTCCGCTCAATAACTGAAGAACCCTTGGGCGTAGGAACTTCATACTTGGTATGCAGGTTGGTCATGACCAGTAGATGACCCCTATTGATTTTGATGTCAGAAGGTCAAGGTCATGGTGACCTTGTGATGTAAAAAATGGTTTCCGCTGAATAACTGAAGAACGCTTGGGCCGAAGAACTCCTTACTTGGTATGAAGGTTTGCCATGCCCAGTAAAAGACCCCTTTTGATTTTGAGGTCAGTACATCTAAAGTCAAGGTCACAGTGACCTTGAGCTGAAAGGTCACAGTGACAATGAGCTGAAAACTTGTTTTCGCTTAATGGCTTTGGCCATGGAACTTAATACTTGGTGTGCGGGTTGGTCACCACCAGCAGATGACCCCTATTGATTTTGAGGTCACTAGGTCAAAGGTCAAGGTCATGGTAACCTTCAGCTGAAAAATGGTTTCCGCTCAATAACTAAAGCATGCTTATGTCGAGGAACTGCATACCTGGTGTGCAGGTTGGTCCTAATCAGTAGATAAAACTATTGATTTTGTTTGAGGTCACAAGGTCAAATGTCAAGGTCACGGTAACCTTAAGTTTAAAAATGTTTTTTTCTCAATAACTCGAGAACGCTTATGTCCAGGAACTTTATACTTGGTGTGCAGGTTGGTCCTAACCTGTAGATGACCCTTATTGAATTTGATTTCAGTAGGTCAAGGTCATGGTGACCTTGGGCTGAAAAATGGTTTCCGCCCAATAACTGAAGAATGCTTGGGCCCAGGAACTTAATACTTGGTGTGCAGGTTGGTCACTACCAGCACATGACCCCTATTGATTTTGAGATCACTAGATCAAAGGTCAAGGTCATGGTAACCTTCAGCTGAAAAAATTGTTTCTGCTCAATAATTAAAGAATGATTATGTCGAGGAACTTCATACTTGGTTTCACATGTTGGTCCTAACCAGTAGATGACCCCTATTAATTTTGAGGTCACAATGTCAAAGGTCAAGGTCACAGTAACATTCACCTGAACAAATTCTTTTCATCCCCTATGACCACACAAATGGGGAGACAAGCGCTTTTTCAAAAAAGCAATCTCTAGTTTATATAGATTTTCCAAATGTTTGTCTATGTGTTTTCAAAGTCGTCTTTGCAGATTGGTTGTACGGTATATGATGGGAGGGTTAACATACAATACATCTGTAGCAGACAACTTTGAAAGCATCTATGCAGAAGTATGGAAAACATTTATAACTGAAGCTTTAATTACTTGAAAAAGTTGAAAACATTGTGGCAAACGGAGAAATTCCTTGTTTTGAGCAATTTCTTCTATTATCACAGTATTTTTAAAAGTCTGCTGCAAAGGTTTCAGAAAGCTTCTGTATGTGGGAAAGGGTTCAACATGTAAACTTAAATTTCAGGACAGAGATCAAAGAAGTATGGATATAGATACAGCCAAAGCGATGTTAGCATTATTATTGGGGAAAAAATGGTCCCTTTTTGGGTCTTTTCATCTATATTTAGATGTAAGTTTTCTGTTTCAATTGTCCAAATCCGCTGTGGTTAGCTTTGTTGATTTTGAACTGGGCATCTCAGTTTAATCCCCAGTCTCGGCAAGGTGCTCGTGGTGAAATGCTCTTGGGCAAGGCACATTTCCTAGCTTAGTTCTGGTTTGTTTACCAAGGGATCATGAACAAGTGAACTGTCGCTGTGATATAATTGAAAAAAATGTTGAAAACCGCATAAAACCAAAACCAAAAATTTATTTACCAAATGATGCCAACTTAATTAACCCATAAAGGCAATGTCAAACACAAACTGACCTTTAGGACTTTGCAACCAGTGAGATCAATGCAGTGTTGTCACTCGTTACTGTTTAACCATTTCACACATACGACAAATCTGCAGCAAACAACTTGAAATATATAGGCCAAAAAATGGTAACTTTCTATAAATGAAAGTATAATTATTGAAAAGAGTTAAAAATATTGTGGCAAAAAAGTGAAATTGCTCATTATGAGCCATTTCTCCTTTTGTCTCAATGGCTTAAAAATGTGTCTGCTGCAGGCATCAGAAAGAGACTTTTTATTGGAAAGGGTTATAAACATTGTTATTCTTGTGTTGTGATCACAAGATACTTTAGTTTGGGAGACATCCGATTTGAAAATACCAGAGACAGAAAAGATAACAATTGATTCAGAATTTCAAACATTGTGTGAATAGAAACATTTGTCTCTGTTTTCTGTCATGTTTTGCATATCTTTGTAGCCAAAGTATCAAATGTCATCTGTGTCAGGGAGTGGATAGACCCATTACTTGATGAGTTGATTTCAGACCCTTCCAAATTATTTAAAACATTTAATACCACTAAAAAAGTGATTTAGATAATTATAATCAGTGCTGCTAACAATGAGCATTTATTCCTTTCGTCTGCTGCAGATTTGTTGTACTGTATATTATGTGAATCCTTTCTCACATACAATAAATCTGTAGCAGACGACTTTGAAATCATCTAGGCAAAACTATGGACAATTAATTTAAATGAAAGTACATGTATAATTACTGAATAGAGTTGAAAACATTGTGTCAAAAGGAGAAATTGCTCATCATAAGTAATTTCACCTTTTGTCAAAATGTTTTTCAGAAGCCATCTGTTGTAGAAGCGTCAGAAAGCGTCTTATTTGTTGGAAAGAGTTAAATCAGCATATCAGTCATTGCCGTTTTTGTGCAGTTTGAATTTATATTTTAGATAAAAGGGAGATAAATATGTTATGTTTCATATTATTCAGATTAGGTTGTCTGTCTTTTTATTTCAATTTTTCATTTTTAGCTGGTCTGTTTTTCAACATGCATTGGCGTTTGCTGCGCAGTGCTCTCCTTAAACCTCGAATGTTGCCTGGATGATAAGCTCTGATGTCTACTGATTTTCCTGCAATCTAAGCATACCTTTGTGTTTCATTACAGCAATCCAAGTATAAAGTGATAAATAAAGATCAATGGTGCAACATTTTAGAATTCAGTAGAAGTATAGCCCCAGATCTTACCAACTATGATGAAGATGGTGCATGTAAGTTGAACATAAAATTTATTATTAGTAAATATCATCCTTTGTCATCGCTGGAAATAGTTTTGAATTGAATATTGTTTAGTGTGCAAAATTTGAGTAAATAGTATATAAACCCTTATGTTGGAAATATCATGTTTTTTCATCAGGGCTGTTCCAGGAAATTATGTCTAGGGGGGGAGGAACTAGAAGCAATTTTTATTTGGTGAGTGGGGAGGGTATTTTTTAGCTCAACTATTCGAAGAATATGAAAGCTATTACAGTCACTTGTACGTCGGCTTCGGCGTTGGCGTTGGCGTCAGCATTGCACTTTTGCTTAAAGTTTTGCATGCAAGGCTTTTCCTCAAAAACCACAGATGCTATTGCTTTGAAACTTTACACACTTATTAAACATCATCTATTGACCTTGCAGTACAAGTCCCATAACTCTATATCATATTTTGACACAATTATGCTCCTTTTAGGACTTAGAGAGTTTTGCATGCAAGGCTTTTTCTCAAAAACCACATATGCTATTGCTTTAAAACTGTACAAACCTATTGGATATCAGTAAATGACCTTGCAGGACAAGTCCCAAAACTCTAAATTAGATTTTGACACAATTATGCCCCTTTTTAGCTCACCTGAGCTTTGCTCAAGGTGAGTTATTGTGATCGCCTTTTGTCCGTCGTCCGTCGTGCGTCGTGCGTCGTCCGTCAACTTCTTCTCCTCAGTAACCAGTGGGTCAATTTGGATGAAACTTCACAGAAAGCATCCTCTCAATGACCTCACCAGAATTCCTTCAAATTTTTGGGATCCATACAAAATTCTGGTTTCCATGGCAACGAAACCGAAAAAACTTCAAAATTCTTCTTCTCCCAAACTGGTTGGCAGATTTTCAAATAATTTTGTAGAAATGTTCCTTAGATGACCCTCTATCAGATTCCTTCAAGCCATGTTGATTGGTCGAAAAACATGGCCGCCAGGGGGGGCGGGGCTATTTTGCCTTATATGGCTATAGTGAAAACTTAAAAAATCTTCTCCTCCGAAAGTGTCTGGCCGATTTTCAAATAATTTTGTAGAAATGTTCCTTGGGTGATCCTCTATCAGATTCCTTCAAGCCATGTTGATTGGTCAAAAAGCATGGCCGTCAGGGGGCGGGGCTATTTTGCCTTTTATGGCTATAGTGAAAACTTAAAAAATCTTCTCCTCCATAAGTGTCGGGCCGATTTTCAAATAATTTTGTAGAAATGTTCCTTGGGTGACCCTCTATCAGATTCCTTCAAGCCATGTTGATTGGTCGAAAAACATGGCCGCCAGGGGGGGGCGGGGCTATTTTGCCTTATATGGCTATAGTGCAAACTTAAAAAATCTTCTCCTGCAAAAGTGTCAGGCCGATTTTCAAATAATTTTGCAGAAATGTTCCTTGGGTGATCCTCTATCAGATTCCTTCAAGCCATGTTGATTGGTCAAAAAGCATGGCCGCCAGGGGGCGGGGCTATTTTGCCTTTTATGGCTATAGTGAAAACTTAAAAAATCTTCTCCTCCATAAGTGTCGGGCCGATTTTCAAATAATTTTGTAGAAATGTTCCTTGGGTGACCCTCTATCAGATTCCTTCAAGCCATGTTGATTGGTCGAAAAACATGGCCGCCAGGGGGCGGGACTATTTTGCCTTATATGGCCAAAGTGAAAACTTAAAAAATCTTCTCCGACGAAAGTGTCAGGCTGATTTTCAAATAATTTTGTAGAAATGTTCCTTGGATGACCCACTTTCAGATTCCTTCAAGCCATTTTGATTGGTCAAAAAACATGGCCGCCAGTGGGCAGGGCTATTTTGCATTATATGGCTATAGTGAAAACTTAAAAAATCTTCTCCTCCAAAAGTATCTGGCCGATTTTCAAATAATTTTGTAGAAATGTTCCTAGGGTGACCCTCTATCAGATTCCTTCAAGCCAAGTTGGCCAAGTTGATTGGTCGGAAACTATGGCTGCCAGGTGGCGGGGCTTATATAGCTATAGTGAACAAAAAAAAAATAATCAGGTGAGCGATTCAAGGGCCATCATGGCCCTCTTGTTTTACTTAGTAATTCTGGTTCAAGTTTTGCTTGCAACTACATTAAGAGTCCATATCTCTGTATTTACTTGATGAATTGCATTGGAACTTTATACAACCCTTCCAAACCATCACACCTATGTAGATTAACAAGTTGGATAACTCTATTCTGCATTTACTGCAAGTCATAGCCCTTTTTTAGCTCACCTGAGCTTTGCTCAAGGTGAGTTATTGTGATCGCCTTTTGTCCGTCGTGCGTCGTGCGTCAACTTCTTCTCCTCAGTAACCAGTGGGTCAATTTGGATGAAACTTCACAGAAAGCATCCTCTCAATGACCTCACCAGAATTCCTTCAAATTTTTGGGATCCATGCAAAATTCTGGTTTCCATGGCAACGAAACCGAAAAAAACTTCAAAATTCTTCTTCTCCCAAATTGGTTGGCAGATTTTCAAATAATTTTGTAGAAATGTTTCTTGGATGACCCTCTATCAGATTCCTTCAAGCCGTGTTGATTGGTCGAAAAACATGGCCGCCAGGGGGGGCGGGGCTATTATGCCTTATATGGCTATAGTGAAAACTTAAAAAATCTTCACCTCCGAAAGTGTAAGGCCGATTTTCAAATAATTTTGTAGAAATGTTCCTTGGGTGACCCTCTATCAGATTCCTTCAAGCCATGTTGATTGGTCGAAAAACATGGCCGCCATGGGGGGGGGGGGGGGGGGGGGGGGGGGGCTATTTTGCCTTATATGGCTATAGTGCAAACTTAAAAAATCTTCTCCTCCAAAAGTGTCAGGCTGATTTTCAAATAATTTTGTAGAAATGTTCTTTGGGTGATCCTCTATCAGATTCCTTCAAGCCATGTTGATTGGTCAAAAAACATGGCCGCCAGGGGGCGGGGCTATTTTGCCTTTTATGGCTATAATGAAAACTTAAAAAATCTTCTCCTCCATAAGTGTCAGGCTGATTTTCAAATAATTTTGTAGAAATGTTCCTTGGGTGACCCTATATCAGATTCCTACAAGCAATGTTGATTGGTCAAAAAACATGGCCGCCAGGGGGCGGGGGCTATTTTGCCTTATATGGCCAAAGTAAAAACTTAAAAAATCTTCAACATCTTCTCCTCATTAACCAGTGGGTCAATTGGGATGAAACTTCACAGAAAGCATCCTCTTAATGACCTCACCAGAATTCCTTCAAATTTTAGGGATCCATGCAGAATTCTGGTTTCCATGGCAACGAAACGAAAAAAAACTTCAGAATCTTCTTCTCCAAACTGGTTGCAGATTTTCAAATAATTTTGTAGAAATGTTCCTTGGATGACCCTCTACCAGATTCCTTCAAGCCATGTTGATTGGTCAAAAAACACGGCCGCCAGGGGGGCGTGGCTATTTTGCCTTATATGGCTATAGTGAAAACTTAAAAAATCTTCTCCTCCGAAAGTGTCGGGGCTGATTTTCAAATGATTTTGTAGAAATGTTCCTTGGGTGACCCTCTATCAGATTCCTTCAAGCCATGTTGATTGGTCGAAAACATGGCCGCCAGGGGGGGGGCGGGGCTATTTTGCCTTATTTGGCTATAGTGCAAACTAAAAAATCTCTTCTCCAAAAGTGTCGGCCCGATTTTCAAATAATTTTGTAGAAATGTTCCTTGGATGACCCACTTTCAGATTCCTTCAAGCCATGTTGATTTGTCAAAAAACATGGCCCGCAGTAGGCAGGGCTATTTTGCATTATATGGATATAGTGAAAACTTAAAAATCTTCTCCTCCAAAAGTATCTGGCCGATTTTCAAATAATTTTGTAGAAATGTTCCTAGGACCCTCTATCAGATTCCTTCAAGCCAAGTTGATTGGTCGGAAACTGGCTGCCAGGTGGCATGGCTTATATAGCTAAAGTGAAAAAAAAATAAAAATCAGGTGAGCGATTCAAGGGCCATCATGGCCCTCTTGTTTACTTAAAGATTCTGGTTAAAGTTTTGCGTGCAACAATATTAAGAGTCCATATCCTAGTAATTACTTGATGCATTGCATTGAAACTTTATACAACTCTTCCCAACCATCACACCTATATAAAAAACCAAGTTTGATAACTCTTTCCAGCATATAATACAAATTATGGCCCTTTTTTTACTTAGAAATTCTTGTTAAAGTTTTGCATGCAAGGTACTTTCATGGATAAATCTCAGTAACCACTACTGATGTTGACTTAAAACTGCATTCATATCTTCAGGGGTGACAGACAGTCAAGTTAGGTAACTATTGTATGAATTCAGTACAAATTATGGCCCTTGTTTGGTTAAAGTTTTGCATGCATGGTACTATCATGCACATATCTCAGTAACCACTCAGGGATTAATTTAAAACTTCAATATAGTCTTTAAAGGTATCAAACAATCAGGTCAGGTAACTCCTGACTGAATTTATTATAAATTATGGCCCTTGTTGAAGTAAGAAATTTCGGTTATTATTTTTATGCAAAGCCTTTTCTCACAAACAGCAGATGCTATTCAAACAAGCCTTATCCAACTTGGTTTATAGTTCGATACTATCAAGCCACTATCTCAGTCAGTAACAACTGTTGACTATAGTATCAAATGGCCAAATAGTCTAGCAAAATTTGATAGGTGGTACCCTAAAAAATTTGTGGTCGTTCCTCCCCCCTAGACATTTTTTCCTGGAATAGTTCTCACTGAAAGTAGTTACATTCAAAATCGATATAGTAAGTTGTTTGTCATGAACTTTTACCTGAATCTCTTAGGATGCCTGTATGACCAGATTGTGAACAGATGAAGATCCTTGTAAGACTGTATAGATTGCTATTTGCAAAGTTGGTAGCTGAGCCCCGGTAGCTCAGTCGGTAGCAACGCGGGCTGTCAATCCATGGGTTGTGAGTTTGAATCCCGGCTCGGCCAACTTTCTTTCCGACGATTGACAAAAGTCAATGCGATGTGCGTCATTCGTCTTCCACCAATGGGCTATGTCTATGTGGAAAAGAAGCCAGTTGCTTGGGAAGATTGTTGTGTGGAGTACTGGTTTGAGAAAACCAGGAAATGCATGAGTAGGTGAACTGGCCGCTGTGATCGATCTATTTGCAAAGTTAAAAAGGTTTGTTTTGATGTGACCCATTTTATGCATTGCAGTATGAGAAGAGTGTGTACATTTGTTCATTTCAGGGCCAGTGTTATTGGATGAGTTTGTAGACTGGTACAAAGAACAGCGATCAATGGCCAGCTGATCTGGTTTTCTCATTGACAGTGACAGTGACTCTGATATGAAGGAGAAATAAATGTGAACAGAAATACAGATACGGATGATGTGAAAGTTTAACCCTTTCTTACGTGCAGACACACTTTAACCATGTCCCTCATACGACAATTCTGCAGCAGACGACTTTGAACATATTTTGTCAGATGGATAACCTATGACTAAAAGTGGAAAACATTGTGACAAAAGGAGAAATTGCACGTTCTGTGCAATTTCTTCTTTTGTCACTATGTTTTCAAAACGCCGCCTGCTTTAACCCTTTCCCTCATACGACAATTCTGCAGTAGACGACTTTAAACATATTTTGTCAAAAATAAATAATCTCTATTATAATTGAATGGTTAACCATGACTTAAAGTGAAAAACATTGTGGCAAAAGGAGAAATTAACACTATATAACATTATGCACTTATACATTTGTTGAGATTTTCCATACAACTGCCTAGATGATTTCAAAGATGATTTCAAAGTTGTCAGCTGCAGTTTGTTGTTTGTGGGAAAGCTTCAAGATTAGATGTATACATATTACCTGATGTGTAATATAAACCCTTATTTTACTGACTTCCTGCTACTTATAACATTAGTTTTCAATGTTGATATGTTCTTGTTTATTTACCCTTTCCCACATTCAGCAAATCTGCAGCAGAGGACTTTGAAAACAGTATAAAGTCAGAAATATGGAAAATCTCTAAAATTGAAAGCAAAAGATATTGAATAAAGATGAAATCATTGTGGTAAAAGAAAAAATTGCTCATTATGATCAATTTCTTCTTTTGACACAATGTTTTCAGAGGTATCAGAAAGCGTCTGTATGTGGGGAAAGGGTTAATGGAGGTGTCCTATCATGGATTCTTGAATGAGCAAGCACTTTAGGTCTAGATTCGACTTCAGGAATATGCAGAATTATCTTTGTCTACATTGTTCACAAATGTATTTGAGCCGTCGTCCCGCGAGAAAACCAACATTTGACTGCATATTGTATCGACCTGGATCAGCCTAAGCATGCTGCGCAGGCTTACCCTGATAGACACTTTTCGGCTCCTGTGGATTTTCTGTTGCAGGAATCATTACTCTATACCTCTATCCCCCTGAGACGGAATGTGTCTGCATGGATCAGTCTTCACGGACTGCACAGGCTGATCTGGGTCTATACATTATGCAGAGGCCATAATGTTGGTTTTTTAGATCACCTGAGCCAAAGGCTCAAGGTGAGCTATTCTGATCACTTTTTGTCCGTCGCCCGTCGTCCGTCCGGTGTTAACTTTTAGCTTTAAACATCATCTCCTCCCAAACTCCAAGGACAATTTCCGTGAAACATCACAGGACTGTTCCTCTGGTTGGCCTCTTTCAAAATTGTTCAAAGATTTAAATTCCATTGAGAACTTTGGTTGCTGCGGCATCAGAAAGGGGACAAAATGTCTAAACTTTAAAAATCTTCTCCTCCGAATCTGCCTGTCAGATTCAAATATAATTTGGTAGAAATGTTCCTTGGGTGACCCTCTATAAAAATTGTTCAAGCCATACTGATTGGGCGAAAAACATGGCGGCATCAGAAAAGGGACAAAATTTGAAAATTCCATTTTTATGAAAGTGCTTGTCTGATTTTAAGAAAATATAATACGAATCTTACTGTAATGATCCTCTATTTAATTTGTTTAAGCCGTTTTGATTGGTTACACAATCATATCAACCAGGCGTCATCACAAAAAGGGTAAATTGAACTTTTAGCTACAAATGACAACCAACTCCTATCATTCCAATAGACCAATTTCCACAAAACATCGCAAGAATGTTCCTTTGGTGGTCCTCTTGCAAAATTGTTCAAAGATTTAAATTCCATTGATAACTTTGGTTGCTGCGGCATCAGAAAGTGAGAAAAATACCCAAATTTTAAAATCCTTTTCCTCCATAATCTACTTGTGCGATTGCAAGATAATTTGGTAGAAATGTTCCTTAAGTGACCCTCTAAATGAACTGTTGAAGCCATATTGATTTCGTTGAAAAACAGGGCAGCAAGGCGGCATCAGGAAAGGTGCAAAATGACAAAAACTTTATAATTCCATTCTTATTAAAGTTCTTGTTAGATTTCAAGATATAAATGGCCTTTACTGATAAGCTGTTTCTTGAGAAGTGTCCACTCCTTTGCAGTTTCATTTGCACTCCCTGATAAAATTTTCCCAGATATTTGCAGTTAAATATTTGCTACTAATTTACTATCAATTAGGTGATCGATTTAGGGCCATCTTGGCCCTCTTGTTTCAAGGGACGGCTCATTTTATATTTGTAGAAGTAGCGTAATGATAAACAAATGTTTGTTGCGTATCGCTTATAGCAGGAAAACAGTTACTCTGTTCCAAAATTGAAAACATTAGGGGAAATTAATGGGGAATTTAAATCTAGACAAATTGATAAGATTATTATGAGAAAGTTAAGAGTTTTTGTTATGCTGGGAGCGAGCAGTAAGTGTTTTGTACAACATACAACAAATATGCAGCAGATGACTGATATTGTCGATATTTATAATTATATAAATTGAAGTTTATTTATTGAATAGAGTTGAAAATATTATATCAAAATGAGAGATTGTGCTCATCATGAGCATTTTCCCCTTTTGCCACAATGTTTTCAACAGTCATCTGCTACATATGTGTCAAAATCTCTCTGCATGTGGGAAAGGGCTTAGTTTTAAGATGTCCATGTATGTCTTCCATACAACCATGGGAAATAAACCTAAACCTGCTGTAAATACAACAGTGTTATTTTGTTACAAGGTTTCCATCAATATTTCTGAAATCTAACTTCAGTTTGAATCACTTCATTCCTAATACAGTTTGTTAGCAGAACATTTAGCTGGTAAAATGGCTTGGATTGTGTTTCAAATCATGGTCAAGGTCACTGTAAATTAGCTCTTTCCAAACTGCAGACACAATTTGACTATTTTTGAAAACATTGTTGCATTAGTAGAAATTGCTCATATTGAGCAATTATCTTCTTTGACCATATTGTTTTCAACTTATTTTAATAATATAACATCTTTCAGCATTACAACTAAAGCTAGGTCCGATCATTTTGACAAACTTTCATAGATTTGTAGTTTTCAGTGAGACTCAGTTTGGGATTGAAGTTCAAATCAATCAGTGCAATGGTTTTGTTGCATTGCCATGTACTTTGTTTGGCTATTTGGCTGTGTTTGAAATTTATTTAAGAGATAATTTTTGTTTATCGTTTCCATTATATAATTGACATTACACGGATTCATTCAAAACAGTCGTACTTAGATGTATTAACAACCTTTTTGTGTCAAGACGTGGAAATGAGGCTTCATCAATGGACAAGTTTTTAAAAACCTTGAATGAAATGGACATATTTCTCATTCAAAACAATATCCTTTTATCTCATTTTTCTTGAAAAGATGTCTGCAGTACAATCAATATTGGTAAGGGAAAGAATAAAAGATAATATTGATGAAGCAGTGAAAGAAACAAAAACAGCTAGCTAAAACATAAGGGATGTAGGGAGTGAAAACTTGCATGTGAATGTACAATAACATAATTATTTTCAAGCATTTTATCTGTGTAGATATTTGTTTTTTGAGATAATTTCTTACCCTTAACCCTTTCCCACATACAACAAATCTGCAGCAGACGACTTGAAATTTCTAGGCTAATAATAATATATTGAATTTCTTTATAAATGAAGCTACATGTATACTTATTGCATAGAGTTGAAAACACTGACAAAAGGAGAAATTGCTCATTGTGAGCATTTTCTCCTTTTTCTACAATGTTTTCAGCAGTCAATTTCTGTAGAGGGGTCAGAAAGCATATGTATGTGGTAAGGGTTAGCAAAAAATTAAAATCAATGCATGTATCAAGACCAGTTCGAAATCAGATTGCATGTTTGTTTTGTAGCGCAACAAATTAGTCAAATATCACGCAAATATGTGTTTAAACATTTTATTATAATATAGGTTGCAATATGTATTATTTGTTTTGATTTTTTCCCTTAAGTATCTTATACATTTACCATTATGCTGGTATCGGTATTTGATACTGCTTGAAATGGAGTCCAGCTTATACTTCCATTGAAATTGTCCACTGTTTCTGTAGACATGTAATGAAAGTCTGAATTGGTTATGTTAATGTATCATTTGCATTTATATGTTTATTTGTTTAGTGTTATAAGTGCTATAAATTATAATATGACCCCATTATTGGGGATAATATTCAAGTTGTCCTTTGTTAACAGTATAAATGTAAATCAAGACCAGATTGTGCATCCACATAGTCTGATCAAGATTAACACTGATCACACATTACTTATGAAAGCTTGTTAGAAGCTTCTCTCCACTTGTGTATAGTATGATAAGATTCTGCAGAAGTACAGACTGAACTTGATCCATAGTCTGATCAAGCTTCTCTCAACTTGTGTATAGTATGATAATATTCTGCAGAAGTACAGGCTGATCTGGATCCATAGTATGATCAAGATTTACACTGATCTCGCATTACTTATGTTAGCTTGTTAGAATCTTCTGTCAACTTGTGTATAGTATTATAAAATTCTGCAGAAGTACAGGCTGATCTTGATCTACCCTGTCCAGAAATGCCATCACGTATCTTTTGAATTGGCAGGCTCATAGAAAGTTATCAGTTGATCTGTATCAGACAAAATTGTTCTGGTTGTAACTTTGAGAAGGTTTTGGTTTCATCAGAATCCTTTCTCACATACACCAATGCTGCAGCAGACCACTTTGAAAACTTTTGTGATAAACGAAAGTATGATCAATAAAATGAGTTGAAAACATTGTGGTAAAAGGAGAAATTGCTCATCATGAGCAATTTCTCCTTTTACCACAATGTTTTCACAATATTTCTGCTGCAGATGCCTCAAAATTTGTCTACAAGTGGGTAAGGGTTAAAGTGAATTCTCCTGAGAAAAGTATGAGTAAAATTCTAGGTTTATAGGCTACATTGACATATGAGCCTGTCCATGCAAAACACTATAATGTGGTATTTATGCATACACTAGGTTCAGATCAACCTATGTATCTGCTCTGTCTTATCTGAATCTACACATATTGACAGAAGCATCTAACAAGCTTTTGAAAGTAATAATTATGTGTACAGTATAGATCTTGATCAGATTGCTTCTTACAAGCTTATGAAAGTAATATGTGAACAGAGTTTAATATTGATCAGATTGTGGGGATGTGCAGACTGATCTTGGTCTCCATTGTTCACAAACACCAACTAGTTCCGTGAATTCCCATGGATAGGCTGACCTGTATATTGTGTAGGCGGGAGTTGAAGACCCATGCAAGTCTGCTTTAACATACTTTAACTCTTTCAGCGCCGAATTGTTTAAAGTAGACCATTCCATGTTCAAAATCAGGCGTCTCCATTTCTAATGTAATACAAGTTTCTACTATTTTGATAAATAAAAGGCAAACAAAGCTGATTTCAAGTGAGACAGCTCGTTACGATCTGACTCGCCTGAATCAGTATTGTTTGCAAAAACCTCAATGTTGCCTTTGGCTCTGAAAGAGTTAAAGGTGCCGAGATAGAGATCAAAATGTTGATGCTAATAGTTACGACAAAGTTAGTAATAAATAGTTCAAAACTCGCAGTAAATGTTGAAAAACAGTCAATTGGAAGTCATGAAAATGTTCAAAATTTAGCTTTCTGGGTTTGTCTACCCAGTAAAAATGAAGCGTACACAATCAATATTTAGATGTTTTTTGTGTTGGAAAGTTAAATTATTACTTTTTTCTTTTCCGGAATTATGATTCTAATACGACAACTTTTGAACAGTTTTTAAAACTTTGACTATACCTTCTATAATCTGGAGTTAAGCACCTATTAAGTCTTCACAGATCATAGAAATGGCACCATGCTGCTTTTCCAAAGACCCAGATCAATTAACTTTAGTGGTATTGCTGCCAAGCTGTGGCCATAACAACCATTTGCAATGCTATTCTGTGAAATGAAGAGGTTCAAGTCAAATGGTTCAATCATAAATATTATCCTAAATTCACACTTGTTTTCATATTTTTGCAGCTTATGACTATTGAGATCATAATGGCATCCATGTTTATTTTTAATCTTTTTAGAAATAACATGTCGAATTTACTACATGTGATATTTGTTGTCCTTGATGTTTTCAGAGAAGAAGGGTAACTTTTAATATTGTTTATCGGATAAAAATTAACACACATAAAAGTATGCTGAAGGAATGATAATACATAATCCCTTGGTTGATACAGATGGTATTTGAAGTGTCTACAGCAGATGTCTTTTGAACAAATTGTAAGAAAAGAAACAATTCAAAGTTGAGTGATTTCTTCTTTTCCCGCAATGTTATCAACTCTTCTTCAAATACATTCTTTAGATTTTTCAGACTCAGTACTTTCTTACCTAGATTTGCTCAAAGCAGATGACACTTAACATAGCATATGTGAGAAAAAAAAGTACAGCCATGCCACCAAAAAAGTAATCACATTGTATTTGATGTTAGCAAATGGTGAAATCATTGTTGATAAATGCCAAACTTCACCAGAGCAAGATGTATTTAATGTTCAATATATCGGGTATTTCGTTACAGTATGTAGATAGCTTTTATTAAAGATATCCATGTGTACATGTATATAGTTTTACCTTGTCTTTTATGTTGATGCTATGACTGTTTCTCAACAGTATTAACGTGATCAGGGTCTTTATGCAAAGATGCATTGTGTAAACCGTTTCCCACCTGCAGACGACTTTAGAAAACATTGTGGCCAAAGGTTAACAATTAAGCTATCTTTTATGGAGATTTTTCAGGCTTTTGTCACTATGTTTTCAAAGTCGTCTGCTGCAGATTTGTTTTATGTGGGAAAGGGTTGAATACCATGGCAGGGATCACTTGTCCGTTTGTCCATCACGAGTTTGTCCATCACACGGTTCTATTGGAAGTTGACACGTATGTTCTTTCAAAAACTCTTTGTACATGTATTTATATGAAATACATGTATCTCCATCAACTTTGTGGTTTTAGTCCCACCTGCCAAGGTAAGGTAACACTTAGGGATCTTTTGTTTGAGTATGTCTGTCTGTCTGATACGCTTAAACTTGGTTTATGTTTACTGGGAATTGGAAAGGTAACATATACTTTGTTTAAACATTTTTTTTTTCATTACATCTGTAAGTATTTGCAATATTACATAATTGATCGGATTTAGAATGAATCTCTCTTCATATATTTAAGCTTTTAAACTTTTTTCAATGGAAAAACACATGATTAGAATGACCAACATTGATTTTGATGAAAAATACAGTATTTGTATGTATCTATGCATAAAGGTTTGGATTATTTTGATATTATGATAAATAGTATGCTGTTTATTTCGGTAACTGTAATTGATAGAGGGGATTTTGTTTAACATTGTTTAATAAGGTTCAAGCTGCGTATTTAGAAACGGGGAATTTCGTCTTCTAGTCTACATTGTTTTAAATGATATATTACTTTATACTGTGGATTGTAACGATTATTGCGTAATATACATTTAAGTTGATCCCCAGTTTAAAACAAAAAATTCTCTGGTATTGTTATGATGATAGCTATCTGCATTCACACTATCAGATCAAAAGCAAACTTAGTGTTCCTGCAATATTTTCTGACTAAATGGTGAATTTGGCAGCGCCAGATCAATCTGTGTGGCAGACCTCTAGATAAGGGGAGTTTTACATGCTCTAAAATCCTTATTTGACCCTCTAATCATATGATGTGGGTACTCAAAAGAATCGTCTCACTGAGACGATTCATTTGAGTACCCACATCAAAGGGTTTGGTTGGATAATAAGAAAGATATTTGGGGAAAAGAGCTGTAAACCGCTTCTTAACTGGACCCCTGCGTGCAGTTTGATGTGTATATACAGAGGTTACATATGCCCTATTTTTGGTTTTGTAAGAGCAACGTCCTTAGAAGGGGGATAACCCACATACATCGCAATTACATTGTTCTGGACAAAGCTTTAATAATGCCTTTGAAATCTATATACATATGATAGGTTAACTTTTAAATGAAATTGAAAACATTGTGGCGAGAGTAGATATAGCTCATTATGATCAATTTTCTCCTTTCTCCACAGAGTTTTCAAAAGATGCAGATGCGTCAAAATGTATTTGTATATGGGAAAGAGTTAACAAACCCACATGTATAGGATTGTTCAATATATACTATGAGTAAATGATCGTATGTATTCACGAAGCAGACATTGAGAATGAATTAACAAGTATAAATTATGTATTATGAATTAGAATATCAAAATGCATCACCAACAGGCCGAAAGAGTGCAAGCTGCGAAGACATATACGAGCTTGTCAGTGGAAAAAAGGTACATGTACAAGTTGGCATTATTGATCAGTGTAGCTTCATATCACCTTTCACGTTTGTCCAGTCTTATCAGAATCTACTCAATCTGCTGCTTGTTTTCAACGTCGTATGCAGTTGAGAACAATATGAAAACTATTCATGTAAACTTGTACACATGTGTTTAAGGCATACGTACGCGTGTTTAGGATATGAGCTGTCCCTCAAGAAGACCAACATTATTGCATCTGCGTAATGTATCTACCAGATCTGTCCGCGCAGACTGATCCAGGCCGACACATTTTGTCTCGGGGGGGGGGGGGGGGGGGGGGTATAGAGTAATGATTCCCTAAACAAAAAATCCACAGGAGGCGAAACGTGTCTGTCCGGGTTGGCCTACGCAGAGCCCATACTGTTGGTTTTCTCGCGAGAAAGCTCATATAAAGCTGATGTATTTAGGTGGTAAGGCCATGTGTATTTCAATCCTTTCCCACACACAACAAATCTGCAGCAGTCGACATTGAAATCATATTTGCCAAAATATATAAAAACATATCTTAAAATTAAAATATGATAATTGATATAATTGAAAACATCGTTGCAAAAGGAAAATATTATCATAATGAGCAATTTCTCCTCATGTCACAATGTTTTTAAAAATCGTCTTGTGCAGAGGCGTTATAATTGTCTGTGTGAGGGGAAGGGTTAATTACACACGTACCTATGATTGAGTACATCATTTCCTGACATTACATGCAGTATCGGGATGGAAATTAAATAAAATAAAGTTTAAATAGTTTGTTCGTTTAACCCACCATTCAATAACTTATATATTATTTTGAAAACACTGAAACATGGAGCCAATTTCAAAATGATCAATCTATCGTCTTCCAACAATGTTTTCAACTCTATTTAAAAAAAAAAATCCCGATCTTATCTTCAAAATATCATTTCGGATTAACCCTTTCCCACATACAACAAATCTGCAGCCGACGACGTTGAAAACATGTAGGGAAAAAATGGGACAATTTCTATTAGGGAAAGTTAAATTATTGAAAATACCTTGAACAAATCGTGGCAAAAGGAGAAATTGCTCGTTTTGAGCAATTTCTACTTTTGTCACAATGTTTTCAAAAGTCGTCTGCGGAGGCGTCAGAAAGCGACTATGTGGTAAAGGGTTAATGTAACAGATTTAAATGAAAAACACATGATGAAAGATAATATAAAATCTGGTGATGAGTTTCGGTCCCTGATTCTATCGGTCCAGAGGATGTCGGATCTCGTGATGAGCAGGGATCGATCCTCTGGCTTGGCCTGCACCTTATGCACGTGTGGCGATTTGCGTTGCATTTCCTGGTTAATACACTTTGAGTATGAAAAAAAGGTACATATTGGCTTCAAGATCGACACTCTTCAACTTTTACTTAACCCTTTCTAACAAACGGACGCTTTCTGACGCCTCTGCAGCAGACGACTTTTGAAAACATTTTGACAAAAGTAGAAATTCCTCAAAACGAGCAATTTCTTCTTATGCCATAATGTTTTCAATTTTTATTAGTAATTATACTTATTATACGCCCGTTTTGAAAAAAACGGATCGTATTATTGGTTTACCCGCGGCGTACGGGCGGGCGGGCGGCGTCCTGTATGTTGTCAGCTAAATAACTTTAGAAGCCTTTGTCCCATCATCACCAACTTTGGACAGAAAGTGTATTGGCATAATATCTTGGACAAGTTCGATAACTAGCTATATCGCTTTAGTCAATCAAGAGTTATCGCCCTTTAATTATATAAATTATCTAAAATTGGAATCGTCAGCTAAATCACTTTAAAAGCCTTTGTCCAATCATCACCAAAATGTTATCAGAATATGTAAAGGGCATAATATCTTGGACAAGTTCAATAACTAGCCATATCGCTGTGGACAATCGAGAGTTATTGCCCTTTAATTATAGAAATTACCTCAAATAGGTATTGTCCGATCAATAACTTTAGAAGCCTTTATCCAATCATCACCAAATTTAGTCAGAATGTGTATGGGCATAGTATCTCAAACAAGTTCTACAACCAGCCATAGTGCTCTAGTCACTCTAGAGTTATCGCCCTTTAATGACATAAATTACCTAACATCGGTCTTGTCCGATCAATAACTTAAAAAGCCTTTGTCCTGTCACCACCAACTTTGGTCAGAATGTGTATCGGCAAATTATCTCGGACAAGTTCGATTACCAGTCATATCGCTTTATTCACTGGATAGTTATTACCCTTTAATTATAGAAATTACCTCTAATTGGTCTTCTCCCATCAATAACTTTTGAAACTTTATCCAATCATCACACAATTTAGTCAGAATGTGTATGGGCATAATATCTCGGACAAGTGCAAAAATAAGCCATATCGCTTCGGTCATTGTATTTGATCATCACCAATTTAGACAATATGTTGATGGGCAGAATATCTTGGTCAGGTTCGATAACTAACTACATTACATTAGTCACTCCACACTTATATCCCTCGAAATGGCCAAAACTATATCAACAATGTCCGTTCTCTAAATTTGCCTGACGTACAACCAATTATCACTATACTTGGTCTCAAAAAAATAGGACATTTGGCGCTCTTGTATTTATAGAGCTTTTACATATTTTTGCTACTATGTTTTTAAAGTCTTCTGCTGCAGTTTTGTTGTATGTGGGAAAAGGTTACACAAGCTTGTTAGAAGATACAGTCAACTTGTTGAGAGTTTGATATGACAGCAGGTTGACATGCTGATCTGAACCTACACAGTTTAGAAATGCCTACTTGTATTTTTGCTTATGCACTTGTTAATGTAATGTTTGATTGACGTTAAACTTGTGGAGTAACACTTATGGTCGATATAGCATAGAGGTTGACGGTGAATGCTTTCTGACGCCTTTGCAGAAGACGATTTTTGAAAACGTTATGGCAAAAGGTGAAAATGTGATACCGTACTAATGCGAAGTATAGAGGAAAGGGGTAGGTTGGTGTTTTATGGAGTAAGATAAGTGATAGTACCATTCTAGTTTTATCAGACATTACATCTAGGGTCCTTCTAAATATATAAAGACAGTGAAAGAGTTGGAACAAATCGATAAGCCGACTTAATTTCCAGTTATCTCGAGTCCACTATATCGTACACATACGTTCACACAGGGGTTGGTTCTGTTTTATCTTGATATGAGCCGTCCAATGAGAAAACAAACATCATGGACTCTGCGTAAAGTATAGAACAGGATCAGCCTAAGCATGCCGCGCTGGCTCACCCGGATAGACACTGTTCACTTCCTGTGGATTTTCTCTTTCAGGAATCATTACTCTATACTTCTATCGCCCAGAGACGGAATGTGTCGGCCCGGATTAGTCTGCGCGGAGTGCGCAGGCTGATCTGGATCGATACATTACGCAGATCATAATGTTGGTTTTCTCGCGGGACGGCTCATATACATTGGGAGAGGATCAATTGGACGGAATAAGACAGTAACTACTTCGAAATGAGTTCAGTTTTCTGCACAAATGTCGCCATCAAATTATATTTCTCGATTAATCAATACAATGCATTACAATAGAAACGACATGAATGTCTGAAACAAATATTATTTGAAAGTTATCTCAAGAGGCAATTAAGAGAATATCATAAACATAGGTTAAGGAACAAGCGTAGACTTTTTCGTCTCGTTCTCCCTGGCAAACATCTCCCAGGATTCTTTTGAAGCTTTGCAACCTTCGAGGAGTGGGGCCGTTTCCGGTAAAAGAGCTGCTAGCGTCGTGTACAGTGGTATACAGATGAAGTTGATAAAGCCGATCTGAAACAGGAACAATACGCCATTTCAAACAAGGTAATATAAAAATCAGCATTCACGTTCTCTCAGTCTGATCCGGATCTATCCGGTTCGCCATGTTTTCATTCAAGCATCATCCCATACGCATCTTTTTGAGAACATGGGTGTGTTGAGATGTACAGTTGTAATTAATAAATTGCTTGGTTTATAACGTTGCTTTTAACACTTGTTAGTGATATCACGGCGTAAGTTACAAGTACTACTGGTACACATATCCAGACACCAGCCACTCAGTCGTAACGCTTACCCCGTAACCCTTAGAGCCAAGGTGGGCAAGCAGTTCTACCACTGTTATAGTTTCATGGTGGTTATTAACTCCAAAGTTTGATAAGTTGGATCACAACTATTAGCCCAGCTTAACATGTATCCCAACGCACCCATCATATGACAAAGTTAGCCCAATTTTCAAGAATCGTTCAGTCATATCACGGCGTTAAATTCACGTATCGGGGGAGGTAACCAATCTAGGTTAACTATGACTTAGCCTTAATATCTTACCTGTTGTTTAGGGATTTCGTCTATGTTTATACGATCCATCATCGGGATAGGGGTCATACCGCGCTTCTTTTCTTCATCCCCCTTAAAAATGAATCGAATAATCGATCAGCTATCGTAAAATAGGGTCAATGATATGATTAAGGCAGATACGGAATTTTAAACTGAGAAATTGTTGTGATTAAATGAGCAAGCACAGCTCCTTACTCGTTTTGTTATAACATAAGAAAGTTACATAGTAAATGAGCGGCTTTCCAGGAATTCTTAACGTATGGCAATTGTGACCTGTGAAAATAGGAAGCAACATGCGCCACTGTTCGCAAATAAGTCACATATTGCTTATGTTCGTGTGAATGTGCAGGGAGATCTTTATCTTGTAATAATTGGCCTCGTGTTTTCCGAAGGTCGTCAATCAAATACACTATGTGAAACGGTAGAGTATGTTATGTATAAATAGTTTCGGGTTCCGATCAGCCTGTGCATCGTCTTCGTCTTATCAGAGTATACACACAGCGACAGAAGCTTATAACAATCTTAATAAAGTCGTTTGTGATAGTGTATATATTTATCACACTGTGTTGATGCACATGTCACAGATCTGGATCTACACTGATGACAAAAGCCACAGTAGACCCTTTCCAAGGAACGGGCTCAACTTTGTTGCACTAACAATTACATGTTATTAATTTCGCTATGGAATATGCATGTATGTTGGTGATTTGTTAGGGTATAGGGGAAAGCGACCGGTTTTGAACCGGTTTGTGAAACAACAGTAAGAAGCAAAATTCTAAACTGTTTCACAAAACGGTTCCAAACACGTCGCCATCATACGCAGTCATGTTGGACACTTTCAATCTTCCATTTACTGTTGTCGATTGAAACCAGTGGTAGTGGAATCACAGCTACATGTGTAGTTCAGTGATATTGCTCTTTGCAAGGTATGAAAGAATATTAAACTACGGACCTGTATGTAGAATTCTTCATACAGAATTGAAACTGTCTGTTTCTGGGAGCTCCATGGTTTCGGGATGGCACACAAGTCGGCGCCAGTCATCATTAAGTTTGTTAAGGCGAGCTTATGTTCCTCGTCACTAAAATTG
Organism: Serripes groenlandicus; assembly: GCA_031761405.1. Lineage (NCBI taxonomy): Eukaryota > Metazoa > Mollusca > Bivalvia > Cardiida > Cardiidae > Serripes > Serripes groenlandicus. Next base: position 59,739,678 of record JASEVX010000006.1, on the reverse strand, counting down.
AACTCTCCAGTGTCAATCAACTTCGTCAGGAATTTCTGAGTCGGAAAATACGCGGATAGATCTGTTGCCAAGATGAACACTCTGAATAAAAGAATATGATTTAATTGTAATATCATTTGACTTGCTTTCACCATGGGAACAGACATGTACTCTAGTGTTTTCGTTCTTTTTAAAATCATATCAAATGTCACCATTTAGATTACAATTAATTATACACTTCAAACTTTGCTTTGCAAAAATAAGTAAGGTTAAACTGAAATATGCTTAACGAAAAGAATATCAATAATTGATAGTCAGGTAATGTATATTGTTTTCATTTGGTCAGAAGATACTTACTTAATATTTTCCAACACCTCTCTGTGCTGATGCGATGTCAAAAAGGATAAGATTTCGTGTCCGTCTGAATGGAGAATAGTAATCGTCTGCTTGTAATGATGTTGTTCCATCGTCGAGGACGAGTACAACGCCGCCAGGGGGAGCTTTAATTTCTTGAAGAAATCGTTGTTGTAACCACGATGATCGAGGTCATGGCAAATTCCGCCAATGATAAAACTCATTTTCTCAAGACGTGTAAATTGATATGTCTTCACGTCTGTGAGAATTCTCCATAAAGAGTGCGAGACGTGAACACCGTGTTGCCAGTTGTGGTAGCTCACAGGACGATAGTTTTTACGCACCGTGAGTATAAACCGACAGAGTTTTTCAAACTCAAACGTACTTTCTCCGAACATATCGCGGATCATATTAACACAGAGATGCGGAAGGATGGGGTCGAGATCATAGCAGCAGAAGTCGTAGGTTCTAAACGTTGGCGGGATTTGATCCTCTGGTAAGATAGCGTTCTGCATAAAGTCATCAAGAACGTCCTCCTTGCATGACAAATGGAATTGTAACACCTCCATAGCAACCTGGGAACAGAAGGAAGTTCATTAGATGCTGTATCGGTTACCTATACAACCGCCTCGTTGGTATTGTGGTAGAGCGTCCATCTCGGTGCGGTAGGGTTTGGGCTCGATCCCCGATCAGGTCTGCAGGGTAAGCATTACGAGTGAAGGGCTGGTGTCCGGATAAATTGACCAGTAGTACTGGTAACTTACCATGACGCGCCGTGATATAACTGAACATTGTTGAAAGCGGCGTTAAACACCAAACAATTAAAAACCTACAATTCATCAGAATGAGACTTTAATTGTTAACCCTTTCCCACATTTAGACGCTTTCTGACGCCTCTGCAGCCGACGGCTTTTTGAAAACATAGTGACAAAAGAAAAAATTGCTCAAAACGAGCAATTTCTCCTTTTGCCAAAATGTTTTCCACTTTTAGTCATAGGTTATCCATTCAATTATAGAGATTTTCTATGTTTTGACAAAATATGTTCAGAGTCGTCTGCTGCAGAATCATCGTATGAGGGGAAGGGTTAACATAAATGTGCCATTGGTTCGTTGTTCAACCAGATTTGGTTATACACTGTTTCAAAACTCCTGCTTGTATACTTTCCCACAGAAGAGCCAATATAGAGCTTGCTCGTATATACCAAATTGCCATTTTAATTAGTTTGAATAATTAGGTTTCATGTTTATTATTGAAGTTGATCAAAGTCAAAGTCATGTTCACAATATCATAGATTTTAAGGCAGATCCGTTCCTGGAATTGGTTCGGGTTTAGCTATATATTCGAATTATCACATGTTTTAGTTATCACATGTTTGAATTATCACATGTTTGAGTTATCACATGTTTGAGATATCACATGTTTGAATTATGACATGTTTGATATATCACGTTTCCACTGTTTTTCATCATTACTTCTTTCATTACCGAATTTCACAAATCGACTCTTCATTGTTGAAAGCGTTACCACTCCATTTTTCGTCCAACAGGAAATTTGGAAAAGAAATTAATATCTAAGTGGTAAGCAATGCAGATTTCAGGTGAGACAGGTCGTTACGATCTGTCTCACCTGAATCTTCATTGTTTACAAACGCCTTTAAATGCCTTTAGCAGCGAAATAGTTAAAGCAATACCTTATACTGCACTTGTTGGTGGGTCAGCATATTGTAGATACGAGCGTAATGCAGTGCCAATGCACAGTAGACAGCGAATAGTTTGAACGATGCTTCATCTTCCTGAGTAAAGTGATCGCCTTCGAGTCTGAAAATGAATTTGGAAAATGATTGCGACGCGCAAGTCAATAAGGGATCTTGTTGCATTTGCGTAACAATCAAAGGACCGAGAGTCCGGACCCCGACAATCCGTATTTCCGGGGCTTTACAAAGGCCATTGTGACAAGCCTCATTCACCTTTTCTCTAATGGACTAAATAGCATATATGTGCGAAGGTATGACGTTTCCTGGAAATAATGGAGTGTGTAGTACACGTGAGGGAAAGACAGAAAACATACTTTAGATGAATTGAACACCATGATATAACTGAACACGGCTGTAAACGAAGTTAAACCCTTAGCAAATCAAAATCCTAACTGCTTTCCGACTGAGCTATCGCAATTCCATGAACGAATCACACAGGAAAGTTCACAATAACATGGACATACAACAAGTATACATAGTGGTAATCAATTTATATAATATATACATGATATAACTGAAAGCGGCTTTTAACCCATAGAAATCATCTATTATTCAATAAAACATATCATCGCAATATTCCACAAACAAATCACAAGTCACGACATGACGTACATACATAAACGGCTGTATTATATATAATAAATCATACACATTGGTAATCAAGTTATACCATGTACCTGTTTATCATTTGAACGACGCCAAGCACTCCATTTTTGTTGCTAATTGGCATACACAAAATGTGTTTGGTCTTGTATCCCGTCAGCTTGTCAATGTCAGGGTTGAATCGATCATCTTTGTATGCATCCTTGATATTAACAATCTGAAAGAATATGGGGAAAAGGATTTTAAATTGTCATCGCATGGACAGTAACACCTATGTTTTGGCTAAGATGAACACATTTAATAAATAGAAGAACTACAACAACTGGACATTTAACTCATCCAGCGGCAATGTCAATATTGATGTTTTTGCAAACAGTACAGATTTAGGTGAGTCAACTCGTAACGAACTGTCACACAGGAAATCAGCATTGCATATCTGTTGGTATAAATAACAGAACAGAACAGAATATTACATACTATAAGAAATAACAACCACTTTTTACAATTATAAAATAGAGAGTCAACGAAGACGAAACATAATTGTTATGTACATTCAAATTAGTTTGTGAAATGTTCACTTTAAGGCCATACGTTAAAGCGCATTTATATAATTAAATATATTTCATTAAATTTAAAAAAAAAAAACACGTTGTGACAGGATGTCATTAAAATTTCAAATCGATTTAAACTTGACAATGTATAACTAGTAGGGTTTCAAATTTATTTAAACTTGACAATGTATAACTAGTAAAGTTTTAACAAATATATCAGGAACAAATGATACTCACTTTCAATAGTTTTCATATTACCAAATTTTCATAATCTATCAATTTACGGGATATTGGTATGTCTGTCTCATACCCTTTCTAAGTCATGTAAGGACAGTTAAACACCTTTGAGAATATTTAATATTAGAGTACCGCTTTTGAAATAATTTAACTTCTTCAACTATTGTATTATAAATAAAGAATTCATACTTCAGTCGATTTCGTTTGTCGATTACTATGACTGTTGTTGTCTATTTGTGGATCTTTAACATGCTTGCTTTGCATTAAAATAAAAAAAAGACATTATTTTGATCGAATTTTAGAGAATACAATATTGTCATCTCATATAATGTTAAAAACAAATTTAATTTCATATAAAGTAATTTTTTTTTAATTAAAAGCTTTTTTCAAAGTCAAAGAGTATCCAGTATAATTGTTCCCCGCTACTTAGTGTTTTAGCCTTATGGTATGTAAACAAATAGACAATCTAATGTGCTTTTACCATTCTGAAAGCCAAACCGACAATGTGTTATCCTTACATTAGTTTGTGTCTCGAGCGATATTCTTTTAAACAGTATTTGGGAATATAGTTTAGCTAAAACATTATTTAAAGTTATTTCTCTTTAATTTGATGCTTCCGTCCGATCAATACTTTTAGATATTTGTACTAACACCACTTGCCAGGGACCTAGAGCTATTTTTTCATGAAAATGGCGTCGCCCGTTATTGAACATAGAACAGTCTACTTTATGAATTCGGCGCTGAAAGAGTTATAACAACGTTCTTCACTTCACAAATGCCCGATTGTCCGTTCGTGTCTTGTTGTTTCTTAAAGTTGTTCGTTACAGCTGTCTGTTGACTCCAGGCTTATTTACACTAGAGTACCGTTGAAAGAAAGTTTAGAAACTACGAACTGGAATGTAAGAGCGTAAGTTGCGTATGTGTACTTTTTGCAATACATGTAATATTGAGGATGATATATAAGTACATGTGAAAGAGGACATGTTGATCTCAGTTATTGTTGGTCGGTTAAGTTCTGACTAAAGATTTCATTATGACGTGATTTAATCTTTAAATTTTATTTCATTTGTCGACCGTTTAATTTGATGTTGTTATCCTTTTCTTTTTGAGGAAATCAATTGAAGAAGCAAAACAACAATTTTAGAAATGAAATGTGATATAAGCATAACAATAAACGAAGATGGGAAACTATTTCGGGTTATAATTTATACTTACTTCCCTTGTTTTAGCTACGTATCCTGCAATACCTTTTGCTGTGGGGAAGCGGATCTGGGACTTTTTCGTAAACAAGGGAATTCCATCGTCTGTCTTTCGTCCTTCATCGAAATAATCAGCAAACAGTTCGTGTCTGTAACAGAGGTAAAACCCTCAAGTAGTAGTAGAAATCATTTATTTTGGTGACTTGTGCATGTGTGCACACGATGCAAGATTACAAATATGTATCTTTATGCGGAGCGATGTGAAGTCACCTAACACAACATACTTACATAATTATATATATCATAGGAATATATAGAGGATATTTCATGGATGCTTATTAAAAATGATTATAAATAGAGATATATTCTATTTATCACATAACGTGATATATGAGGGGTCATTCGAAAAAAATGTCTATGACATATGCCGGTTTTAGCGCCAAAGTGACTAACGTTATAATGTCAAGAGGCTGATATGATGTCATTTTCATAGTTTGGTTTCCGCGTTGTAACAAAGAGTTGAGCGTAAGACTTTAAACCAAACTAGTAGTGTCATATAATATTTATGTAATGGGATTTTGACGCTCCCAGAGAGGGTTTATGTGATAAATACAAATATTTGAATAAGGGACAAAGACGACTAATTATACGAGTATAAAGAATTTCCACCTTTTAAGAAATTATTGCAAACTATCTACCTGGCTTTCGTCTTTCTAACAATGAGTTCAATACATGACGCTATACAGTTGACAAACATAATATGACGGAACAGATGTCAAGTGTGATCTGAACCTACACTGTTTATAAATGCCATTTTTTACATTTTACCTTGGACGTATCCTCATACGCATGGACATTCGTTTAACTAAATTACGTAAAAATATACCTGGGTGCCAATATCAATTCCATAGACATACAAGCCTAACTTTACGTACGTGTTTACAAAGACGTACATTAAACTACATAATTACGTATAAATATACCCGGGTACCAATATCACTTCCATAGACATACAAGCCTAACTTTACGTACGTGTTTACAAAGACGTACATTAAACTACATTACGTATAAATATACCCGGGTGCCAATATCACTTCCATAGACATACAAGCCTAACTTTACGTACGTGTTTACAAAGACGTACATTAAACTACATTATAAATATACCCGGGTGCCAATATCACTTCCATAGACATACAAGCCTAACTTTACGTACGTGTTTACAAAGACGTACATTAAACTACATTACGTATAAATATACCCGGGTGCCAATATCAATTCCATAGACATACAAGCCTAACTTTACGTACGTGTTTACAAAGACGTACATTAAACTACATTACGTATAAATATACCCGGGTGCCAATATCACTTCCATTGATATACAAGCCTAACTTTACGTACGTGTTTACAAAGACGTACATTAAACTACAGTATGTATAAATATACCCGGGTGCCAATATCACTTCCATAGACATACAAGCCTAACTTTACGTACGTGTTTACAAAGACGTACATTAAACTACATTACGTATAAATATACCCGGGTGCCAATATCACTTCCATAGACATACAAGCCTAACTGTACGTACGTGTTTACAAAGACGTACATTAAACTACATTACGTATAAATATACCCGGGTGCCAATATCACTTCCTTAGACATACACGCCTAACTTTACGTACGTGTTTACAAAGACGTACATTAAACTACATTACGTATAAATATACCCGGGTGCCAATATCACTTCCATAGACATACAATCCTAACTTTACGTACGTGTTTACAAAGATGTACATTAAACTACATTACGTATAAATATACCCGGGTGCCAATATCACTTCCATAGACATACAAGCCTAACTTTACGTACGTGTTTACAAAGACGTACATTAAACTACATTACGTATAAATATACCCGGGTGCCAATATCACTTCCATAGATATACAAGCCTAACTTTACGTACGTGTTTACAAAGACGTACATTAAACTACATTATGTATAAATATACCCGGGTGCCAATATCACTTCCATAGACATACACGCCTAACTTTACGTACGTGTTTACGAAGACTCACATTAAACTACATTATGTAGGAGAGCATAAGCGTAGCTACATACCAGGACGTAGTTATGCAATGTTTTACCCATTCAATGCAACCTTTTTAAATAGACTTATCCAGCTTTGCGTTTAGAAAAGTCAATAATAGGAATATCAAGATAAAACACGTTGTCTTGAACAGCCAACAGCATAGATCCGGGTTAAACGGCACGGATCAGCCGGCTGCTTTGGTTCTATACTGTTGATAAATGGTTCCCAATATCTGTTCCAGCGATCAAAGGGATAAGAAACTTAAGTGCGTAACATTCTATACGTATTGTCATTGTACATTGAACTGTCACGTAACCATACATAACACAGTCAGATTACCATCTAGTTCTATCAGAGTGTTGACAATCTAACCCTATTTTGCGGGCGGGCAAACGCAAAGAAGAACCTAAATACAATCTGTTTGCCATTCTTAATTCAATTCTCCTTACAGTTGACCTAGTGCATATTATATAAGTTTGCACTCTGATATATTGTTGATATTTTGTAAACATTAGCATGTCTGTTTTACCATCGTTTGAGCTATTCACGCATGACGCCCCTTTCCAATATAACCTAATCTACAACATACTATTGTTTAAATATAGGGTAGGTGGGATAAGGAAAGCTCAATACATGACATTGTAACTATTGAATAGAGTTAAAGACATTGAGGCAACAGGAGAAATGTTGGCACAATGTTTCAAAAAGTCGTCTGCTGGAGATGTGTGTGACATGTTGGGTTTTGTTGAACATACCTGTCTTCGTCCACAAGAAAGAGAGCACAACAATCAGCTGACACGAGTACTTTAGTAAACCTCATGATTTTAAACATACCTGTCTTCGTCCACAAGAAAGAGAGCACACCTATCAGCTGACACGAGTTCTTCTGTAAACCTCATGATTTTAAACATACCTGTCTTCGTCCACAAGAAAGAGAACACACCGACCAGCTGAAAAGAGCTCTCTAGTAAAGCATGGTTTTTAAACATACCTGTCTTAGTCCACAAGAAAGAGAGCACACCGATCAGCTGACACGATTTTATTATTAGTAAACCTCATGATTTTAAACATACCTGTCTTCGTCCACAAGAAAGAGAGCACAACGATCAGCTGACACGAGATCTTTAGTAAACAGCATGATTTTCGTGACAAGCGTATCAATATTATCCATGTCGTCAAACATCACCTTTGTCGATTCGAGTAAATGATTGTTCAGCTTGGTTTGTATCATTAGCATCTGCAATAATTACAAAATTTGAATGAACAGCATCTGAAATAATTGCAAATAATGTATACTAATCGCCTTTACGCGGTGAAGGGGTTAAATAGGGATACATGTATGGGTTAAATGTATATGTTATGCTCTTTTGTAAATACACATTTCCTGAATTATGTTAATATGTATTTTGTCACATTTTCTTTAAGGGTTTGTGGGTATACATATCAATGATTTATACATGTTAATTCTTGCACACTTTTGAGAACATTGTGAGCATAAGTGATAAAGCAATGAACTCTTTCGTCGACGTATTTCTAAATCGGACTCTTCCATCTTATAATTCTATTTTTCATATAACTTACTTGTATATTTTGAGATGGATTGTGAAGTATTGATGGCGAACTGCAGATAAAGATCAGTCCATATATATATACTGGCTGATCTTGGCCTGCACCTTTCGCGCGTGACATTCAACTCATTTTCGCGCGAAGAGGTTGTTAAAAGGGACAATTGTGTGGGTTAAATGTTTATGTAATTCTTCTCTGTTAATCCAAAATCTCTTAGTTATGTTAATCTGTTTGTATTTGCAATATATGTATGTTTTAATGCAATACAAAATATGAAATATTCCAGTAAGTATGTGTTCAATTGACTTCGTCTGAAATAATAACAATATTGTCGATTCCAGTACGTGATTGTTCACTTGGATTTTCATTAAAAGCATCTGAGATAGGTGAAAATGTTATCTATTCAAGAAAGTGACTTTTCACCTTTGTAGCATCTGTGATAATTACAAAATTGTTCGATTCCAGATTAGTGATCATTTAATTTACTTTGCACGACATTGAATACATACAGCATGTGATACCGGACAAAGAAAAGTGCCATTTGACACTGTGTATTGTTAGATTCCAGCAGTCATTGTATCGACTCTTAAATAAAGCTTGATCTGGTTCTACATAAGTGCTCGATGACCCATTTAACTGCGTCGATGTTCAAGTGTCTTTATCTAGGTTTGAATGTGAAAGCAGGAATGAGCAGATTCATAGCAAGTGTAGACACATATCGAGGGCTTGGCGTGAAACGGTTGTAACTAAAATTGGTATGTAGTTACCAAGGTTAATCCCCTCGCCATAATGTCTTTATAAACGTTAACTATTTTTTTCTTGGTAAACAATGGAAATTTAGGTGCCATTGCTCGTTCTGAGCAATGGCACCTAAATTTCCATTGTTTACAAAGGGGTCGAAATTGCCCCTTAACCAGGGTTTTCAAAATAGGTTTTTAGTTACAACCGTTTCACGCCAAGCCCTCGATATTGTCCTGAAAATGCGTGTCATCCAATGTAGATACAGACGGCTCTTAAACCTTTCCGTGACTTATTGTCGAAAAGTACATAGCCAGATCAAATTGCGTGGGTGCACATGTTGATTTGAACATACACCGGTCGATACTGTCACGGGATTTATTTTCGCAAAGCACGACTCTGATATGTTCTTTGCGATCAGCTAATACACTGAAGTGCTGTTGTTTTCGCACATCTAGAATTTTGTGGAAATCTCACTTGAAAAATACATATTTCACAAACACACACTGACACTACATTCGACTTGTAAATGGCATGGGTAATTGCTTTAGCTGTGACAATTCTTAAATCAAAAGCGCGACGTAGTAATATAGGGTTTCAAAATAATGATGAATGATTGCAGATTAAATTTCTATCTGAATTGACAGTAATATGATTATTAACAACATTGTCAATTAAATCAGGATATTGAACTCCTCATTCAATAGGTGAAGTTGCAATTTGCTACTTTCGTTGGCATTTCATGAATCAGTTAACAGTAAATAAACGACGCCATCGAAAATTGATAGAGGACATAAACAATACTATTCTACTATTTACACGTTTACCTTATTTAGTTTCATTTTCTGGACACAAGCCGTAATCCAGCTCATAATCGCATTGGTTAGCTCGAAATCGGCAGGAGAAAAGGCGTCCATTTGCCAGCCTCGGGTGAATTCAACTAGTGCGTAAACACTTCCACACTCGAGCAGCACGGGCAAACACATCACGTGATGCACAGACTCGTCACCAAGTCGCACTCCTTTTGGAAATCGAGAATCCTGATGAATATCCGAGGCGTTGATTGCTCTTTTGTCCACCGATACGTGGGCGGAGACGGTCATTTTATTTCCAACGGGACCGACATGCTTTAACGGCTTTTTCTCGTTGGGACAAAATATGGACAGATCAGTTTCTGTGGACTCCATGGCATAGAGGTTCATCCCGGTCGCGTCGACTGCGATGGAAATGACTTTAGCTATGTCATGAATCTTTTCGTATATTTGCGTATCTGTTGTACTTTCCATAATGCGTTTACACAGCTCTTCTACTCCGATCTCAGAGTACAAAGTGCTGATTTTTTGCGTCGGCCTTTGTCTCCGTACCTGAACAACGTCCTCACTATTTGGATTTATTTTCATCTTTTCAATAACTGTTTGTAAATAGTCTACCGACGTGGATTCCAAAAGATATTCCTCGAGGATAGAGGGATATCGGGCAAGATATTCCTTGATCTGGTAGACAGTCAATTCCGTTTTGCTGTTCTCCGCAGTCCATCTCTTTGAGGATTGGAAATTTGGAAAAGGCGTTCTTCTAGAGTACGCCAAATTCCGGACTGGTGAACTCATATTACAATTTATGACATTTAATATTTGTGGAAAACGTAAAGTAAATCAATAAAATCCGACCTGAGATATAGTTCAATGAATATGCCTTATCAACGTCAAATGAAACGTCGTTGTGAAGTGACGTAACTACGAACGTCGTTACGTCACATATATCACGTTAAACGTCATTGTAGTGGAAAGGTACGTTGCACAGCATGACGTTTTCTCTAAATTGCCTACGAATTACACCCGTTAGGCGAAAAGGAGCCTTATTCACTGTCGTTGTTGGCAACATACAAAGCTGCTACTGCCTGGAATTTGCTAGCTGTCTTGAGAAATTACATCAATGGCTGCCTAAAGATAGTCTGACAATAAGAGTTATTGTGAAGTGTCTTTATGTACAGTCTCATCTAAGTCTTAACCCTTTCTCTCATACGACAATTCTGCAGCAGACGACTTTGAACATATTTTGTCAAAAATTGAAAATATCTATAATTGAATGGATAACCTATGACTAAAAGTGGGAAACGTTGTGGCAAAAGGAGAAATTGCACGTTTTGTGCAATTTATTCTTTTGTCACTATGTTTTCAAAAAGCCGTCTACTGCAGAGGCGTCAGAAAGTGTCTATATGAGGGAAAGGGTTATATGTTCGCGGATGCAGCCGCCTTTCACTGACGATGCTCATGTTAGTTATTGTCTTACCGTATGTTTATTAAACCCTTTCAGCGCCGAATTGTTTAAAGTAGACCCTTCCATGTTCAAACTCGGACGACTCTATTTTCATGTTATAGGATTTTTGGAATATTTTTATAACTCACAGCTAAACAATGCAAATTTCAGGTGAGACAGCTCGTTACGAGCTGACTCACTTGAATCTGTATTGTTTTCAAAAAGCTCAATATTGCCTTTGGCGCTGAAAGAGTTAATTCAGTCCATTTGTATTTATTGTATATGCTTACACAGAGCAGCGAAACGACACGACTGTTGAGAAAAAACCCTTTAATACGACAGTTTAATACTTTATCTGAGTTGAAGAAAATCAATTAAGCGAACGAATACATGGACAAAATACAGGTTACTTTTTGGAATGAAGTTAAAACACAGTAGGAAAATGAGAAGTTTCTCCCAACCAGCTTTTTCTCAATTCCATAGCGTTTTCCATAAAATAATTGTAATCAGATGCATCAAATGGTATTTCTATTCTGAAAATAATTTAAGCTTTAAAGAACAACACCTTTCAAGAACGGCTGTATTTCGTAATCTCCTCTGGAGATGTTTGACTTTCTTGTATGTAAACCTTATTTTCGGCAGTTTATAACTACATTTAAACCTGAGTTTAGAGACCACCCGTGGGTAGTGACTATCTGCTCTTTATTCACATGTGTTTTTTAATTGCAGGGGTCATTTATACACAAAAGTGAGTACTTGGGAAACTTAAAGTATGGTCGCTATATACAGATAATTTCTTTTCCATGGTGGTCTTTAGCACAGGTTTGAATGTATATCATTTGGACTCCGCTCCAGCTTGATCCTTTTGTTAACGGAAAATTCATTGAATATGTCTACACTCTACATCTTCTTGCTGTACACATGTATAGTTGTAAGAGAATCCGTCTGGGGAGCGGAAGACCGGGGTTTGATCCCTGTGCGAGTCATGTCATACCAAATACTTACTTAAATGGTAGTACTGGCTTCGATCCTTGGCGCTAAGTGTCGCAGGCTTAGTATAACAACGGTTGCATCGGTAACCGGTAGTACTTTTAATACACAACGGAAATAGCTTTGATATTACTCAATGTTGTTTGTGGGAAATAATTACATTTCCTGTTTTATATCCATATTTCAATTTTCTCACAAAATGATACGTGGCTCGACTAAGGGGATATTTAATAACAGTCGTGTCTGCAGTGTCAGTAATTAATGAGCCGTACCGCGAGTAAGTCAACATTATGGACTCTGCGTAAAGTATAGACCCGGATCAGCCTAAGCATGCCGCACAGGCTTACCCGGATAGACACCTTTCGCTTTCTGTGAATTTTCTGTTTCAGGAATTATTACGCTATACATCTATACCCCTGAGACGGAATGTGTCGGCCCGGATCAGTCTTGGTCGATACATTACGCAGAGGCCATAATGTTGGTTTTCTCATCTGTCCAATTAGTAAATCACTAAGTAAATCATTAAGCGCCCAAAATGACCTTAGTTGTCGACGGGCCTTAAAACACCATTCATTCATTACTGTCCAATTAGTAACACAGAACATATGCTGCTGTTATTTGCGACAGTGCTCTATTGAACCTTTTGTAATGCCCGTTTCCCAAATAAGTACTTAAACTTTGGTTGTATTCGAATTCTGTTTCAAACAGGAAACGTTACATGTATTTTACCTTCCTCCGTTAAATCGAAGGAGAATACCGACGGTACGCAACACCGTTTTGTCCGACTCTACAGATTATCCAGTTAGTTAGTTAAAGACACAAGGGTTCGACTCCCGGTTGGGTCATACACAAAACCTTACAACACTTGCAAGGACGTCCCTCTTGGGTGCTCAGGGATGCACATAAAGCATAAATCAGGAGCGTATTGTGTTAGGTTTCAAGTAATTACAGGACATGTCTGCTCTGTTTGTCAGATAAATTGTAACGCAATACTTGGGATTGGCTAAATCAGTAGGAAATACGTTCCAGGGGAAAGGCCTCAGACGTTAGTGCTCTTTTAACCCGTTCCCTGATACAGTCGACATTTACGCATAGCCAGCAAACAAGTTTAGAAAACAATGTGGTACAACAGAAATATCTCAAAAACGAACAGGTACCACTGCATTGTCTATATAAAATAAGTATCAACTCTTTATCTTCAAGCATTGTGTACCGGTTCATAGTGACATTGGTGCGAAGGGAATTCTTGTCAAAGACTAGGAACAACTAGGGTTCAAAAGCCTATCTTCTATAAGAACAAACTACATTGCAGAACTTTGAATTGATTTGAACTGTTTTTGTTATAAAACCCATGGTCAGTTTCTGCCACAATAAGTGTTATATGGTCTTTGTCAAATCATTTCCTTGCTTGTTTATATAATCTAATCGAAGACTTATCTTCATTAATTAGAATTAGCTAAATCAGTATGAAATACGTTTCTGGGGAAAGGCCTTAGACATAAGTGCTTTTTAACCCGTTCCCTGATATATCAGACGACATTTACGCATAGCAAGCAGACGAGTTTAGAAAGAAATGTGGTAAAACAAACAAATGTTAAATAAAGCAGGTATCGCTTCATTGTATTGCTATCTAGTTAGTAACAGCTCTTTATTTCTACTTCTTCATATGCTATGTACTCTTCACCCTTTAGGTGCAAATGAGATGATTCTCGAATAATCTATTACAGTTTATGTTTATAGAGGTCACGGAATGAGATGATTCTCGAATAATCTATTGAAGTTTATGTTTATTTGTTCAAATAAATAAATTAAATTCATAACTTTGGTCGCTATGCCATCATAACGGGTGAACAATGACAACATTTGAAAAATCTTATTGTACAAAACTTCTGGCCAGTTTTGACACTAATTTAGCAAAAATATTTCTTTCGTGACCCTCTATCAAGTTTCTTCAAATAACTAGTCGTCTGCAGAATTGTCGCATGAATACTATGGTTAATAAACTCGCATATTTCGGGGGCTTGGCGTGAAACGGTTGTAACTAAAATTGGTATTTATTTACCAAGGTTAATCACCTCGCCATAAACTCTTTATAAGCGTTAAATCATTTTTCTTGGTAAACAATGGAAATTTAGGTGCCATTGCTCAAGCTGAGCAATGGCACCTAAATTTGCATTGTTTACAAAGGGGTCAAAATTGCCACTAAACCAGGGTTTTCAAATTAGGTTTTTAGTTACAACCGTTTCACGCCAAGCCCTCGATTTGATGCAAACGCATACACTTCATAAAGATGTGCATCATCCCACTTATGTCAGGGTCACGTTAGTCGACGCCTTCTTACTCATCTGCAGCAGACGACCTTTGAAAACATAAAGAGCAATTCTACCTTTAAACACAATGTTCTTAACCCTGTCCCTCATACGACAATTCTGCAGCAGACTACTTTGAACATATTTTGTTAAAACATAGAAAATCTCCATAATTGAATGGCTAACCTGTGACAAAAAGTTGAAAACATTGTGGCAAAAGGAGAAATTGCACGTTTTGTGCAATTTCTTCATTTGTCACTATCTTTTCAAAAAGCCGTCTACTGCAGAGGCGTCATAAAGCGTTTATATGAGGGAAAGGGTTAACTCTATTTAATAATTATTCCTTGATTTCTTATAGTGTTTCCACATATTTCCCTTGATATTTTCGATTATGTCTGCTACTGATTTGTTGTATGTGGGAAAGAGTGAACATTGTCTTTAAATCATCTGATGTGTATCTGAATGTACGAGTACATGAAGGTTGTGACGCTGTGATAAACCATGTCTGCACATGCTACCCCTACATCGCCTTGTTCTCAGATGTTTATACCTAAACGCTTTCACAGGAATCCGCCGTAGCCAATTTGTTATCGTCGGGGAGTTGGAACCGACTCAACGGTTACGATAGATCGCAATTGGGCAAGGCACTTTTCCTAGCCGAGAACTGATTTGTTTGCCCAGCGATCATGAATAAGTTAACTGTTGCCGTGATATAACTGAAATAATGTTGAAATCGGCGTAAAACCTCTGGCCCACACATAACAAATATGTGGTTCACGACTTTGATAACATCTTAGCATAAATGTTAAAAATCTCCGTTAATGAGAATTTAACTATTGCATAAAGTTGAAAAGGTGAATAACTCATGATGAGTAATTTCACCTTTTGTCACGATGTTTTCAAAAGTCGTATGCTGCTGATGAAACTACATGCGCTGTATTTTACTGTACAAGTACATGTAGGCTGTGATAAAAGCTTTGCCCGCACATGCTCCGCCTCCATCCCAATGTTCTCAGATGTATACAGAGTGACTGGCGTGAAACGGTTGTAACTAAAAAAAAAATTTTTTTACCAAGGTTGATCACCTCGCCATAAAGTCTTTATAAGCGTTAAATCATTTTACTTGGTAAACAATGGAAATTTAGGTGCCATTGCTTGTTCTGAGCAATGGTACATAAATTTGCATTGTTTACAAAGAGGTCAAAATAGCCCCTACACCAGGGTTTTCAAAATAGGTTTTTAGTTACAACCGTTTCACGCCAAGCCCTCGATACAACATACATACATACAACACATCAATCTGTAGCAGACGACTTTGATATCATCTTGGCATAAATGTGTAAACAGATTCGGCAATTAAATAACGTTTAAAACATTGTGGCAAAAGATGAGATTTCTCATGATGAGCAACCTTTTGCAACAATGTTTTCAAAAGTCATTACGATGTTACAGAGTCGTCCGAAAGCGTCTAATACGTGGGAAAGAAGTAATGGCGGCTCTTGAAGCGCTACACCTACTGTGGATATGGTTACGTAAATAACAACAAAGAATATGTGAATAGACATGAAGTTGTTATAACTGATGAAACATTTATTTTACTTTACACAACTTTGACACAAAAAGCATGGTAACTCGAGAAGCAATGTTGTTAAATATGAAATAGTCACTAAATATTTAATGTAAATGACAAAATGGATCGCTTAATAATGTGTTTAATTGGGAAACGCATACATTGAAATTATCAATAAAGTAGTAAGCTTAATAGACGCGTTTCACGTATGAAAATGAGCCACAATGTAAAAAGATATAAAAACATGTGTTATTGTGCAACTGATAAATATGGCCGTTTGGTAAAAATGTTCCAGTCGATTTGTTATCAGAAACAGTTTTAAAAATGTAAGAAATTAAAAAAGCTCTCAAATGCTTAATTGCTTTATAGCATGGACGATAAAATACTTAACTTAAGCAGGGGTAACAAGTATTCAGCTTAAGTAGCAACTTTAAGTAAAACTGAGTTCCGATCTGGAAAACAAATCATGAAACATAACGACCATTGTAGACCAGATCAATATAAGCATCTGCAGTATAACCCAGATGTATACTGTTCGATAGTCACATCAACCTTCTAGTTGATCCTGCATGGTAATGAGATGGTTGTTTGGATCAGAAAGTAGAGATGCACAGACCGATGTGTACCTATACTTGTCACAATTCCTCCTAGAGGACGATTAATTACTCTACAAAGAACAGCAGTAGACGTTGTTAATAATGGGTGTTAACCCCATTCCAACCGACGACATCGAAAATATTTCGGAAAAACTATGGGGCAATTTTTTAGGACATTGCTTATCCTGGATAATTTATTCTTTTACCAAACTGTTTTGCAAAGGCGTCAAAATGCGTTTGCCAATGTTAATTGGTTGTAGGCAATGTTTTCACATATACATGTACGTGATATTAAAAACTTAAACAACTTATACTCGAGGGGCGATCATTTGATAGTGTCACCGATTTTCGAGAACAAAAATAACAGTGTTGTATTTTGAAATAAGTATTTACCCTTAAAAAAAGACAACTTGTTTTGATATCAGAACAGCAATTTATTTGTATTAATTTCTAGGAACATCATAGGGTTTAGTGTCAAATAAGGATTTTAGAACATGTAGTCTCTGAATGATTGTTTTCCCGTTTTCGCCACGCTGGGACAAGGGATCTAAATCTGCTCTATATTTTTTATCAAAGATAGATCCATTTCAGGAATTGTTTCGATTTGTAATTTACTACTGACCAGACCTAGACGTTAAATACATATACGGTCTTATTCACGTTCAGGATTAAACTGCAGACTTGAGCCGTCCCGCTAGAAATCCAACAGTATTGCCTCTGCGTAATGTATCGACCCAGATCAGCCTGCGCAGTCCGCGCAGACTGATCCGGGCCGACACATTCCGTCTCTGGGGGAGTAATGATTCCTGAAACAGAAAATCCACAGGAGGCGAAAAGTGTCCATCCGAGTAAGCCTGATTGGCATGCTTAGGCTGATCCGTGTCGATACTTTACGCAGAGTCCATAATGCTGGTTTTCTCGCGGTACGGCTCACATAGATTCAACATTCCATATGCTCTTAAATGATAGGAGTACTTGTCACGTTATCTATACCTGTACAAACAATTACGTTCAGGCAACCACAAATGTTATCAAGTTGAAAGGCATATTGTATAATCCTAGATCCTTCTAAGTGGTAAATACGTATTCCACAAGGCAAACGGCTATATCATTCATTAGTTTAACTAACACAGAGATGAAGCCAATCATCAAGCGGAACAGATGATTCGCAAACAATTCACTGACTGATGTAATTGACTTGGTGAAGCTTGTTCCATCAGCTAGGTGAAGTCAGGTCATTCGGCGCATGCGCTCCGCCTAACCGCGAGAAAGCCAACAGTATGGCTTCTGCGTAATTTATCAACTCAGATCAGCCTGCGCAGTCCGCGCAGATTGATCCGACCCGCCACATTCCGTCTCAGGGGCATTCCTGAAACAGAAAATCCACAGGACGCGAACAGTGTCTAACCGGGTAAGCCTGCTCGGCATGCTAAGGCTGATCCGGGTCGATACCTTACGCAGAGTCCACAATGTTGGGTTTCTCGCGGGACGGCTCATATTAGGTATTGACTATTCCAAATGTAAAACCAAATAAGTTCATTTTAACATTTCGGTATTGAAACGGTTGATGTTCATCTGATATATATGTTATAGTATACAAACCAATATTTGTGACTCTGCGTAAAGTATAGACCCGGATCAGCCTAAGCATGCCGCGCAGGCTTACCCGGATAGACACTTTTCGCCTCCTGTGGATTTTTCGTTTCAGGAATCATTACTCTATACCTCTATCCCCCTGAGACGGAATGTGTCGGTCCGGATCAGTCTGCGCGGACTGCGCAGGCTGATCTGGGTCGATACATTACGCTGAGGCTTTAAACAAGACCTCAACTTAACTGAAGTAGCAACGCTCGTACATATATGACGACTGCCTGATGCAGGTCATCTCAGATTGACCTTTTCGCCAGCCAATCAAATTGTCTCCTACAAAGTAGCTATATATCACTAGCTAGGGGAGTTAACTCATTTAAATAACCCAGATAGATGAGCGGTGATTTCCGAGTCATCCGATTGTATAGAATATATAATGTATAGGGATCAATTTGAGACAACCTTCTATGCGGTATCGTCAGATCTAATTTACGTACAACAACGAGTGTTGGTCTTATTTAATTGGATTGTATAAACACGTGACCAATATATCGAATCAAATCAGAACACTGACATTTCAGACTGGTTCCGTTAAACACTTGTATTGACTGCTATACAAAACAGTATTTATGCCCAATCTATCTAACCAGTCGTGATGAAACATGACAGACTAGTCCCGGTTTAGTTCGTCCCCCATTGCTCCATAGACGAGCGAGTAGGTGATACAAAACATGGCGAACGATACGGGGAACATGATCCGGGATAGGTTGTCCACGAACTGGGCATTGTCTTTTACCGTTTCTCTTTGATTGATGTTTCCTTCAATCTACAAAATAAAAATATGGAATTTTGTTCCAGCTATGGTTGGGAATGTATATCATTCGAGATAAGTGCTTATAGCTTATGATCATATTATGAAATATTGATAACTCAAACTCTGAAGGGATGCTTAATTTATCGCGACTTATCGCGTTCAAGTGATCGCTCTAGTTGTGCTGAATTAATTTGTGTATTTTCAGCTGCGTAATTCAAAACTACTTATGTATTTATTATGAGAAGCGAGTCCGTATTAACATCTTAAAACCGGCTTTACTGATTATAACACTGTTTTGATAAAAGGATAAACAGATTCGTCCATGAACTTGTTTTAAATTAAACGATATTTTCGAATGATCGCTAGTACCCTATACTTACCAGGCCGACCTTTGTTTCTATGTTCTGTCCATTCAGCCTCTCCAGTTTTGTTTTTCTGTTTCTAGACAGAACATTAACAAACGCGTATTCTAGAAGACCAGCGACCACAAAGCACAGACAGACCGCCATCCATACGTCTATAGCCTGAAACAGATCAATAACATAACCTTATAATGATTATATCCGTCCGTAGGAAAACGTACACGCTGGCTATTCGAAAACGTACATGTTCAGATCATTCTGTAAATCTTCCCCATCTTATCAGAATATTCACGAGCTGACAAAGAAAACCAACATTACGGATTCTGCGTAATGTTTCGATCAAGATCAGTCCGCGCAGCCTGATCCGGGCCGACACATTCCGTCTCAGGGGGATATAGGTATAGAGTAATGATTCCTGAAACTGAAAATCCAAAGGAGGCGAATATTGTCTGTCCGAAATAGCCTGCGCGGCATGCTTAGGCTGATCCGGGTCGCACAGTCCACAATGTTAGTTTTCTCGCGGGACGGATCATATATTGAAAGTGTATATTTTGATCAGGTTTGGCGGATGCACAGGCTGATCTGGATCCGCTTTGCTCATGGAATAAAATCGAATTATTTTCCCATAGACAAATAACAAATCTGCAGTAGACGACCCTGACCACATCTAGACAACATTATAGAAGGTCTATATAAATAACTCTTTCAGCGCAAACAAATACCAAAGTAAACTATTCCTTGTTTAAAATCGGGCGATTCCATTTTCATCATTTCTCCTGTAATAAGAGTTTTGAAATATTTTGATAACTTAAAGGATCGTTATGAGATGTCTCACCTGAATCTGCATTGTTTGCTATTCATTGACGCTGAACAAGATAAAACATAATTATTGATCAGAGTTATAGGTTAAATGTTTAAATGCTGCAATGCATAGCTTCATAATACGTATCGCATGTTTTGAACAGCATATATTCAACAACGCCAACATAAATACAACTCGGTGTTATAACTGCGGTTTTAAAAGGAAAGAACGACGCTGGCGTGAAACAGTTTTTGAAAACCCTGGTTTAGGGGCAATTTTGACCCCTTTGTAAACAATGCAAATTTAGGTGCCATTGCTCAGAACGAGCAATGGCACCTAAAGAGTTCATGGTGAGGTGATTAACAACCGTTTCACGCCAAGCCCTCGATATATGAAACGCCACAGCTGTCTTATGTTGTGATATGTCATGTTATTATGACTAACTTACATCTTAATTTGTCTAACGTATGTGTTATTATGTGAACCTGCCATGTTAGTATGTCTAACTTACATGTTATTATGTCTAACTTACATGATATTATGTCTAACTTACATGTTATTATGTGTAACTTACATGTTTTTATGTTCAAATGGCATGTTTTCATGTCTATCTGATATGCTATTTTGTCTAACTGGAATGTTATTATGTCTAACTGGCATGTTATTATGTCAAACTGACATGTTATTATGTATTTTCGGCATGCTATTAAGTCTATCATACACGTTATTATGTCTATCCTATGTTCTATTATGTCAAACGAACATGTTACTGTTATGTCTAACTGCCATGCTATTATGTCTAATTAATGTGTTTTGATGTCAGGTTTACATGTTATTATGTCCAGTAAACATGTTATTATGTCAAGTTGATGTTGCATTATCTCTATTAGACGTCTTGTCCACTAAGCGTGTCATCTTGTTAGTGTTTCGTGTTGTGATGTCGAATTATCGTGTTGTTGTTGAAAAAATGCGCGAAACTCCGCGCGCACTGGCCAATGCGACGGAAATGGCGGAACTATATAGATGCAGTGTTACAGACGACTTTAGAACATACAGCTAAACATATGGAAGATCTCTTGCAAAGTTTGAAACACAAATGATAAATTGATTTCTCTTTTTGCAACAACGTTTTTAAAAGACTTCTGCTGCAGATTGGTCGAAATGCATCATATTGTTAAGAAGGGTTTAAATTAAAACTATATGAGTAAGAATAAACCCCACGTAATGAACAATTACTAGAGCTACTTTTGCCAAATATGTTTAAATATTATCTGCTGCAAATGCCTCAAAATCACTAGCATGTAAGAAAGGACTAGGTATTGATCTTACATCATTAAAGTTTAATAATTGAAAAGAGTTTAAAAGATTGTTGCAACATTATAAGCACTTTCTCCACTCGCCCCCAATGTTTTCAAAAGTCAACTGCTGCAGGGAGATCAACATACGTCTGTCTAAGGCAAAGGGTTAAAATAGATTGCATATTATTTTGATTAAGTCACTGCTCCTATATGCATGTTCATCTCAGCAAAAAAGGTTGTCTTCTGCAGAACGTGTTAGATGCAGAATTACAATATATCTTTATAAATATTCGACCGGGGCTCTGCGAAGCGCAACCTTAATATAATTATTTCACACATTGAAAGAGACCTCCATTGGCATTTATGCGGGCATGTAAGAGTTTCGCGCCTTTTTTCAACAACACCAGGATACTTTGACATAACAACATGCCAGTAAGACCAGATAACGCGTTGTATGGACAAGACGTCTAATGGAAATAATGCCAAGTCAACTTGACATAATACCATGTTTACTGGACATATTAACGTGTACACTTGACATAAAAACACATTGATAAGACATAATAGCATGACAGTTAGACATAACAGTAACATGTTCGTTTTACATAATAAGACATAAGAACGTAACGTGTATGATGGACATATTAGCATGCCGAAGAGATTTAATAACATTTCAGTTTGACATAATAACATGCCAGTTAGACAAAATAGCATATCGGATAGACATAAAAACATACCATTTGGACATAATAAAAACATGTAAGTTAGACATAATATCATGTAAGGTAGACATACTAACATGACAGGTGCACATAATAACACATACGTTAGACAAATTAAAATGTAAGTTAGACATAACAACATGAAAGATCACAACATAAGACAGCTGTGGCGTTCCATATACATACGTACTAGTGAGTTTGATTGTTTTGACGGCGTTTCAAACAGTTTGACAGAAATACCATAACGTAACATGGGTAAATCACCAGTACTGCCGGTACGCATTTCTGACATTACAAAAACACATCCGTCTTAATGCTACCCAAAACAACCCTGACCGCCAATGAGGGGAATCACGCGACCGCGGATGGTGGGCATGTTTTCCTCTCCCGAGGCGGAGGACCTTCTTACATTCATAAACATGGTTACATACATGTATAGTATACGTACCTTGACATAAGACACCCTTGGAAGAGGAGCACTCGCCATACTTCGCTGTGTGGTCATCGTCAGGACCGTCAAGATGCCCAGTGAAATTCGTGCGGGCACGGCGTCAACGTGCAGCCAGAATGATAACCACGACAACATAACGATAAGGACACTGGGAACGTAGAGCTGTATCATGTAGAATCCGATATTTCTCTCCAAGTACATGTCTAGTTGAAGACAAGTATTAACTGAAAAATAAAATATCGACACGTCAAACTAATACCGGATTTCAGGAATTTGAGACAATCAAACATCAGCCAAAATCCCCGGGTACTTCAAACCAGAATCTTTCCCGATCGTTTTAGAGTATACTATCAGCAACCTGGATGCTGCTTTCGAAAGGTTGTGATCAAAATCCGACTATATAAGTATGCACGTTGTTCGTAATTGATTTTATTTTACGGACATTAGAAGATACATTTGGAATTTGATGACAGATGCAATCAAATAACATGCTTGTATTATATTTTAAGGTTTTCGGTCCTATCAGAACATAACAATTTGTTTTTTTTGTGTTATATCATTGTGAATGTTTGTAGTACTCAGTCTTATAATAGTAAAGTGTATTAAATACTTGTGTAAAATAATACAAATGCCTGATAGTATACCCTAAAAGATGTTATAAGACGTTAAAGTGTCAAGATGAAATTAAAAAAGTTAACCCTTTCCCTCATACGACAATTCTGCAGCAGACGACTTTGAACGTATTTTGTCAAAACATAGAAAATCTCCATACTTGAATGGATAACCTATGACTAAAAGTGGAAAACATTGTGGCAAAAGGAGAAATTGCACGTTTTGTGCAATTTCTTCTTTTGTCACTATGTTTTCAAAAAGCCGTCTGCTGCAGAGGCATCAGAAAGCGTCTATATGAGTGAAAGGGTTAATTGGCCTAAACATGCAAAGAATATATCGTTTCGATACGGTTTTGTATTCGTATTGATGTCACAAGAAGTTGAATATATTAATTCATTTATCTTTTTCTTTTGAAACTACTGCTTTAACCCTTTCAGCGCCGAATTGTTTTAAGTAGACTATTTCATGTTCAAACTCGGACGACTCTATTTTCATGTTATAGGATTTTTGGAATATATTTATAACTCACTGCCAAACAGTGCAGATTTCAGATGAGACAACTCGCTACGAGCTGACTCACCTGAATCTGTATTGTTTGCAAAAAGCTCAATATTGCCTTTGGCGCTGAAAGAGTTAATCAACACTGGCGAGGAAAATAGTGACTCTTCAACACAATAAGATACGATACATATACAAATATAAAGACATTTTTAAATCCTGAAAGATGTTTGCATATAGAAATATTATTTTCCTTAAAAAAATCGTTAGCACGTTTTCAGTGTTCGAACCACTACGTAAGTATTGAATTAAAGACGACATCAACATATAGACAGTTAGAACAGAATATGCCATTTTTGAATGATGACTGTTGTTTGAATAATTACTGTAACACATTTTCTCAAGTCCTAAGAAATAAAGCGACACTCTGCGAAACCCAACCAGATCAGCCGGTGCATCCTTGTAGACATGATCTGCTTCTGCTCTAACGAGCCCCGGTAGCTCAGTCGGTACCGACGCGGACTGTCAAACAAAGGGTTGGG
This sequence comes from Serripes groenlandicus, assembly GCA_031761405.1. Classification (NCBI taxonomy): domain Eukaryota; kingdom Metazoa; phylum Mollusca; class Bivalvia; order Cardiida; family Cardiidae; genus Serripes; species Serripes groenlandicus. The sequence continues at coordinate 59,715,191 of JASEVX010000006.1, read as the reverse complement.
AGTTCGAACCCGTACTCGGCCAACACTCTTACTGACGTTTGACAAAAGTCTCTGTGACAAGCAACATTCCCCTACCACAAATGGACTAACAGTCTTTTGGGAAAAGAGGCCAGTAGCTTGGATAGTCTGTCGTTAGGAGTACTTGTGTGAGAAAGCCAGTACACATGAATACGTGAACTTGCCGGCGTGATATGACTGAACAAACTGCTGAAAACTGCGTTAAGGCCGAAACAATCAACCAAAGTGCATCTGTACTATTCGACGAATCTCTTTAATAGACGGTTTTAAGAAACAATGTTCATTCTGAACCCAGGAATCCGCCGTGGCCGAGTGGTTAGCGTCTGGGATTTGCAACCGGGCGTCACGTGTTCGATCCCCAGTCGCGGCCAAAGGTCACGGTGGAGTGCCCTTGGGCAAGGCACATTTTCCAACCTAGTACTGGTTTGTTTACACAGGGATAACGAATACGTGAATTGTCGCAGTGATATAACTAAACTAATGTTGAAAACGGCGTAAAACCCCATAAAACAAAATCATTCGAAACCTTGGCACGGTTGTTGGAGTAATTCATCAAAGATGACATGATGAGTTGATGTTGCCTTCGTAGAGCATCGCTCACTATATTACAGGGTTGTTTATCATTTAAATATAATGTATATTCTTTCCCATTTAATAGAAAGACTTGTCTCGTCATGTTGGCTTTCGAAAAGCATCGTTCAATAAGTTTGTTTTAACTGCGTGGGAATAAGTCAGTGAGTTGTGTGTCATTAAGAAAAGAGTGCAGTTAAGACGTAAAGCTATTGGACAATAAGCGGGAGAACATTATTGAAGCTTCTGTGACTATTTGACGGATTGCAAAGAGCCAGCTCCATTTGCAATCATACATGAGTTGTAAAATGGAACAACTTTTCATATCATAACGTGTATTCGTGCATACAGTATTACAATCAGACCTATCTATAAACTTCTGGAATGCATAAACAGCAACGTCAGAGTAACGAGACACAGGGTGATGTTTGTGTTCTATAATCACACAGGGCCAACGAATAGTTATTACACGAGGCCCCTGCCTCTTGGTTAGATTGAATGAATCGTTGCGTTGAGATTTGTCAGGAAAAAATGGACGAGACTCTTGAGGAAATCGTTTTCTTATTAGCTAAATCTCATGTGAAGGCTCTATGATAAATGTAGTAAATTATAGACGGATGCCAAGAGTAAATTAAGGAGATTCCTAGGGGAAATATCATGAGCTAAACCAACTCAACGATTCTGTACAGATTATACATAGATTTATATAAATAGCTCTGACCAATTGTTTGACTTTAGTATAAAATAGATATAAACAGTAATGATATATATATATATATATATGTATACTTATCAAGTTGTGATAAATAGAGAGCGATTTGAAGCAATGAAGTAATGAATGCTATTTCAGACATTTCATGAATTATGTAGCTGTAAAGATTGTGAAAAATATATATGTCATTTTCAGTAATTTCACGATTTTCCTAGTTAAATAAGAAATTTCATCAAATCCCTAAGTGAATTGTTCATTTCACAAATATCCTGACTTTTTGAGGAATTCCATGGAATTCTTAGCTACACAGAAACATATAGACACATCTATATCGAGTTATAGACAAACAGTGAGATATAGTAGATTATAGGGTTGTGTGTCATTTAAATATACTGTATAGCTGAATTGAAATTAACCATTATTGGAACTCTTTTCCATTTAACAGAAAGTCTTGCGTCGCTAGGTTAATAAGACAGTCGGTAGATTTTAGATATGAACCGTCCCGCGAGAAAACCAACACTATGGTCTCTTCGGAATGTATCGACCCAGATAAGCCTGCGCAGTCCGCGCAGGCTAATCCGGACCGACACATTCCGTCTTAGGGGGATAGATGTATATAGTAATGATTTGTTAAACAGAAAATCTACAGGAGGCGAACAGTGTCAGTCCGGGTAAGCCTGTACGGCATGCTTAAGCCGATCAAGGTCTATACTTTACGCAGAGTATACGATGGTGGTTTTCGATGTTGAATCGTTTGCTATAGTTCCTTTATTAAACTAAATCATGGAAACTATTTTACATCATGTCATGCTGTTTTGTACGTGTATGAGATACAATACTCTGGAGATGAATTGCTACATCTGGAGATTTGGCAGCACACTTTTCGTACAAAGTTGAGTAAATAGTGAAAACCGATGGATTTGCTTGCTTTGAGCAATCTCACTACTTCCAACGATATTATAAATCTGAAACCAGTCTGCTGTAGAGTTGCTCTATCGTACGTACAGCGGAAAGGTTAGATACAAAGGCGGCCGAAGAGGGAAAAGTCACTAGAATCCATAGAAAATATGTAACACTTCTTCAAATGAGTTTTTTGAACAAAAAGATAATTTGCATATTTTGTTATTTTTTGGAATAATGTATCGCGAGATTACATCCTATGTAGCTCGTACCCGAAATTATTTTATGAGTGCGTTGATTGTTTTGTAAGTTTGTAAAGTTTCGGGTATGGGTTCATATTATACATTTTATAAACAATTTTTTATCCCGTGTTGGGCCTAACGTTTGACAATAATTAATACATGAATACTAATAATAAAAATGAAAATGAAAATGATAATAAAAAGATGGGGAAGACTATCTATTTTGTTCATTCAAATATACACTATTTTGAGTATTGCAACAAAAAGAGTTTAGCTCAAGTAAGCTTAACCTTTTCTTACATACAGACGCTTAATGACGTTTTTGCAACAGAAGACTTTTAAAAACATTAAAAAAAAGAGCACTTTCTGTTTTTGCCGCAATGTTTTCAGCTCTTTTCTGAAAAAGCTTTATCATTTTAAAGATTTTCCATAACATGGGCCTTATTGGTTTCAAATTCTTCTGCTGCGAATTTGTTGTATTTAGTAAACGTTTATTTTTTTTGGCGACAACGGCAATACTAAGGTTTTTGCAAACAATACAGTAACCAGTTGTCTCATCTGAAATCAGTAATGTTAGCCTTTTAATTATCAAAATCTCCCAACACTCTTATTACATGAATAATGGAATCACCCGATTTTGAACACAGAGAAGTGTACGTTAGGAAGTTAGGCGCTAACATAATTGAGGACGTGACAAAGGTCCGTTATGTAGAGCCCTGTTTACATGAATTAACCCTTTCCCTCATATAGACACTCTCTGATGCATCTGCAGCAGTAGTCTTTTTAAAAACATGGCGACAAAAGAAAAATATGCTCAAAACTAGCAATTTAATTTCTCCTTTTGTCACAAGGTTTTCAACTTTTTTTCATTTATCATACCTTCATTTATAAAGATTTTGCGTGTTTATGCGTGGAGGTTTTCAAAGTCGTATGCTTCAGATTTATTGTATGTGGGAGAGGGTTAATGGACGCACGATTTGGGGAGCTTATCATTTATGACAGTAATAGTACTTACTGTCATTACAACTTCCTTTTATATCCTTCCAACCTATTGATAGAGGGAATATGTCAGAAACTGTCCTTAACTAATAGGTTAAGAAAGAAAAGTACCCATTACTGCAATTTTGTGGAAGAAATAAAGATGGCGAGAATAAAAATGATTTGCTTACTTTAGGTAACACTACACCAAATACATTCCTTCTTTGTTTCCATATAAATCGGACCATTTTCAGCCCTCAGTGGACAAACTTGTAGGACACCATATATCATTGAAAAGAGTTACCTTTAAGCTTTCAAATAATCCAAAGAAGATGGGGGTTCATGCATTATGCACGAACAAATTCACTAGGCGAAAATTATTACGGTAATTTTGGATCAAATCGGGCCTGGACAAAAGCGGTGTTTCACATTCTCTTCTTTCACTTTTAAATAAGATCAAAATACTAAAGATGTTCAAATCAATTTTTTCCGGTGCATCCTATACACATTTACGATGAATTTAAATTCAATGTCATATGTTCAATGCATTCTGGTGATGGTATACACTCATTTCTACGCAAACAAAGTCTTTTAGGGAATATTTGGCTATTTTGTAAATCAGCATGATCGTGGGTGTACTGGACGTAATTTGACCTTTAGCGCACATGTTGTTATCATTTTTATTCAAATATTGACCCAACTCTCAATGGAAGCTCACCAAGGATCTGCGATCTAACCATTAACTCCAACATTCTTAATGTATTCCAACCATGTTTGGAAGCGGAGCATGTAAGGACCGCTCAGTCCTGTAAACAACGTTAGCAAGTAAATTGCAAGAGGGTAGCCAGCCGTACATACAGATAGTCCATGCTTTACTAATACCTAATGCGGATGTTTCTAAAAGGCTTACGGTAGTCATATTTGAATAGAGTAGATCATTGACAGTATTATACGACCATCCGTGAGACAAGTTGACGGAGGTTTCTAAAAGGCTTACGGTAGACATATTTGAATAGAGTAGATCATTGACAGTATTATACGACCATCCGTGAGACAAGTTGACGGAGGTTTCTAAACGCTAACGTTAGTAATACGCAAACTGTGTAGATCTTGTTAAGTATTATACGCCCGCCTATTGGACAAGTTGACTAAAACGCTTACGTAATAAATATGTGAACAGTGTATATCTTGTTCAGTATCATACGCCCATCCGTAGGACAAGTTGACGGGGGTTTCTAAAAAGGTTATGTTAGTAACATGTGAACAGTGTATATCTTGTTCAGTATAATACGCGCCGCGGGACAAGTTGACGGAAGTTTCTAAAAAGGTTATGTTAGTAACATGTGAACAGTGTATATCTTGTTCAGTATAATACGCGCCGCGGGACAAGTTGACGGAAGTTTCTAAAAAGGTTATGTTAGTAATATGTGAACAGTGTATATCTTGTTCAGTATAATACGCGCCGCGGGACAAGTTGACGGAAGTTTCTAAAAAGGTTATGTTAGTAATATGTGAACAGTGTATATCTTGTTCAGTATAATACGCGCCGCGGGACAAGTTGACCGAAGTTTCTAAAAAGGTTATGTTAGTAACATGTGAACAGTGTATATCTTGTTCAGTATAATACGCGCCGCGGGACAAGTTGACGGAAGTTTCTAAAAAGGTCATGTTAGTAATATGTGAACAGTGTATATCTTGTTCAGTATAATACGCGCCGCGGGACAAGTTGACGGAAGTTTCTAAAAAGGTTATGTTAGTAATATGTGAACAGTGTATATCTTGTTCAGTATAATACGCGCCGCGGGACAAGTTGACGGAAGTTTCTAAAAAGGTTATGTTAGTAACATGTGAACAGTGTATATCTTGTTCAGTATAATACGCGCCGCGGGACAAGTTGACGGAAGTTTCTAAAAAGGTTATGTTAGTAATATGTGAACAGTGTATATCTTGTTCGGTATAATGCGCGCCGCGGGACAAGTTGACGGAAGTTTCTAAAAAGGTTATGTTAGTAATATGTGAACAGTGTGTATCTTGTTCAGTATAATACGCGCCGCGGGACAAGTTGACGGAAGTTTCTAAAAAGGTTATGTTAGTAATATGTGAACAGTGTATATCTTGTTCGGTATAATGCGCGCCGCGGGACAAGTTGACGGAAGTTTCTAAAAAGGTTATGTTAGTAATATGTGAACAGTGTATATCTTTTTAAGTGTCATACGGCCGTCCGTGGGACAAGTTGATGGAAGTTTCTAAAAAGGTTACGTTAGTAATATGTGAACAGTGTATATCTTGTTCAATATTATACGCCCGCCCATTACATCAATTGACGGAGGTTTCTGAAAGGCTTACGCTAGTAATATGAAACAGTGTATATCTTGTTCAGTATAAAACGCCCGTCCCTTGCACAAGATGACGGATTTTTCTTGGGTGTAGATCTTGTTCAGAACCATACGCCCGTCCATGGCAGAGTTACACGTAGGCATTGTGAATAGTGTTGAACACGATCTGACTATGCAAATACCAAAATGTACCTTTTCTCATGAATTGCCTGAAATGGTCTCATTAGGCTTATTCTAAGTTTTAGCTTCTAGACATACTGGCCGGAACCGTAACTCTTTCACTGTTGAGTTTCACAAAGTCGACTTTTCCATGTTGAAAATGTTCATCCAACTGGAAATTTGGTAAAATGTTATGTCTGGTGGCAAACAATGCAGATTTCAGAAGAGACAGCTCAGGAAGATTTCTTGGTTAGTGAATATGTGCGTAGCGTTGGCGATAAATCTTTTGGTATAAAACGGTAATTGTTTGACAGTGATTTTGTTCTGAACATTCTTAAACCCTTGTTTTAGATATATTGGTCGTGTCTGGAGTTCTGGTGTTCTGTGAATATCGATGACTCATTTGAGTACGTGCATTTACCAGGGGCGTAGCTCCCTTTAGGCACTGTAGACCCGTGCCTACACATGTTTATAACAAAATGCAGCTGCGGCGATACACATCCGCGTAATGTGTCAACACGTTCCGTATTAGAGGGGATATATAGAGTAGTGATTCCTGAAACAGAAAATCCACAGGAGGCGAAACGTGTATATCCAGGTACGCCTGTGTCGCATGCGTAGTCTGATCCGGGTCGATACTTTACGCAGAGTACACAATGTTGATTTTCTCACGAGACGTCATACACATTGATTATTGCCAAGCTACGCCCCTGTTTACACAGTCTCACTCTTTGCTTATTGTATAGACTCTAGTGTATATCTCGATATTATGCTAGAATTGTAGACCCAATGCCTACGTACGTACGTTACCGAGACGCAATAAGCATCCACACGCAAGACGCACGAAGATTCATTTTGTGATAGACCGACTCAAATTGATGCGTTGATGTGTCAAATTTATTTTCAGACAGCGGAATTAGTTAAATTGGGATTTAACTGTGAAAAATCACCAGGCTGTCGAGAAGAAAGTTTAATAGAGTTAGCTGCTTTCTATTTATCCTGTGTTAACTTATATTGTTTCTAAACTAACCATTATCCAATATGCAGACGCGCTTTAAAAATACTATGACAAAAGGAGAAACATTTGCTACATATTTTTCGAATACATTTATCGATAACCCTTTTTTTAACTATTTAACTGCCGAATTTCAAAAGTCGACTTTTTCCATGTTGTAAATTGGACCAATCCATTTTTCGTCCAATTAACAATGTGGTAACATTTAATGTCTAAGTGGCAAACAATGCAGATTTCAAGAGAGCCTGAATCTGCATTGTTTTCAAAAGTCTTAAATTGCAAAAGGGTTAATAGAGATTTCCAACATTTTACCTACAAATATGTTTTCTGTTGCAGATGTGCTGTACATGTATTAGGGAATGGACTCTGCGTATCGACCCTGATCAGCCTAAGCATGCCGAGCAGGCTAACCCGGACATACACTTTTCGCATCCTGTGGATTTTCTGTTTCAGGAGTCATTACACTATACCTCTATCCCCCCGAGACGGAATTTGTCCGCCCGGATTAACCTGCGCGGACATCGCGGTCGATATATTACGCATTTTCTCGTGGGACGGCTCATATGACAGTTAATGTACACTGTTTGCGTTATTTTTAATATAAAATGGCCTCTCGTGCTACTCGAAATGCATACACTAACTTGCAAAGGAATGTGAGCTTACGCGGCAATCGGCTTAATCCTTACTTCCATACAGCGTAAGACGAACTTGAAATCATTCAGGTAAATATATGTCAAATCTCTATAAATAAATCTTTACTAACTGAAATTGGTTAAAATCACTGTTAAAAAGGAAGAAATTGCACATTATGAGTAAGTTATCAATTGTCATGTTTTGCTTTAATCGTCTTCTGTAGATGCGCCAAGGAGCGTCTGAACGTGAGCAACGGATAATCAAATGCGACGTCGTGACAATCGCAATTTTCGGACAACTTTCATGAATATAGAGATTGCTTTCTTGTCTGAATCGTATGCATTGGCATAACTTGTTTTAAACAGCGCAATGACCAAAACGTTCAATGGAACAGGATATTGTTTTACAAGTTAGTATGAATATCTCACGTTTGATCGGTAAATCATTTTGCACTGAGGAGAGGAAAAGACATTGCGGCTAGTAATATTGATAGAGCTGTCGACAAGCAATTAATTTACGGGAGAAATTTGTTGAACAATTTATTAGGCAGCGTGTTTGACACAGATAATGGAAAACTTGTTATTAGAACACCATGAACACGCGAGAGATGTAATTAAAGTTGCATGGAGAATAGATATACCTTGTAACGCGGAAAACTTGTAATTATAGCACCATGAAAAAGCAAGAGATGTAATTAAAGTCTCATGGAGTATAGATAGACATTGTAACGCGAAAAACTTGTAATTATAACACCATGAACCAGCAAGAGATGTAATTAAAGTCTCATGGAGTATAGATAGACCTTATAACACGGAAAACGTGTAATTATAATACCATGAACACGCAAGACATGTAATTAAAGTCTCATGGAGTATAGATAGACATTGTAACGCGGACAACTTGTAATTATAACACCATGAACACGCAAGAGATGTAATTAAAGTCACATGGAGTATAGATAGACATTGTAACGCGGACAACTTGTAATTATAACACCATGAACACGCAAGACATGTAATTAAATTATCATGGAGTATAGATAGACCTTGTAACACGGAAAACTTGTAATTATAACACCATGAACACGCAAGAGATGTAATTAAAGTCACATGGAGTATAGATAGACATTGTAACGCGGAAAACTTGTAATTATAACACCATGAACAAGCAAGAGATGTAATTAAAGTCTCATGGAGTATAGATAGACCTTATAACACGGAAAACGTGTAATTATAATACCATGAACACGCAAGACATGTAATTAAAGTCTCATGGAGTATAGATAGACATTGTAACGCGGACAACTTGTAATTATAACACCATGAACACGCAAGAGATGTAATTAAAGTGTCATGGAGTATAGATACACCTTGTGACGCGAAACAATTCAATTGCGGGCACTTCTCATTTTACGGTAGGGGTAAACGTGTTTACAGTTAATTAACGTCTTACATGTATTAGGCATACTGTAGAAAATACTTTGACGTTCAACAAGCGAATGTCACCACAGGTGTCCCGAGTTTCCATTTGAAACTAGATTTTGTATTCGATACCATAGGGAGAGTATATAGATAGAAACACAGTCTTGTGGAGGATTCCCCGGGTTAACATCTTTGGTGTCCAACTTCTAGCGCTTTTCCAGAAGATTCATTTAAGAAACAAACAACCAATAGGCGGACCGTGATTACTCCGATACACGGGCTAACTGTACGTATTTGCACGTGGCTAAATTGAAAAGCGTGGAGTTTTGGAACGGCAATATCGCGACTGTATATTGTGAATATATGTGATTAGTCGCCGGGCAGGAGCCCGCGACTTCTATTTTTAATAGGTTTTCTGAAATCACATGGGAGGGGGGATTATTATTAGAAAGAAACACATTTAGATGTCTTGAACATATTACAATTGTGTTTGTTTAAAAACACTAAGTAATGACACATCTGAAATGAAATAAATATTCCGATGTTTTAGGTATTTTCAGTTTCTTTATTTTGACTCGCATTTATGTTTTTTTGTTTTATTTACGAAGACAAAACAGTCCCTATTAGCTAGACTGCTATACTTTATTTTACACTATATACTACATGTAATCAAAAGTCGATAACTACAAACCTTTACGTCGCAGTTTAATTTGTTTACGTACGCGCACCTGCGTGACTCGCGAATACCAACTGCGTAGATCAATCTACTTTGCAGAGAGCCGCTCTTTACACTCACTTACAAATAGTAAATTATAGGTGATTTAAAATGTTTATTTGGTTCGAAACAAATGAAGAAAAGAACAAACCGAGATAAAAACTGGTTTTAATGGAAAAATGACTTTGAACGAACACTCTCTGCCTATAAAGAGAGTTTCAAGAACGACACCTCTGCGAATAAGAAAGAATCGGGTCTTTCGTACAAATTTATTTCGTCCTTGACAATTTTAAATGTGTCATTTAATTCCCTAAAGGCATATTGCTTCCGATCTGCATTTTGTTATGCATCATTGACACAAGGGCGCTCATCATAATATAATTTTAAAACATGAGTAGTTTGTTGTTGAAAAGAATTAAAAAAATTAACATGTTGTAGGGCTAAGTTTATGTTCGAAATTAAGTTTAAATTATACAACAATTTCAATGAGATTTAACTGTTTAGTTGATATTATATTTCGAAGGTGGTCCAATTTATAAATATTGGACTACATTTCAACATTTGTTAAAGTATGATATAATTAGGATGCTAAGCTAATATCATTTTGAGAAAAAGAGAAAACTCATGTCTTCAGCGATTTAACCCTTATCTCATTGTTTTAAAAGTAGATTGCTGCAAAGGTGTCAACTGTTGACTTTAAAAGAGGAAAGGTAAAATGACGTGCTATTGCATGCAAATCCTAAATTGTCTGTTTTGTGGTTTTATTGAAAAATAATAAAATTCAAATATTCTGACAAACATCTTGAAAAGTGTATGTGGAATTCACAAATCTTATAATTATTCCTTAATGAAAGCACTGTATACATACTAAGACTAATGATTGGCAAGATTACTCATTTCCATTACTGTTTATTATCAATAATTAGTTGGTTGTGTGTATGGTCAACCTACTTTGGAATGGAGATTGATCATAAACAATGAAAGGCTTCAATTATCATTCACTTCGTTGACAAAACAATGCAAGTTATGATACATTTTCACTTGACCCCACCCCTGATGTTTCAATATGCCCCTCAGTTGATAACTGTTTATTCAACTACTATAATGTTAGTGTTATGCATAACTGCACTATGGATATCCGGCGACATTGATGCGTTGCATCAATTTTCTCTTGTAATTGATATGTAACGTTACCTGCATTGCGTTCAGTGTAGCAGTTTGGTACGTATAGCTTTCGGTGGTAAAGATTCGTGCCAGAAGTGGTTTAGCTACCGTTTGCTACTTTACAGTTGCATTGAACGCAGGGCTAGTTAAACATTGCGGACGCTGCGTAAAATATCGACTCGGATCAGGCTTAGAAAGCAGCGCATGCTAAGTCGGACTTTTGTCGCCTCCGGTAGATTTTTTGGTCCTGGTGAATTTCCATAACATGCATATTTACATGTTATGCGTCGTTCTAAAATGGATTTTATTTTCGTTTTTGAAAACTGAAGATATTTGGAAGAAAAGATTAATACGCGAAGTGTCATGTTGCAACATAGCAGTATATCGATACATTGTGAAAGTTTGTCTCAACTTTAGTTATGGTAACGTGGTACCCGTTAAACAAACAGCTATCATGTGTGTGCATAATATAATTAATATTTGATCAATTATTTATTGGTTGTCGATTAAACAAGACTTCTCAACAAAAGAACACAATGGAATGTTTCGCTAAGTTAAGACTTTCAGTTCAATTGAAATATGTGTTTCGCTCCGAATATTGTGACTCTTAAATCGTGAAGATTGAACGTCAAAAGTTGGGACTCACGACTGTAACAGAATGACGTCCGGTTTGACGTCGTAAAAAATTGAACGCAGTTTTCATTAAAACCGTACAATGCATGTGATCTGGGAAAGATCGGATTTAAATGCTTTTAACGCGCTATTTTTTTCCATTCTATGTTTGAAGTTATTTTGTGTATGTGATTCTTGAGCCTTTCTTGCTCTAAATTTTCTTACATTTTCCCTCTGACGTATATGCTTGTTTTCTAGTTTGTTTAGTTTGTCCCTGGACGCGATTCCTCTGATTTCTTTTGTTCGTACCCTCTTTGCTTTCTGACAGCTGTTTCCGATGTTTATTATTTTGAATTGCACAATAATAATAAAGGTCGTACGTCCGAAGTATATTTTATTTCCTTTGTAATCATACCAAAATCATACATGCAGCTGTAAAAATGGCGAATATATTGAAGATTAATGGTCAACGTGTGACAAAATCTTGCGTGAGCCCCAACTTTTGACGTTCAATCGAAACAGACAAGTTAACTTCTTATGGAGTAGTGGTTGCTCACAATGAAGACATCGGTAGCGAACAATGCAGACCAAGACTAGATTGCACGGATATGAACAAAAAACCATTTGTTGACGAGTACGTTAAACGCTTACGTGTATGATGTTGTGTATAACAGAGCAAGGGTTTTAGCCAATGGTTTGTCAAGAACTAAAATGTTAAAATATTGCCACTCCAGACGAATCAAGCAAGTACCACTTAGTCCATATTAGACCCAATTAAATGGTATATACGTGATGGATATTCGTATTGTGTAACATTATGGTGGATTTGTCTTGAAAGGTTTCCACTTTCCTTAATAATTTCGTTGCCTAATTCGTCTTATGATTTCACAACACTGATTAAAGGAAAGTTTTTGACAATAACATGCACGTGTTTATTCTTGCATTGTCGTTTTGGCGCCTAAGGGATATCTTTTGACGTATTTCATTTTATGATTATTGATGCAGCCAATTTGAATTATATAAAATTAACTTATTATATGAGCCGTTCCACGAGAAAACCAACATTATGGACTCTGCGTAATGTATCGTCCCAGATTAGTCTGCGCACTCCTCGCAAGCTAATCCAGGCCGACACATTCCGTCTAAGTGCGATGGAGGTAAAGAGTAATGATTCCTGAAACAGAAAATCCACAGGGGGCGAAGAGTGTCTGTCCGTGTGAGCCTGCGTTGCAAGCTTTGGCTGATCCTGGTTGTTACTTTACGCAGATTACTCAATGTTGGTTTTCTCGTGAAACGGCTATATTATCTTTTTTAAACTCTTTTGATGAGCAGTGTTTTCCTGCGGTCGACATTTATGAATTGATAGGACTGTAGTTCTTGTTTGTTGTTTCCATTACAATTGTATTATCAATTCTAAATCATTTCATTTTTAACAGAACGCATATTGGCTAATATAAATGTAAATTGTATACCCCTTAAGCCATGTTTTGTTTGTTTATGTTTTTGAACTGTGTTCTAAGCTTTAAACGGTATTCGACATTGATCAAAGTATTGTCTGCGTATATAACCAGTACTGCTTGTAAGTTTATCCTCAACACAGGGCAACAGCCGAAATGCTTAACTGAGCACTTAGGAAGGAAGCCAGTTCTATCATTTCTAAAATAGATTGGCATTACTGACCTAACCGTCGATCGAACTTTTAAATTCATAACTATTTTATGTTATTATTTCTTATTGTAAACCTGCCCATTTACCGGCACAAATACATGCAGATGGCCATATATGCAGGTTAGTCATACCGGAATAAAATGTTGTATTTGACTACCAGTTCAACTACGGTACTAAACTATTATAGTTATGGTTCGTCACTGAAATAAGATGTTACGTCATTGATATATGATTTTACGTCATTCAAACTGTGTGGTAGTCGGGCGTGATTTGCTAACTTGTATGTGTAAATTATGTTGATTCTTCATTTAGTTAATATACATTTGTTTATTTTTTTCTTTATTCTGTCTGATTGCTAGAGCCGATGTAGTGAAGCAGGTGCCAGGCCAATCCGCCGTCTATCGCACTGTATAGTATTGACTGCAGAACGCAACATGTGTAACCTTACATATCTTGTATAGGCTATGAAGTCAACCAATGAAAAGCTAGACAAGTCCATTATAAAAACAATCGTTATTGAAAGGGTTAACTCCAAATGAATATATCATCATACGGTTTCCACAAAGTGCATACTTAGAGGATAGCTACTTAACTCTTTCGGGGATGAATTGTTTAAAGTATATACTATTTCATGTTCAAACTCGGGCGTCTCAATTTCTCTTGTAATAAGACTTTTGGAATATGTGTATAACTAGAAGGCAATTAATGCTGATTTCAGGTGAGACAGCTAGTTACGCGGTGACTCGCATGAATCAGTATTGTTTGCGAAAACCTCAATATTGCCCTTGGCGCTGAAAGAGTTAAGTGTTAAATGTTGCGATTTATAATGATTCGAACCATTTGAGCCGTCTCGCGAGAAAACAAACATTGTGGACCCCGCGTAAAGTATCGTCCCGGATCAGCCTAAGCGTGCCACGCAGGCGTACCCGGATAGAAACTTTTCGCCTCCTGTGGATTTTCTGTTTCAGGAATCACTACTCTATACATCTATGCCTATGAGACGAAATGTGTCGGCCCGAATCGGTCTGTGCGGACAGCGCAGGCTGATCTGCTCGATACATTAAGCAGATGCCATAATGTTGGTTTTCTCGCGGGACGGCTCATTTTGTATAGATTCTTTACTTCATTTTGGTATTAATTAATTAAAACCCATGTATTTGTATTAAGCGGATTAAGCAAAAATTGGCTAAAACATTTTCCAGACTTAACTATTCTTTTCTTATAATTTGTTTGCGACGCTGTCTTTCCCCCGAAACAGACATCTTCAGGTTTTTTTATTCAACTGAATTTTTAAAAAATGAATATGAAGATATATTGCAGGGGTGCGATGAATGAACATCAGTGACTTCTACCTTCATGCACGAACAAGTAATTGTGCCGTTCCACGAGAAAACAAACAGTATTGACTTTGCATAATGTATCTGCCTGCGCAATCAGCAATGGCTGATCCGGGTCGACATATTCCGTCTCAGGAGAATAGAGGTATAGAGTAATGATTCATGAAACAGAAACTCCACAGGAGGCGAAAATTGTCTCACGGTCCGGGTTCGTTTGTGCGGCATGCTTATGCTGATCCGGGTCGATACTTTATGCATAGGCCACAATGTTTGTTTTCCCGTTTCTTAGATATCGTTATTATGTTATTTGGTGAATACGGGCTACATCTATACACCCCATGCACTTCAACCGAGATGATAAATATGGAAGTAAATAAAACAAATGTTAAGTATTCCCTTCTAAACCCATAGCGTGCTACAATGGGAATATATACTTATTACCAAAAACATTGCATGATGTAGAACAAATGCCATTTGTCAGATAAATATATGAATGAATTAACAAAACAGATATTTGCGCACAGTAAAAACGAAACTGAGCATTTGATGAGCATTCTTCTAAGGCATGTATCTGTTATATGAAAGGCGAAAACTTGATTTCGTGAGATAGTTTCCAGAAAACAAAACATGATGACAGTTGTAATCATCACATTATAGGTTGTGTAACACCATTTACAGGAAGACACGCAAGTAATGAATATTTTGTAACACGTAATTTCTGGGTTTGGCTTCCATTTGATTTACAACAAGTTATTTTGTATACGCCAAGCTTGTTGATCAAAAACCTTTGCCTTGCAATAAACCGCGTGACATTAAGCTAGCTAAATGTTCATCTAGGCGTCTTAGGCTACTATAAATAACCAGCGTTATTAGATAAGTCCCTAAATGAACGACGGTGTTGAACGATTTAGTAGAGTAATACAATAAGTGTGGTTCTTTATGAGGGCATCTCTGTAAAAAGGTACAACCGCATCGTTTGTGTTGTGGAAGACCGTCCGCCTCGAGTGCGGGAGGTCGCGGGTTTGATCTCTGGCCGGGTCATACCAAATGCTTTAAAAATCAGAGTAATGACTGCGCTCCTTGGCGCTCAGGGTAGCGGGGTTAGCATTACGACTGACTAGACGGTGTCAGGATAAATGGACAATAGGAAATGGTTAGTTATTCTGGAAACGCCGTGATATAACTGTAAACAATGTTGTTAGCGGAGTTTAACACCAAACGATCAATTTTGGGAAAAGGTACTTGTTGGTCTTTGTTAACGACGTACATGCCGCTCCTAGTCAACCTGGGAATCTACACGGACTGAGCAACATCTACACTGTTCGCAGATGAATTGCATACATACTGATAAGACGAAGCAGATGCACATGGCTTTTCTGAGCTTGCTATTTTCAATGATGCCACGTTGTACCCTTGTCCACAGACAGACGCATACGTACATGTATGTTATTTGAGCCGTTCTACGAGAAAACCTACAGTGTGGAGTGGACTCTGTGTAAAGTATCAACCCGGATCAGACGCATGCTTACCCGGACAGACACTTTTCGCCCCCTGTTTTCTGTTTCAGGAATCATTACTTTATATATCTATCCATCTGAAACTGAATGTGTCGGCGCCGGATGAGCCTGTGCGGACTCCGCTGGCTGAAATTGATAGATACATTACTCAGAGTCCATAAAGTTGGTTTTCTCGTGGAATGACTCATTTATAGAAAGTTTGCTTGATATAAAAGGATTAGGGGAAAATATCTTTAACTGTTCCTCAACATTCTATACGAATACTGTTATTGTTGTCTTTCTCGGACAATATCAAAGGAGAAGGCCTTCGTCACCAAAGTTAATTTAGTTAACATTGACGTGATATCATTTTGAGTGTGAGAGCCATACGTGATGTTGAATTAGCTTAGGAGGATTATATATGGCCTCGCGATAATTTGTCAGGATAATCCAAAATTGGGAAGATCATTTCATAAGATTTCATTTAATGCCGATTTCAATAGTACTTCAGTTTTAGAAGATCGACAGAAAAATTTCAGTTAAAAATAATAGAAATCAAACAGAAACATGACGTCTTTCCATCATCTCTTTCGCGCATTCTGTACATAATGAGTAAACACTAATAAGGTATAGAAACTGACACATATGGAAGTCGTCAACAATTACGCCCATAACCTGTTATATTATTGGCATAATATTTGGTTGAAAATCATTCATTGAATGATCAAAGTTTGAAATATGTAATTAAAAAAATATAAAAATAATAATTATTTTATTATTTAGATTTGTGTGCGATAAGGCGTAATGGTAAACAGAAAATACACACCAAACAATAACACAGTTGAGAGACAAAACCAGTCTCTTTGGCCTTTGCATCAGTTATTTATTGGTTGATTGATTGGTTGATTGATTGGTTGATTGATTGGTTGATTGATTGGTTGATTGATTGGTTGATTGATTAGTTGTTTAGCGCCGTTATCACCCTTTTTTTCAGTCATATTACGGCGGCCAGTTCACCTTCGCATGTGTTTCCATTATGAGTGGTGCTTTTTACTTTATATGTAGTGCAAACAACATTATATATCGTACTTTCGTTTATATACGTTGTGGATCTCACATTAATATGCTGCACATGTGATTTTCTTATATGCTGTGCTTCCAGCATTATATGCGGTAGTATTTACATTATATGCGGCAGTATTTATATTATATGCCATAGGTACCACACGTAATGGACAAAGTGACTACACTATATATTTCAATTTGTAATTCATATAATGTAAAAAGCACGACGTATAAGGTTGTATCTACCTACATAAATTAACAAAATTGACATTTGTACCATACACAACTTTGAATGGACTGCATATAAAGACATTACTACCACATATAAGATAAATTATACTACATAAAACAAAGAAAGTACAGCATATAAAGAAACTCGTACCACACATAATGAAATATCTACCACACATAATGACATATATACTGCATACAATTCAGTATCCACCGTATATATATATGATCTGACATGAGCTGTCATTTTATATAAAGTTTTATTAAACGAGTTCAAGAAATGTGTTATTAAGCGAGTCTTTGGCGAGCTTAATAACAATTTCTTGGACGAGTTTAATAAAACTTTATGAAATGACAACGAATGTCAGAAAATCGTTCTTTCGCTGTAAGAAAATAGTCCCAACATGTTATACTTAATAGTCTGTTAACTAATCACACAAAACGATATTATTATGACCGATAATGGTCCCGTTACCTCATCCATCTATTGTGACGTTTGTGTTTACCGGGAACACGTTCTCAGCCATTTTGTAAAACATTCGCGGATGAATACACATATAGTGGTTTGGTCATGTTATATTACACGTGTCATATATAAAGAAAAACGTAATGGGTATATTACATCGGATACAAGCATTGTCATGTGATAAAATGAAATACATACCGCATATAAATAAATAAGTCATAATAAGGCGGCCATGGCGTTCCATACTTTCTAACACCAGTGATCCACACAACAATCATTCCAAGCAACTGGCTGTTTTTTCCACAAAGACTGATAGCCCATTGGTGGAAGACGAATGACGCTTGTCACAATTACTTTTGTCAAACATCGGAAATAATCTTGGCCGAGCTGGGGTTCGAACTCACAACCCCTGTATTGGCAGCCCGCGTCGGTACCGACTGAGCTACCGGAGTTCGGTGTATTTATTAGTGAAAGAAGTCCAAAACCTGGCAGGTTATTATTTACTTCAAATATATTTCTTGTGACAAGATGTATTACAGCAATTTTACGAACGTTGTTCAATTAATGGTACATTATTTTACCTACCACTTTCGTCATACGGATGGGAACAGTTTGCGGTGTCGATGAAATATGGTGTGAATTGGGGTAGCTCCATATTTGCGCTCAGTTTGACAGGATCGAACTCTTTCCACGTGAACGTAAGGCGTTTGGTTGTGTATGCAACTGAAAATATTTTTAAAAAAATATCAATAAGTCTCAATTACGGTCTACTACTTAATAAAAGATGCGTCAAACAAAAAACATCTTTCACGCTTTAAACAATTAATGGCATTTACATTTTCACCATTTGAGCCAGTGCATGAGAAAAGGTAGAGGTTGACATTTCTCAACAATGTAGGTTCATATCATCATGCTTTTAACCCTTTCCCTCATACGACAATTCTGCAGCTGACGACTTTGAACATATTTTGTCAAAAAATGGAAAATCTCTATAACTGAATGGATAACCTATGACTAAAAGTAGAAAACATTGTGTCAAAAGGAGAAATTGTTCGTTTTAAGCAATTTCTCCTTTTGTCGCTATGTTTTCAAAAAGCCGTCTGCTGCAGAGGCGTCAGAAAGCGTCTATATGAGGGAAAGGGTTAAATAAATATACACAAGTTGACAGAATATCTAACATGGTTGTGTAAGTAGTATGTGAACAGTGTAGATCTTTATGAACAGGCTGGTCTAGATATACATTGTTCACATGCACCGATCAATTACCACGAAGGGTAAGAAAAAACATATACCATAAATGAACAGTACCGCGATAAAACCAACATTGTGGACTCTGCGTAAAATATCGACCCGGACCAACCTAAGCATGCTGCGCAGGCTAATCTGGACAGACACTTTTCTTCTCCTATGTAGTTTCTGTATCAGGAATCATTACTCTATACCTATTTTCCCCTGAGACGATTGTGTTGGCTCGGATCAGTCTGCGCGGACTGCGCAGGCTGATCTGGATCGATACATTACGCAGAAGCCATAATGTTGGTTTTCTCGCGGGACGACTCATTAATGTCATTTGGTGTCATTTCTAACAACTGCCGTTTATATATTGATCAATGTTACTGTGTTCATAGTGCTGACGACAAAATGTATCACAATTGAGATGGTGACATTACAATGACGGATAACTGGTCATCTACCATTAAATCATCTCCTACTAGAAATTGTATTCTTTTCGGTCCCGTATATTTACACTTCCGGGAGTCTTTGTAATATAAATAATGTTATTTAATGACGTACCGCAGTCAGGTTTGATTAAGGGTCTCTGAGATTACCTTTTCGACTAGAGTCGCGAACGCGGAAGCTCCAGATCGGACTGTGCAGAGGCGCAGTCGAGGTCTGGATCTTCACTGTTCGGCTAGTTCCGAATGTCGGATTCTGTGTAACGTCTCTCATACGCAGCAATTTTAAACATTTGTATTTGTTGGGTTTTCGCAGAAACATTAACCCTTTCCCACCTGTAGACACATTTTGACTCATCTGCAGCAGATGACATTTGAAAACATTGTGACAAAAGGAGAAATTTATCTAAACGAGCAATTGCTCCTTCTGCCGGAAAGTTTCATTTTTTTCCGGTAATTATACCTACAATAAATAAAGGTTTTCCATATTTTTGAGTAGACATTCTCTTCTGCTGCAGTTCTGTTGTATGTGGGAAAGGGTTAAATAATGATAATAGGCAAATGAAAGTGAGAATTAGAAACAATGCCGTATAAACAGACATTGCTCATCATCCATATGTTATTTGGAAATTATCTTTCAACATATGAGCCGTTTCACGAGCAAACAAACATTATTGTATCTGCGTAATGTATCAACCAAGATCAGCCTGCGCTGTCCGCGCAGGCTTATCCGGACAGACTCTTTTCGCCTTCTGTGGATTTTCTGTTTCAGGAATCATTACTCTATACCTCTATCCCCCTGAGACGGACTGCGCATGCTGATTTGGGTCGATACATTACGCAGAGTCTATATTGTTGGTTTTTTCCTTAGACGGCTTATATGTATTCGTCTGCTGCCAAGAGTTTAAACCGCCTGACAACAATAATTGAGCTAAACGATATATTAGAAGATGAAGCTATGACATCAACCGATTGACAATAATGAAGCACCAGACATTTAAACCTTCAGTGTAATTATCTAGAAAAGACATGTTACGATACTTTATAATAGCGTGTTTACTTCGGAATATTGGTAGACGACTTTCAGTTTGTTTTAATTATTGCCTCAAACGTTCGGCGGGACAGTTCATAATGTTTCGGGTTTGAAGCTTCCGCCAGTATGGCGAATGCATCTTGTCAAATTTAATCATTTCCTACTTGCAGATGCACTTTGACTCATCTGCAGCAGACGGCTTAAATAACAAATTGTTGCACTTTATGAACACTTACTCATTTTGCCAACTGCAACTATAATCAATTATCAGTATTGTATTGATGAAGATTTGAATAAGTTAAAAATATAGGGGCAAAATGTGAAATTGCTCATAATGGAGCAGTTTCCCCTTTTTTTTTCGCAATGTTTGTCAAAAGATCGCTGCAGAGCCGACATAAAGCGTTTGTTTTACCAACAGTTCGCGAATTTAAAGAACATTTACATATGCCTCAATATATATTCAGTCAAACATGTGTTTAAAGACCACTTGTTGTGAGGTACGCCTACACATTCAGAGACTAGTTGTGAGGTTTATTGACCAAAGATGTTATAAATTTAGAGGACGAGTATCACGCATTTTACATTTGTCCAAGATTCGAAGAAGAAAGAAATAAGTTCCTTTTTAACTGGTACACTGGTAACAGAGAGCGCGAGGGTTTTTATTCCTTGTTAAAAACTAACAATGTTGTTACTCTAAAAAAAAGTAGCTATTATCGTTTCAAAAATTATGAAAATGGTCGACAATCAAAACATTGTCGTAAATCTTGATCTACATCATTTGTGAGAATGATGTACCCACATGTACATGTATATATTGCCATCCATTATCAAACATCACTTTCAAGAAGATAAGGTTGTATGCTGTATTATGGGCCTGAGGCCTTTATTTACAAATAACATTTCTGTATTCTGTATTCTGTATTCTGTACGCCTACACATTGAGATTCTCGTTATGAGGTACGCATACACTTTCAGAGTTACGTCGTGAGGTACGCCAACACATTCATAGACTCGTTGTTGATACGCATCACAATCATAGACTCGTTGTGAGGTACATCAACACATTCATAGACTCATTGTGAGGTATGCCTACACATTCAGAGTCTCGTTATGAGGTACGCCTACACATTCAGAGACTCATTGTGAGGTACGCCTACACATTCAGAGTCTCGTTATGAGGTACGCCTACACATTCAGAGACTCATTGTGAGGTACGTCTACACAATCATAGACTCTTTGTGAGGTACGCCTACACATCCGTAGTCTCTTTATGAGGTACGTCTACAAAATCATAGACTCTTTGTGAGGTACGCCTACACATCCATAGTCTCTTTGTGAGGTACGTCTACAAAATCATAGACACTTTGTGAGATACGCCTACACATTGAGAGTCTCGTCGTGAGGTACGTCTACACATTCAGAGACTCGTTGTGAGGTACACATACACATTCAGAGACTCTTTATGAGGTATGCCTCCACATTCAGTGACTCGTCATAAGGATCACATATACATTCAGAGACTCGTTGTGAGGTACACGTACACATTCAGAGACTCGCTATGAGGTACGTCTACACATTCAGTGACTCGTTGTGAGGTATGCCTACAAATTCAGAGTCTCGTTGTGAGGTACGCATACACAATCATAGACTCGTTGTGATGAACGCCTACACATTCAGAGACACGTATCTAACTACTCCCTTTTGTCCGAAACAAACAATATTGACCATTTTAACCAGAGATGTCTCCGTCGGTATAATCTCAATTTGAATCAAAGTTCTGACAGTCTGCGAGTCTATGAGATAAAGTTTAATCGTCGTTATATGCCAGTCAAAACAGGGTTAAACATCATCTGCTCGACGTAAGGTAATCACATTCGTCGTTCATCAAATTTCGTTCGTTAAAAAGATCAACGTTAATTAGATAGGCACAGTTTGTATTATACATACACGACGACAAATATGTAGTAATGACAGTTTTCATTTGACATACTATTTTCAAAAGTCGTCTGCTTAAGGATCGCCGCAAGAATATAAACAAATACTCATAATGACGGTTTCGCTGGGCGTGGCCGTGTCGTTTATAAACGGCAATTATAAAGAAGCTAAGACTAAACATGGAAGGATGTTATAAACAATGAATACGTACAGCTTTGTATGATGAGTGTGCATTTCTGACGATCCAGGGGGTATTTACGGAGTCTCATCGGACAGGAGGCCGTCAATGTTACCCTAAAACGAAGAGAGTTGCCCATAAACAGACGCTTTCTAGCGCAACTGCATCAGACGACTTCTGAAAATATTGTTGCAAAAGACGAAATTGCTCACAATGACTCTCTTTCAAAACAAAACTTTTACATTATGATATTTTCTATCTTTTCTCAAGATTACTTAGAAGTCATCTGCTGCAAACTTGTTGTACATTTATATGAGAAAAGGATTAAACACTTTAAATGAAAAATGGGCCTTTGTGAATATCGAAGACCTAGAGCATGTGTATACGCACACTCTAGTTGTAGTCTTCACTGTTCGTATAAACATAGTGCCGTGAAGTATGCAAGTTCTGACAAAACAGGAATAGATTGCCGCTCTGTTTTGGTGTCAAAACTGTAAAATGGCTGTACTTTGAGTGGTTGGTTTGTTACCGTAAGCTTACGTCAGATCTTTCTAAACGCAATATTGACGTTTGTCTTGATAAAATTACGAACTGATCCTTTGTCCATACTGAACATCGAATATACCGTTTGTTTTAAAAAGCAAGGCGACAGTAAAGTATATTGTCAGTCAATGATTAAATGATATTAAATCGCAAGACCATATCATTAATAAAAGGGGATTATCAAAAAAGTTTTTAATTCTATTAACTTTTTCAGCGCCAAAGGCAATATTGAGCTTTTTGCAAACAATACAGATTCAGGTGATTCAGCTCGTAACGAGCTGTCTCACCTGAAATCTGCATTGTTTGTTAGTGAGTTATAAAAATATTCCAAAAATCCTATAACATGAAAATAGAGTCGTCCGAGTTTGAACATGGAATAGTCTACTTTAAACAATTCGGCGCTGAAAGGGTTAAAATGCTATGTATTCAGCGAACATTAGATATCTTTAATGTTTATGGATATTTAGTTAGATTAATAGAACAAAACGAAAGAACAAAATGCGAAATTGCATATACGTATATCTGCATTTATAACGATTGTTTCACTTCTGGAGATGCGAAATAAGTTTTAAGAAATCTTCACAAAATATCACATCGTGTCCCAATGGAGCGGAGAACAGGAAAACAGACCTTTCGGAAATCAGAATTAGGTAGAAGCAGGCGGGCTTTGACCCGTTATGCACCAAGCCTTCAAACATTATCGAATTATCCAGAGAATATTTTTAATATAAGAACATTTTTCCTTTCACATTCATTAATTGATTATTTTGATGTCCCTGGAGTCGGGTTGATATGAGCGTACATTCGCGGAATCAGTTTGGTGTTTTTAATACTTTTAAAACTTATTTTGAAAACCCTGGTTTAGGAGCAATTTTGACCCCTTTGTAAACAATGCAAATTTAGGTGCCATTGCTCAGAACGATCAATGGCACATACATGTCCATTGTTTAACCAAGAAAAAGATTTAACGCTTATAAAAGACTTTATGGCGAGGTGAGTAACCTTGGTAAAAAATAACAATTTTAGTTACAACCGCCGTTCAACGAGTACACCATCATTGTAAAGTATTGACCCGGAGCAGGCTCATGTGTTTTTTCTGTTTCAGAAATTATTTCCTTATACTTAACACCCCCCCCCCCCCCCCCCCCCCCCCCCTGAGACGAATGTAGCGGCCCGGATCAGTCTGCGCGGACTGTGACATTTGGGTCGATACATATCGCAGGCACTCTGCGAAAATCAACCGTAAGGCGTTTGCGGCCAGTGTGGCATCTAGATTAGCCAGTGCTCCCGCTCAGTATGTAATTGTTCTGCACTGTTCACCAATAACGATGGTTTAAACGATTTCTTTCAAGCATAATTAATTTGAATCTTAACATGAATGGTGCAGGCATGTTTAATTTCGACGCGTATAATAGTTTCGTTAATATTGGTTTTCGCGGAGCATATAAGTTATATAAATCACTGATCGGTTATATAGATGCATATAGACTACAGTACACGTAATAATAGATCCACTGGCTCATATTGTTTCATTAATAACAGAAGCAGTCTTCAAGTTTTAGTGAAAACAAGTGTTGTTGACATCATAGTTTTAATCTATACATTTCGGTAATACGCCTTCATCAGCATATCCTTCATCAGTAGAACATTGTCATCAAATCCTATCTTTGCCAATTTGATATAAAATGTATATACATACTGTTTGTGTGTGTGTGAAACAATGCTAAATCTACACATACCGATAATGCATTACGGCTAATTTTCAAGACAATGTCATTCTCACCTGGATTTGTACCTAATAGTTCCGTCCTGGTAGACGTGAAGCATGCGGTTTGGAACGGTAACGGAGTGGAAATGAGCCTTCTTCTCGTTTCTAAAGTACAAGTCGGGCACCCACACATTTTCTATCAGTCTTGCGTCGAGCTCGAGGTATTCCGCATCAATCAAATTCATAAATCGCAATCTCGTGTCTTGCCATTCTTGCGTAATGAAAGTGCTGAGAGTGAAGTCCTGAAAATAAACAGATTGATACATTAATAAAACAAATACAATAACCAGATTGATACTCCGTCAATAAAACAGATACAATAAACAGATTGATACTCCATTAATAAAACAAATACAATAACCAGATTGATACTCCGTCAATAAAACAGATACAATAAACAGATTGATACTCCGTCAATAAAACAGATACAATAAACAGATTGATACTCCGTCAATAAAACAGATACAATAAACAGATTGATACTCCGTCAATAAAACAGATACAATAAACAGATTGATACTCCGTCAATAAAACAGATACAATAAACAGATTGATACTCCGTCAATAAAACAGACACAATAAACAGATTGATACTCCATTAATAAAACAGATACAATAAACAGATTGATATTCCGTCAATAAATCGGCGGCCATATTTACACAAATAGTTTGGCATTCGAAGACGTTCGAAAAGTAGAGACAACATCACCAGCACTGATAATGATAATTATAATACGAAAAAAAACCATAAATGAGTTTTTTCGTTCATAGGTAACAGGTGTGAGATATTTTTTTTTTTCAATAACCCATGAAGCTTTCTAAAAATGAAACTGGCCAAATCCACGGGGGGTCCGCCATTTTGGGTATGTATAAATTGAGACGAAAAACACGGATTGAAAATTATTGTCGTCATTTTAATCATTTTTTTAAATTGATATTTCAGATCAATAAAGTGCTGTGTTATGTGGGAATTAACATTTGTACGAAAAGCTAAACAATAAATGGAACTATAAATGTGTTTTCCCGTTCGTCAAAAAAAACGACAGCATTATCCTTCTACGCCCGAACCTAAATTTTGACTTTATCGTATCCAAAGAAGGACGTGACGTCATTTCCGTAGCACTTCATCTTGGAGTAACGTCTATGGAGCGACGTCGTTTCCCGCAAAAAAAATGTGGTATCAACATGAAAGACCCCAAATTCTTATACATGAGTTATTGACTCACTCATTCAAATTATAATTATTTATCAAACATTGTGGCAAAAGGATACCTTTCTCATAAGGAGCAATTGTTCTTTTTGCTACAATCTTTTCCTAAATTGTCTTTGCAAAGGCCTCAGAAACCGTCTCTAATAGGGAAAGGGTTTAACAGAAATGTGACCCCTTACATTATTTGTTCCAGTCATATTGACTGGTTGAAAAAGGCAGTCGCCAGGTGGCATCAGAAAAGTGCTGATCTATTTGCTTCTTTACCATAATGCAGGTGATCGATTAAGAATCATTTTGGCCCTCATGTTTAAACTTCGTACATTATAAATGTATTCCTTGATTTTCTGAACGTCTTTACTTAATTATGTTCTGTTCGTAATAATAGACGACAGCAATACGAATTCCAAATATGTTTTGATAATGCAATAAACATGACATTAACACTATTATTGTCTACTCAATTACTTATAAATCCTTTTTTATGGCCAAAGTATGCTCTTTAATTTTTATTTATAATTATCTTGCGTTTTTTCGTAAATAGGTAGCACCTATAGATATATTAGCATTAATAATAATTGAAATAAAAAAAGATTACCTTCAAAAAACAAAAATTTGATAATTGATTTACCATGATCCGTTGTTTGATAAACCGACAGATGATATTGTGTGAAAACGAAATCGGTAAAAGGTATACCTTTCTTGATATCAAACATTTTGTAATAAAAATCTAAATTAATAGAATAAAGAAAATCAAAGATTAAATTAACAGATTTTATTTAATTGAAAGAAATCTGCATTTTTTTTAGCGTAACGCGACGTCATTTCGCTCATGAAAAGTGACGTTATAGACGCGTCATTCTTTTTAAACGTATGCCACAAAGAAGAACAGTATAATTATGTACATGAAAGTATTCTTAAGATGCAAATCGTAATATTAGTTCGCAGCTATCAACGTAAAATTGACCAAACTATCAGCTTTTGTTGTTTTAAAGAGGGAAATTGACAGACGTCTCAAAAGTGACGTCAGTGGTACACTTTGAAATCTCGTAGTTTCAAAAATGTTTTACATACATGTACGAACACATTTAGGACAAACTCTTATTGGGCATATGCTGTATTATGGTGATGCACAATTTCGTGAAGAAATTCGAATTTCTATTTTGAGGCGCCTTCTATCTTCCCAAATTCTGCCTAGATTATCACTTATATTGCAACTCAGTTCGTAGGGCACATACATGAATTTAGGAGTAAATCTTTGGGGCATGAGGTAACAATTCTATTTATTTACAGAACTATTATTGACGCCGCGTGGAAGCGCGGCGTCAGTATGGGATAGGTTTTAATTTTGTACCATGGGATGACGTAATCAAAAAGGGAGAAACCAATGTTATTATTGTTAAAAACACCTCTGTTGTTTGTTTGAAAAGAAACAAACCTTTATGAATCAATAAATTGTATAAAATGATTTAAGACACAAAAAGATACAAAGCTTTTACCGTTATTACAAAACTTTAGACACATCCAATGGGTATTTAATAACATTCCCCTAACTTCCTAGGCTACGCTTTTTTTTATAGTTTGGTTTATGACCCGATTCATGAAAGCTCAGAAAAATGTTTCTGGCGATGTTTTTGCCTATTTACAATATTGAGAATTTTAAATAAATGGGTAATCTTTAAAAAATCAATGATGATTCATTTTAATTACTACATATTACAGAATAATTCTAGAAACTGTAAAAACAACGTTAACCCAACTATGCAATAGGCATGGCCGTAACGTGACCCGTTCTATTTGTAAATGCAGCATGTCATCGCTTGGCGATTTTGGTCATTCATATTCAAGATGAACGATTTGTACCAACTGGTTTTCGCTCTTTGCTCTTGGGGAACTGACTTGACCATTTTCTTTTGTTTATTTTTCAGTTTTCTACTGGCATGTTTAAAGTAACATTACAAACAAACAAAACAGACTAAATAATTCTTGCTATATGTTGACTATACATGTGAACTTTCATAATGCCCAATCTTGATCATAAATATCTTCTTCTTTTTTTTTAATTACTTCGTATTTTTTGTTTATATACTCATACTCCCGTTTTTGCTATCATACTTCTGCTAAACTGGAAAGAGAATAGACTCCCCCTCTCCTTCCAAAGCTTGTGTCACACTTAACTTATAACTAGAGCCAATACACCTTTATATATGTTAATATTTAAGCACGTATGTTTGTTTTTTATCTAATGGATCTACATGTAGTTAGAGGATTTAAAACAGTTTATTGGTAAAAAAACACTTGAGAAACTACAGCTTGTATGACACACTATAGTTGCAGTGAATGTTAAGCAAACCGTAAACCAAATGGTTTCAGGACTTAACTTGTCATTTCACGACTAAACTGCACATGCTGAATATCACATAGATCGTAGCATATAAAACGTTTAATCCCTACGTCAATATTGACCCTTTCTGCTCTTGGTAACCTTTTTATATAGGCTATGGTAGCCAGGTGAGCAATATAGGCACATCTTGGCCTTCTTGTTTAAAATAAAGGGACATTTGGCCTTCTTGTTCGAAATAGTTACCTGTCTGCTTGCACAGGTTATTTAAATGTACTGAACTGCATCTGCTTCCTTTAAGTCATGCTTTAAAATCCTGCACGGCGTCTTTGATGCAAAACATCAAAATTCTTCATGTAATATTCTTGTAAAGTAAAATCCATCATGCCATGCTTAACTGTTTCGGACTTTTATTCAGCTGCAAGCAGTGAAGACAAAGGCGAGTGTTTGCATCCACACAGTCACACACACAAGCAGTCACTGTCGGTCTACATGTAGATACGTCATAGATGCATATTTTAACAAAACTATTAGAACTGTAGCCCAGTAAGCTTTACGCCAGTTTACGATATGTGATGCAGTTACGCATAATCAATAGGACCTCACATCGACTGCTGCCGCTCGTATGCCATTTTTAGCCTGACAAGGCTTTTTATTTCGTGTACGCGGGTCAAAACGATAACTTTTTTACTGACCAGGTTCAAATGTGTTAAACAAAAAGTTATGGATATCGGTCATAGTTTTTGTTATGCTAGTATTTCTCTGTGCAATGCAAATACATGGTTGATGGAAAATCAAATTTCAAGAAAAACCTCAATTGCCAAGTATATAAACTGCAATACACCAATTACTTATGCATTCATGAACCAATTTATTTTCATTACACCTCTATAACTTCGTTTAAAATGTTCAATCAAAATCAACTTGAATGGTTTTCCTCTGATGTCAGTATATGAATGAGCTGTTAGACATATATAATTCGATTTCATATCTACAACGCGGTACATTTAAAGCGCAATATATCAAAGGAAAATAGAGGTAACATCGCCAGTAAACTATTCAATACAGATGGAACTGATATTCTTTTTAACAAATGTGGGTTTGAAAAAGTTGAAAATGTAAACAATGATCTTGCAATTTCTTTTTAAGCCAGCGTCTTTGACTATCTCCCATGCAGAACATCCATAACAAAACATCAGCCACAACACAATATTTGTGGTTTAGATAAAATCAATGTTGTCCACTTGTAATAAAACCCAGTACAAAATATGACCCTTTAAGCTTCTTCTAATATGGTAAAAGAGATTGCAGTGGTATCTGCATCTTCAAAGAATGATAATTTCCTCCTCATAATGCTTATTGGTTTTATGAAAAAATCAATCGAATGATGTTAAGTTTCGTAATGTGAAGTATCGACCCTGATCAGCCTAAGTATGCCGCGCAGGCTTACCCGGATAGACACTTTTCGCCTCGTTTGTAATTTCTGTTTCAAGAATCATGACTACATATCTATATCCCCCTGAGACGGAATGTGTCGGCCCGGATTAGCCAACGCGGTTTGCGCAGGCTGATCTGGTTCGATACATTACGAGTCCATAATATTGGTCTGTTCACGGAACGGCTCATATTTACGGTGGCACAGAGGTGACATGTGTATGCTTTTATTTATCTCGTGCGCACGACATACTAAGTCGCGCGCACGAGATAATTAAGTCGTGCGCACATAGATACATACAGTACAGCTCACGCGGAAAACGCATCGTCCGCGAGCCACCGCGGACAAATCTCAACGCGGACAAATATTTTGGTCCGCGAAGGTGGGTGGAATTCCACCCATCACCGCGATTTGTTTTTATGTCCATCGCGGACGCAACAAGATAACCCCAGGGGGTTGATAAAACCGATCATCGTGGAGTTGCGGTGGAACCATCGCGGAATCGCGGTGATATTTTTTTGAATAGATAAGCTTTTTCTCGCCGTTTTGCTGGGATTTTTTTTTTAATTTTTAATTTTTATTTCATTACAGTACTAATAACTGTTGTTGAAGAGGATAATGATTATAAATCAGTACTAACTATAAAGCAGCATATATGCGTAACAACTTAATTCATTAAAATTCATCAATACAATTCCCCTAAACTTGATGTATTCTGTAAACGATACAACTACGTGATAATAAAACTGTTAATTCTGCCTGAAGGATGTGTAGCTTACTTTAAATCTCACTAATAAATGCCGTAATTCCATTGTCAATCACCACAATTACCAATGCATTGTTCATTCTTAATCGCCTATAAATTATTTCTTTAAAACCTGTTTCAAAGTCGGCTGAATAACAAAAACAAACTTTGCAAACAAAGAAGTGTGAAGCGCCCATGTTAACTACATGTAAAATAAATTCTATTATGTTTCTACTCTGTACAACACATTGCGTTAAAATGAAAATTTATCATTTTCAACAATATTACAATTGGATAATTCATTTATTAAGTTGATAAGAAAAGCTCAAAAATCAACAATCTTTCTTTATTAAGAGATTCAAGTACATGTACTGTATATACAAAATGCAAAGATATATATACAATGTACATGTACATGTATTGTAATTTAACAATATTTCTCTCTTACTAAAAAATGTGAGATAATCATATGTACGATAAACGTATATCCGATGTCCGCCATTTTCTATTACGAAACTTGACCTTATCGTAAACAAACACAATCTTCCACTGTTTTTCGAATAATTTGCTGAAATGGAATGAATTTTAGCAAGTTGTGTCATAAAATAATCGCAATTCGTCAATAAACGTGTACATGTACATAATCGGAAAAAAAAACCACTTTTTAATAAAAGTATAACATTTTTACAGGTAAATATTGCGGTGGAATCGCGGTGATTTCAAAATAGATAAGAATAGATAAGAAGCTCGAATCGACGACATGTCAATCGCGGTGATATAATTAGCCCGTAGGCGGTATTGCGGTGATCATATAGGTTGAATTGCGGTGATTATCCGCGATGAAAAATATTTGTCCATCGTGGGATCGCGGAAAACGCGTTTTCCGCGTGAGCTGTACTGTAGTAACTCGTGCGCACGACATAGTATCTCGTGCGCACGACTTAGTGCGCACGACTTAGTATGTCGTGCGCACGAGATAAATAAAAACATACACATGTCACCTCTGTGCCACCGTACATATTTTTTGTGTCGGTGGTTCAACATCTGGCGCGTTTATGTGAAATTTTATAAAATCTGTATAATTGCTTTCTTCACACATAAAAACCACTTGCCTTCAATTAATGCAAGTTGTTATTGAGGAAATATATCTCATTTTGAGTGATATACCGGCTTTTATATCACGATTTGGAGTTCAGGTTTGTAGTTAATAATCACGAAGGCTGAATGGAATATAATTATTGTAAACATTTGTCTGCGCATGCGCGTCCTTTTTCCCCCTTAATGTATTATTAAAATCGCAAAATTTAGCACAATAACTTCGCATTTATAAAATATTCCCATTTTCCTGTTATTAAAAAACTATGGTTTTAATTTAAATTTTAATTATAAAAAATCTACATGCATATAAAGAGACTGGTTCACTAATCTTAATATTCTATTGCAAACTCGAACAAGAACCAGTCTAGTGACGAACTAGTACGGAAATATTCGAGAGCTGACGGTAAAATACGGCGCATGCGCGATCAAGACGATTAACACGGCGCATACTAAAGCCCATTGTGAAAATGATAGTTCTAAACACAACCAATATATGCGCTGGTCCTGATGCGCAATAACGAGTTCCCCGTCATGTATGTTCTTAGATACTTTCGACAGAAATGATGCATGCGTCTAAATGTTTTTGATGTACGGACGGTTTTGACAAAGGCACGAAAGCTTGAATTGCTTATCCTTACGTAATCATGTTTACACCTATAGAGGCATTTTATACATCTGTAGCAAACAAGAGTTTCTGCAAGATGCTGCAATTTGATGTTAGCGCGGGAATCAGCATTTTATGGCTAAAGAAATACTGTTTGATTCGTAAAACACGAAACCGGCTTTTAAATATATGATATGAATATATGATAACAATAGTTTTTTAGTTAAATACGTAAAGCGAAAACAAAAATACCTTTTCCCAACGAGTTGACCTCGATCTCTCAAAATGATTGTAAACATTTGTCTGCGCATGCGCGTCCTTTTTTCCCCCTTAATATATTCTTAAAATCGCAAAATTTAGCACAATAACTTCGCATTCATATAATATTCCCATTTTTCTGTTATTAAAAAGCTATGGGTTTAATTTACATTTTAATTACAAAAAAATACTAAATAGACTGGTTCACTAATCTTAATCTTCTATTGCAAACTCGAACGAGAACAAGTCTAGCGACGAACTGCTACGGAATCATCCGAGATCTGACGGTAAAAAACGGCGCATGCGCGATCAAGACGATTAACACGGCGAATGCGCAAGCCCATTGCACCAGTGATAGTTCTAAACACAACCAATATATACGCTGGTGCTGATGCACCCGCGCAATAACTTCTGAAAACGTTGTTGCTAAAGGTGAAATTGGTAATAATGAGCACAATTTCCTTTTGCAAAATGTTTCCCTCTCTAGCACCTAATTATTTATTCTTTTCATAGAGATGATTTATTTATAATTGAGTCCTTCATTTCGGAGAGGTATACTTTGGCATGTCTGAAGAGTGTAAGCTCAGACCGTTCTGTCACTCAGCCTATTCTTATTAGTATTTAGGATGGGACACCCTATTATCGGTGTACTTACGTTTTTATTTTTGTTTTTTTTAAATAATAATTAGCTGTAAATTATATCCAGTGTCACTCGTTCCTTTATATGGTCTTATTAATAAACCCACACAAAATAATCATTCACTCCTGTGAAATATCCAAATATCGTGTTATTCGGCGGCCAATTTGGAAAATGACATCAAGGGAGACAATTACTCACCGGGGTATTTACAAAAATAATTAGTTTGGTGATCCTGTTATAAAAACGCTTTAAAAGATTGTCTGATGTTATGTGAAATTGATTATCCTATAAAACATTGGTCACTAAAACAGTTATATTTAATTGAAATTGTTCATTTATTATATTATTATCCAAACTGTGAACTTATTTACATGATATTTTCAGAATTAATTTGTTAAATTTTCTTATTGGCACAATTTAATAAAAAAATGTTTGTCCTTATAATAGCCTCCTTAATTGCTGTAACACAGTACATGATTTAGAAGTTTAAACATAGCATATGTTCGAATTCATAACCACCACAAACATACAGGTAAAAAAAAAACATTCTTCCATGTTTTCTATAGTCGAGAAAACTTCACGGAATGTAATCATGTGACTTCAAATTCCTATGATGTCATAAGCAGTTTGAAGACAACAGGTTTTAAACTAAAAACATGTTTTTGTTGGTGAGGGTTCGGAGCATGTAGGATTTTCTTTTTATTATAGCTATCAATTATGATGTGTCGTAATTTCCGAGAATATTGATTTTTTTAAAGAAAAATTAGTAGCGTTTGAAAGTCGAGATAACGGGGTTTTCTGATGGAATCATACAACATCCGGTTGTGAGCGTGCAACAAAGAAAACACCGATTTTGTGTTTACCTTTGTATTCGTGATAAAACGAAGTAATACAATATTGTGTTTATATTGGGGTCATTGTTGGTACGGATACATAATTAAACACATGAAGCAATGCAAGATTGTGTTTATAGTGGGGCCAATGTTGGTCCGGAAACACAATTAAACACATGAGGCAATGCACTATTGTGTTTATAGTTGGGCCATTGTTGGTTCGGAAACACAATTAAACACATGAAGTAATACAATATTGTGTTCATAGTGGGGTCATTGTTGGTACGGATACATAGTTAAACACATGAAGCAATGCAAGATTGTGTTTATAGTCGGACCATTGTTGATCCGGAAACACAATTAAAAACATGAAGGAATGCAATATTGTGTTTATAGTCGGACCGTTGTTGGTCCGGAAACACAATTAAACACATGAAGGAATGCAAGATTGTGTTTATAGTCGGACCATTGTTGATCCGGAAACACAATTAAAAACATGAAGAAATGCAATATTGTGTTTATAGTCGGACCGTTGTTGGTCCGGAAACACAATTAAACACATGAAGGAATGCAAGATTGTGTGTATAGTCGGGCCATTGTTGGTCTGGAAACACAATTAAACACATGAAGGAATGCAAGATTGTGTTTATTGTCGGGCCATTTAACTCCTTCACAAATTCGAAATTCGACCCTTCCATGTTGAAAATTGGAGCACTCATTTTCGTCCAATAGAAATGGTCAAATTTAATGTCTTAGTGGTAAACAGTGCAGATGTCCGTAGACGCAGCTTGGAACAAACGGTCTCATATTAATCTGCATTGTTTGCAAAAGCCTTTAATTGCCTTTTGCAGCAATATATTTATTATATGAACTGTTGAATAGACGATGTTTCAACGATTCTAGTTAAATGCTTATTCTGTGTATCAACATATCTGATTTCCCAATATTGTTGTAATGCATGAGAGCTATATATTGAGTACACTGCAAAGCCTGTAATTGCTGAAACGACAGAGCACATTTATTATCGTTGGTGTTTTATATGTTGAATAAAGACAAACATGCTGAATTCCTTTATACATGTTTCCTGAGTGATTTATTCCTCCGACTTTAAACCTCTGTCGTCTAAGATGGAGATGCATGAACTTATAACAAGTCATAAATCCTGACTAAAAAGAGAACAGGTCTGTCGTGTACGAAATAAGAAAATGTCTACATAAAAGAAGAGTGTGTCTAGAGTTCAAATGATATACTATGCATTGTAACAATATTGACAATTGCTCTTATATACGCAGAGGGATTTGTGCGTGATATATCATACAGTATATCACTCTAATCTACCGGAACTATTTTCGGCTGTTGAAGTTCACTCCCGCGTATTTTTCATACAACGTTTCTTAGTGCACATGCGTTACTACGCGGGGCTTGATATATTATGAATGAAGTCACGATCTTTTGTTGTAAATTTCGTTTGGAAAGTTGAATTTTAACGGTGACGTAATTGTTTTAAATGACATCATGCACGTGCATTACCTACATTTAAGATGCGCGTGTCATGTAACAGCATACTGTTTACCTGTCAAAAACGTTGCGTTAGCAATTTGAAAAAGGTATAATACAAATAAAATATTCTGTTTTGTTAGTTGAAAACATCGAATATTTCCAAAACAAATACAATAGGGAGTAAAGATAGAATAGCTACACGTGGGCAACACAGTGACCCTCTAAGTTATAAACAAAGTAATAGATCACGATTTGTCAGTCAGGTGTGTATAAATTAATCACTCAGGCCATTCTGCCTTCGTGATTAACTACTACACACCTGAACTATAAAAGCCGGTATATAACTCAAAATGAGATATATTTCCTAATTATATTTCAACATTGATATTAACATGAAGGACCTCGTTTTCTCTCATAATTACACACCATAACACACTGAGAGTACGACTGAGTACATAAGACTACTCTCTGTAACAAAAGGACGTTACACCTAAGGTCTTCACTTTGTAACAAAGTCGTTATACTTCCGTCATTAACATTATAACAAATTCAACTTCAGCCTGAGTACCCTAGTCGTTTCACAAGTTAACGTAATGCCTTGTAAATGCCTAAGTATAACACTTTGTAACAAGTGGACGTACATGTAAGGCCTGACACAACCGACCTTTGTAACATTATGGACTCTGTGTTATGTATCGAGCAAGTACAAGCCTGCGCAGTCCGCGCAGGCTAAACCAGGCCGACACATTCTGTCTCAGGGGGATAGAGGTATAGAGTAATGATTCCTGAAACAGAAAACCACAGTAGGCGAAAAGTGTCTGTCCGGGTTAGCCTGCGTGACATGCTTAGGCTGATCCGGGTCGATACTTTACTCAGAGTTCACACTTAAGTAATTCATAATACGATTTACATTAAGCCTGATTACCACAGTTTTAACAACATTGCCTTCTGCTTGTATATTACAAGTTGTTATAAGTGGAATGTAAGTTAGGTGGGAGTACTAAAGTGCAACAAGTTTGTGGTACCTTTGAGTTATTCAAATTATAACACATTGACTTTGAACCTAAGTACGTCTTTATGTAACTTATTCATGTAACGACTCAGTGCTAACTAAGCCTTGTCAAAGTACTCACTACACTCTCTAGCAGGAAGGGTTTACACCTAAGAGCGTTCAATTAGGATACAATACTGTGACAAACGGATCTAGACACAATCTTTGTCTCACTGTAATGGCAAGACGAATATATATTGCAGCGAATAAACTAGAACAGGTTCTCTCTCTGAGTTTACAAATGGTCTTATGTATATTCTTATCCGGAGAAAATAGATGAAACTGTAGCTACTTTGATAGTGTATCTTAATAGACATCGATTTGTTTTACGTTTAAAAAAATCCAGTATATGACAAAACAAAAATGTTGCAGATGGTTTTGAAAACTTCCCGGCCAAATTAAAGAAACTAGCAATTTCTCTTTTTTCCACTATGTTAATTAAAAGTCAGCTCCTGCAAGATGGTCGAAATGCCCATGCATGTAAGTCGGCGTAAATAATACAGTATAACAAATTGTCTTGCTTGCATGAACTTGAAACATTTTGTTTCAAACGAAGTTTCCGCCCAAATGTAATATACTTTTAATGCACTTATTATTAAGGTTAATATTTTCAACATGATTTTGCATGAATTAATTTATATTATGTTCCTATGTTGTTGTTATTTCTAAATTAAGGTTAATTTGCTATTATTTTCAAACTTTAAAACTCCATTTTGCCATTTCCAACTTTACAACTTTTAAGTTACCATGCCACTCAATATTGCCCCGTTCCAATATACACTTTTATTTTGCAACGGCATTCACAATTGGTGTTGTAGTAGGACTGGACTGTCTACTGATCAGAACTACTCTTTCTCTATGTGGAACAGATTATATCTGCGGAGTCTCCTTTGGATGCGGATGTCAGATTGGAGAAGACCAGGATAGCGTACTTCGCAGGGAAAGTGTCATTAAACTTCATTACGCATTTAAAGCACTCACTATACGGGGTCCTGTGTGACCCATAATTTTCTTTATGAGACTGAAAATTCACGAAGTTGTAAAATGTTATTGCCCCCAGTTGACGTAGAGGGGTTCATCCTAGCCCTTAGCATATTGTACGGTACTTTAAACACAATGTGTCTACAGTCTTTTGCACGGCTTTTAATAACATTTGCAAACAAATTCAGTTGTCTAACGTCAATGTGCATTGGTGACTTATCTATTCATTCAATATAATTTATTCATAAATCATCATCAGTAGATATATCACGATTATATAAAGATCAGAAGTGATGACATCGGTTGCGGGAATTCAGTGAAATAAGGTTGTATCAAATGTTAGATGTTTTAATCAGGTCGTTTCATTGGTTGGTACCCATACTAACCAACACTCTTGAGCGCCAAGGATTGCAATCATTACTACAATTTTTAAAATCTGTATGATGACCCGGCCGGGATTCCAACCCGCGTACTCACTCATCCGATGCTGACGCTATACTACAACACCACCGAGGCGGTTTCAACAAGGATTTACTAAATACGCTATATCTAACAATGAACAGGTGGTACTTTGATTTCAGTCAAAGTCTAGATCAGCATAAGACAGACTTATGTATAACAAAATGAAACAGCCAATTTAAAACTGTGCCATTTTCAAATTTCTTAAAGCATATAGCTATTCATAGAACAGTTCCGCGAATCGATGGTTGTTATTTACTACGTATGACTCGATTATTTTAACTCTTTCAGCGCCGAATTGTTTAAAGTAAACTCTTCCATGTTCAACATCGGGCGTCTTCATTTCTCATGTAATACAAGTTTAGACTATTTTGATAACGAAAAGGCAAACAATGCTGATTTCAGGTGAGACAGCTCGTTACGAGCTGACTCACCTGGATCAGTATTGTTTGCAAAAACATCAATATTGCCTTTGGCGCTGAAAGAGTTAACCCTTTCCCACATACAACACATCCGCAACAGACTACATTGAAAACATAATGTTCAAAATACGAACAATCTATATAAATCAATGTTTAGTTTAAATAGTTTTGAAAGCAATGTGAGAATAGGCAAAAATGCTCGTTTCGAGCTATTTCTCATTTTATCAAAATGTTTTCAAATCTTCTCTGCTGCAGAGGCATCAGAAAGCGTCTGTATGTTGTAAAGGGTTACTAGATTAGAATGTAACGTCTTTGTTACCGCGTGTTTACCAGTACACTATACAACTGGTTCTACACGCAATCGGCTTCATCGCAATACTTTATTGGAGAAGAAAATTGAGATCACTTTAAGGTATAAGGGTTGATTATTTCCAAAATTCATTTTCTCAATAACAATGTTAAACTTCCTACGGAGTCAAGTTGTTTGTCTTTCTTCGAGTCATAAACGTTTTAACAAATCAGTTAAACGTTAAACTTCAGGACTATGGATTTTGTTTGTATCTCTTCATTTTCCATAACATTGGCATTGTAACGCATCTACGGTAGATGTTGTGGCAAAAGGAGAAACTCGAGGGCTTGGCGTGAAACGGTTGTAACTAAAAACCTATTTTGAAAACCCTGGTTTAGGGGCAATTTTGACCCCTTTGTAAACAATGCAAATTTAGGTGCCATTGCTCAGAACGAGCAATGGCACCTAAATTTCCATTGTTTACCAGGTAAAATGGGTTAACGCTTATAAAGACTTTATGGCGAGGTGATTAACCTTGTTAAAAAAAATACCAATTTAAATTACAACCGTTTCACGCCAAGCCCTCGAACTGCTCACAATCAGCAATGGGCAATCTATCCGTTTGCCAGGGTGCTTTACACTCTAATTTAACTTTCATTTCTTTAATTTATACATTTTTTGGCCAGATAATCTCAAAGTAAATACGCGGGAGATTAGTTGTACGTAAAGAACATCGAAGGGTCAGTATGTGCATTTCCGCAAGTTGGAATCGATTCGGAGGCCTATTCGGATCTTCCTTGCAAAACGAGAACTCGGTCATGTGCTGGCCGAGTCAACTAATCAAAATCAAAATACAGCTCATGGCTAGAACTCACCGAGCGCACAGTGTGTTAATGACACACATGAACACTCCTCTGATTGCATAACATATTAAAACCCACTATCGATAATAAAATATATGATTCCGACCGTGCGACAAGTTTCAAGTTGGCCTTTTGTGAACAGAGTAGATCAGGAATATATTGTTCATAAAGTACTTACACCAGCTTGCTTCACCCTTCCGTCAAATTATTTATATTCTAATACAAATGAGAAGATGTACATGCAGATCTGATCGTACGCTGCTGCTCAGAGATGTGAACTTGTACTTTTCGCACTCATAGGCTCATATTACTTAGGATTCTATCATCCAAGATGGCGGATAATTATCGAAGCAAACGTTAAGGATGTTTCTATGTGAAAACACCCATGCAACACGACCCGTGTTGCTCACACTTTCTCACTGTAGTATATTCACATCAATATAAACACATTTCCACTTACAGACGCATCTTGGCGTATCTGCAACAGGTGACATTTAACAACTCTGTGGCAAATGGAGCAATTAATCAATTTGAGTAATAGCGACTGTTTTTCGCTTCCGATATAACCAGTAAGATCATAGATAACGTTCCCCCGAGTTACGCTTTCCCACCGAAAGGCGCATTTTGACGAATATGCTGCAAGCCGACACAATTTTAAAACCATGCGACAAAAAGAGAAACAAATGTTTTTGCGTAAATGATTTCAAAGTCGCCTGTTACATATTTATTGAATGTGTGAAAGGGCTGCAGCATTACACATCAACTTTCGCCTTGGAAATACGGAGAGACACATACAATCTAAACTAAGACAATAAAGTCAAAGATATCGCTTTACATGATATTTTCTGTCGGCATGTTCTCATTATATATCAATTTATTTTATTTTATACAAGCCAAAATGGCGACTTAACAATTACGTAACTTATTGGTTTACTACATTATTGCATTATTCTGTAGTCTTGTTGCGTGTGAAATGAATTAACAGTGTTTGTTTAATCAACCTATGTAGCCATTAAGCTTGTTTGCTGTCATTTATGACTATAATAAATCGTTTTATCCGAAGGAAATTGAGTCAAACATGAAACTTTAAATCATTTATGATCTGTCTGTAGTGTGAAATTGTGTTCGGTCCTTCACAATTCATCCTTGTTTTGAAAGTCAGTCGGTATATGTTTGGCGTTAAATTAGAAGCTAGCCCAATGGGTATAAAGTCCAATGTTCCCTCATGCGACGTTAACACGGAGATGTATTACGACACCACTTCAACATATAGCACCTCGTGTACAAGTGTCTCATTATAATCATGTTAGTCGTCCCGCGAGAAAACCAACAGTGTAGACTCTGCGTAAAGTATCGACCCGGATCAGGCTAAGTATGCCGCGCAAGCGAACCCGGACAGACACGTTTCGCCTCCTGTGGATTTATTGTTTCAGGAATCATTACGCTATGCTTCTATCCAGCTGAGACGGAATGTGTCGGCGCGGACTGCGCAGGCTGATCTCGGTCGATACATTACGCAGAGTCCATAATGTTGATTTCCTCACATACCTAGCCATTCTTGCTTGCGTCCCAAGATAAGTTGCTTCAGGAATTATTAATCCTATTTATCATATTGTGCCAGAGAAAAAAGATATATATATGTATATATATATACAGAGAGAGAGAGAGAGAGAGAGAAAGAGAGAGAGAAAGGAGAGATAGAAAGAGAGAGAGAGGGCGATAGAGAGAGAGAGAGAGAGAGAGAAGAGAGAGAGAGAGAGAGAGAAAGAGAGAGAGAGAGAGAGATAGAGAGATAGAGAGATATTTAGAGAGAGAGAGCGAGAGAGAGAGAGAGAGAGAGAGAGAGAGAGAGAGAGAGAGAGAGAGAGAGAAAAAAGATATATATATGTATATATATATACAGAGAGAGAGAGAGAGAGAGAAAGAGAGAGAGAAAGGAGAGATAGAAAGAGAGAGAGAGGGCGATATAGAGAGAGAGAGAGAGAGAGAGAGAGAGAGAGAGAGAGAGAGAGAGAGAGAGAGAGAGAGAGAGAGAGAGAGAGAGAGAGAGAGAGAGAGA
The DNA here is from genome assembly GCA_031761405.1 of Serripes groenlandicus. Classification (NCBI taxonomy): domain Eukaryota; kingdom Metazoa; phylum Mollusca; class Bivalvia; order Cardiida; family Cardiidae; genus Serripes; species Serripes groenlandicus. Next base: position 59,673,535 of record JASEVX010000006.1, on the reverse strand, counting down.
GAGAGAGAGAGAGAGAGAGAGAGAGAGAGAGAGAGAGAGAGAGAGAGAGATATAGAGAGATAGAGAGAGAGAGAGAGAGAGAGAGAGAGAGAGAGAGAGATAGAGAGAGAAAGAGAGAGAAAGAGAGAGAGAGAGAAGGGAGGGTTTTATTTCAGACATTTAGTAAATCATGTTTTATTCCGTAGTTAACATCGTAACATCATTTCCCAATATGTCTTCACTTTGAAGAGTTAACACGTACTAGAACACCACTTGATCCACTCACAGCCGGATTAGATTCGGGAAGATTGTGATACAATGTCATACGCCCTCTCACTGATTCTAATTTGAACCATTGTTGTTGATGGACAATGCTTCTTTGTTTTGCCTGACAATAGGTTTGGTTTCACACAGGAAATCAACTGCGTTTACTGTTCCATTATATGTGTGTGAATGTATACACCCGGAGGATAAATTTAGGTGGAATTCCGTCATATTAGAATTTCTCCCATAATAGTTATATCATGCAAAATCCCACATTCTTCATCGCGGCTGATATATAACCAATACAATTGACTCGTGATATCTCGAATATATCGTTTAACTCGAACCATTTCCTGGAACTTAACCGGTAATTAAACCATCGACCAGTCGATTAAGTACAATGTTGTTCACTCGAGGTACCTTTCAACTCCGAGTTATCACGAAAACAATTTGAACTCTTTCAGCGCCGAATTGTTTAAAGTAGACTTTTCCATGTTTCAAAATCGGGCGTCCTCCATTTCGCATGTAATACACGTTAGGACTATTGTGATAACCAAAAAGCAAACAATGCTGATTTCAGGTGAGACAGCTCGTTACGAGCTGACTCACCTGAATCAGTATTGTTTGCGAAAACATCAAATCTGCTTTCGGCGCTGATCGAGTTAATGGATGTCCCACTTACCATAGACTGCTCATTGATGGAGTCGATACTATTTATTAGTAAACTAACGTTCACATCACAGGGGTAGTCTGAAAAATAAAATCAGATACATTCCATTAAAAACATATAATGGTGTATATTGTTATATTAATTGGATGGCAACTGGACAAAAAGGCGAGCGATGGGTCGGACTTAATCATAGGGAAATGGAATGCTGTGCTACCTGGCTTAGCATCAAACCATAGTAATCGGCTCTGAGTTCAATATCCGTTCTACCAATTAAATAACAGCTTGTTCAACTTTAGTGCGAAGCGATGTATGAACGTACGGTCTGTTACAAACCACGACTTACCACCGCTTAAATCTACGACTTTCAGATGTAATTTGAATACGTTTTATCTTCTGATGGCCAATGAGAACCAGGTCATGGTCAGGAATCTAGCTATGTTCATGTATTGAATATCTTTGTATGTAAAAGGGCTGGTGGCCTAAATACAGTAATTTTAAAAATTTGATGTAAAAGATTAAATACATTATAGGTGTATATACATGTACAGTCAAACCTGTGCACAAGACCACCTTTGTGTAGCACTTCCCTGTCTATAGCAATCACACTTTAATTTCCCAATTACTCAATTTATGCATAGATTACCGTGTAATTATAGACCACCCGAGATCAAAGACCAGACTATTCTCATGGGTCGTCTTTAAACAGAAGTTCTTCTTGTTTGCTGCTGCATATTTATTTCAGGTGGGGTGATAGATAGGCAATGGAGTTCAGAGGTTGTATGATACTCTAGTCGGTTCATAACATGTGATACGATATCTTCCATTCCGGTCCTAATTTATTCCAGATGTTTGTACTGTTAACAGTTGACATTGGTCCAAACGAAACGAGTTAAAACTGCCGAATTTCACAAAGTCGACTCTTACATGTTCAAAATAAGACCGCTCCAGTTTTCGTTCAATAGGACGTTTGGTAAAATGTAATGTCTTAGAGGCAAACAGTGACGACTTCAGGAGAGACAGCACGTAATGAGCTGTCTCACCTGAGTCTGCACTGTTCGCAAAAGCTTTTAATTTCCTATGGCAGCGAAAGAGTTAAGAAAGTAGTTGTAACATTCACTGTTCACATCTAGAGATAAAGGAGTGGAATTCCGGAGGTATAATATCTGTTTCATATAACCTATGTGCGGGCGCTATGCGAAAACCAACCTTAAGGCGTTTGTAGCCAGTGTAAATGCAGATCAGATTGCGCGGATCCAATCTGGCTTTTCACTGTTAGCTAATACGTAATATATAGTTTCAATAAACTTTTGACACATTTTTTTATTTCAGGGGCGTAGCTTTGCAATATTCAATGTGTAGGCCATCTCGTGAGAAAATCAAGATTGTGGACTCTGCGTAAAGTATCGACCGGATCAGCCTAAGCATGCCACACAGGCGTACCCGGATATACGCTTTTCGCCTCCTGTGGATTTTCTGTTTCAGGAAGACAGTTTTGCTACTTGCATATCACATGCAATCAGACATTCGATACTTTATGCTGTACGAGACGTGTAACTGGCCGGATCTCCATCCGTGGTTCATACTTGAACAGTCACAACTTCAAACAATTCCATTTGCTCGCCAAATGGCTATATAGCCGAGACTGAGTGCGTGGGTAAATAAGGGCAGAAAACGAACGATGAACAATTACATAAGTACATAATTTCACCATTTTAATTCATAAATCACATTCTAAGCCATTATCCGACTACATATACCCTGGACTGTAAAAGAAATAAAATGTAACACTTCAAATATACAATGATTTGAGAAATGTAAGTGGTTGCTTATCACTTTACCGCATACACGCACAACACATCTTAAGCAGGCGGCTTTTAAAAATGTGTAGGCGGACATGTAGGAAATCTTCATAAATTAATGTATAAATACTGACAAAACGTGAAACAATTTTGGGAGCATTTTTCCTTTTGTAATAATTGTTTCAAAACATGAGAATATGGGAATACAATTGAATTTACGGCAGAAATGTCCCGGTATACCGGCTACTTTTCACCGGGAGATACCAGGACTAAATTCGGGACAGTGAGAATGGGGCTTTATCTCTGAGATGGAGAGTTTAGGCGGCCTCATCCCACTGCATTACTGAAACCTGTATTAGTATTGTTTACAAGTATTTGCTGTATAGGAATAAAAACGTAGCCAAAAAAAGCAAACTAATATTAGACTACACGATTATATAGCAATGCGCGGATTCGCAACTTGATCTGGTTCTACGATTGTCATAAGGTTTGTTTTGGCAAAGCTATACTCGAATTGTGTGTACAGTCGTTAACAGTCGTGTACAGCGGCAACAATATTAAAATCTCCATGCACGATTGGTTACAAATTTTGAAAACGGAATGTTATGTCACAGGGAGTATGAAGCATCGTTTTTAGAGTTAATTAACTTGTTATCGACTGCAGGCGATCAACGAATTCAAGAATTGTAGACCATAAAGGATTATACTCTTAATTACATTTGCGAACGGCTTGTATGAGTGTTTGCTCTGTTATACATAGTATTAGCCGAGCCCCGGTAGCTCAGTCGATAGCGACGCGGGCTGTCAATCTAGGGGTTCCGAGTTCGAATCCCAGCTCAGCCAACATTCCTCCCGACGTTTGATAAAAGTCACCACGACAAGCGTCTTTCGTCTTCCACAAAACGGCTAACAGTCTATGCGGAAAAGCAGCCAATTGCTTGGAAAGTATTTTGTATGGAGTATTGGTGTGAGCAAACCAGGCAACTAATGAGAAGATGAAATGGCCGCCGTGATATGACTGATACATTATTAAAAACAGCGTTCAACCCCAATCAATCAATCTAATATTAACAAAACATTTATATATGAACTGAACTTATAAATGATCGTGAACAGTAAATCATTTTAGCGGTGCTCCATTAAAACCACCATTAGCGTAACAATTACAATTGTTGAAAACATCCTGCATGCGCATCCATAATAATTACTGCTTTCCATACATTTCTTACAGGCCTCTTTGAATTATGAGCGAACAGTTCAGATTCAGATCTGTCCACGCGGATGTCCAGATAATTATCCCTCTCGCTTATGCATCGATGTTCAGTGGGTCTTCCCAGAGTCCCACTGATTTATTCAATAGGAGAAGTGAAAACACGAATTGTTGTGTTGACTATTAGCAATTGGAAATATTCTGAATACATGGATCACGATCTAAATAACAAGAGGATCTAATTAACTCTTTCAGCGCCGAATTGTTTAAAATAGACTCTTCCATGTTCAAAATCGGGTGTGTCCATTTCTCAATTTATGAAAGTTTTGGACTATTTTGGTAACTAAAAGGCAAACAATGCTGATTTTAGGTGAGACAGCTCGTTACGAGCTGACTTACCTGAAATAAGCATTGTTTGCAAAAACCTCAATATTGCCTGTGGCGCTGAAAGTGTTACATGTAATGCATATGTTCTTTAAGATAATGTATATAAGTACCCTGTTAGGAAATTTCCCGGAAAATATCTCAAGGAAATCCGGATTTAGCTACATGCATTGAAGCATTTTACAGCGAATCAAATGTTAGGCCCAAGGGACAATTGCATGTCACTAATTGTGAGAATCTTCTCCGGTAAAAACGTCTCTATTTGGTCTCGAGTATTAATTGAACTAATACCATTACCTTGAATCCCAAAAACATCCTCAACGGTAATAAGATAAATGTCGTTTTCCCGCCAATAATCTAATTATCTCGTGCTAAAATTACACCTCCTCTGGGTAATTTGTTTATTTTTTTAAAAGCTGGAGGTTTTATTTCATGATAAAATATCGTTTATATTCCTTCAGTGAAAAATACATTTTAAGATGTTCAACTCGTATCGTGAAATTACAGGCTCTTAGAGAAATGGACGAGGCGCTCTTTAAGATTTCAAAATTATAAAAAAAATGCTTTCAGGCCAGTAATTTTACATTGATCTTTTATGATAAGTCGTTTGTTAAAGTACGTTTTCACTTCTTTCGACACTGATATATAATTGTTCGGGGTTCATATCGCATGGTGTCCGTTTGACCATTGTTCTAATAAGCCCAATCTTATTAAATCAATACAAAGTTACTGAACCCTCAAATGCAAGACTCGATTTATATAATATACATAGATAGAGGGATCATGCAAACCGGTTACTCTTTACTGTATTATGGGCCGGTGGCCTAAATATTTGAGTGAAATGTCTATGTCTGTGTCTGTACTTATACTTTGTGACACCACATCGTCGTAGTGTAACGGTTAAAGCAAACGAAACGATATCCCTTTACGTCCGTTGCAGGACGTATGTGCTTTAGTGCTTGGCCATTCCAGCACGCCTGTCAAACCAGACTACAACTATTCTAGCACGCATGTGACGCCAGACTACAGCCATTACAGCACACCAGTGAATCCATGATACCAGGGATACCAAGATAAACATGTCGAGTTGAGCAGCCAGTGGACAGGTCAGTTGACGAGGATGCGCATGCTCGCCTGACTTTATCATGGATTCACTGGCGTGGTAGAATGTCTGCATTATGGATTCAATGGCTGTTTTCTGGTGTCACAGGAGTGTTGGAATGGCTGTATTCTGGTGTCACAGGCGTGCTGGAATGGCTGTATTCTGGTGTCACAGGCGTGCTGGAATGGCTGTATTCTGGTGTCACAGGCGTGCTAGAATGGCTGTATTCTGGTGTCAGAGGCGTGCTGGAATGACTGTATTCTGGTGTCAGAGGCGTGCTGGAATGGCTGTATTCTGGTGTCAGAGGCGTGCTGGAATGGCTATATTCTGGTTCACAGATGTGCTCTCTTTATTGTTTTCTGGTGTCACAAAAGTGCTGGAATGGCTGTATTTTGTTGTCACGTGCTGGAATGGCTGTATTCTGGTGTCACAGGCGTGCTGAATGGCTGTATTCTGGTGTCACAGGCGTGCTGGAATGGCTGTATTCTGGTGTCACAGGCGTGCTGGAATGGCTGTATTCTGGTGTCACAGGCGTGCTGGGATGGCTATATTCTGGTGTCAGAGGTGTGTTGGAATGGCTGTATTCTAGTGTCACAGGCGTGCTGAAATGACTGTATTATGGTGTCACAGGCGTGCTGGAATGGCTGTATTCTGGTATCACAGACGTGCTGGAATGGCTGTATTCTGGTGTCAAAGGTGTGCTGGAATGGCTGTATTCTGTTTTCACAGGCGTGCTGGAATGGCTGTATTCTAGTGTCACAGGCGTGCTGAAATGACTGTATTCTGGTGTCACAGGCGTGCTGGAATGGCTGTATTCTGGTATCATAGACGTGCTGGAAAGGCTGTATTATGTTGTCAAAGGTGTGCTGGAATGGCTGTATTCTGTTTTCACAGGCGTGCTTGAATGGCTGTATTCTGACGTCACAGACGTGCTGGAATGGCTGTATTCTGGTGTCACAGGTGTGCTGGAATGGCTGTATTCTAGTGTCACAGGCGTGCTGAAATAACTGTATTCTGGTGTCACAGGCGTGCTGGAAGGGCTGTATTCTGGTATCACAGACGTGCTGGAATGGCTGTATTCTGGTGTCACAGGTGTGCTGGAATGGCTGTATTATAATGTCACAGGCGTGCTGAAATGACTGTATTCTGGTATCACAAGCGTGCTGGAATGGCTGTATTCTGGTATCACAGACGTGCTGGAATGGCTGTATTCTGGTGTCACAGGTGTGCTGGAATGGCTGTATTCTGTTTTCACAGGCGTGCTGGAATGGCTGTATTCTGATGTCACAGACGTGCTGGAATTGCTGTATTCTGGTGTCACAGGCGTGCTGGAATGGCTGTATTCTAATGTCACAGGCGTGCTGAAATGACTGTATTCTGGTATCACAGGCGTGCTGGAATTGCTGTATTATGGTGTCACAGGCGTGCTGGAATTGCTGTATTCTGGTGTCACAGGTGTGCTGGAATTGCTGTATTATGGTGTCACAGGTGTGCTGTATTATGGTGTCACAGACGTGCTGGAATTGCCCTATTATGGTGTCACAGACGTGCTGGAATTGCTGTATTATGGTGTCACAGACGTGCTGGAATTGCTGTATTCTGGTGTCACAGACGTGCTGGAATTGCTGTATTATGGTGTCACAGACGTGCTGGAATTGCTGTATTATGGTGTCACAGACGTGCTGGAATTGCTGTATTTTGGTGTCACAGACGTGCTGGAATTGCTGTATTATGGTGTCACAGACGTGTCACAGACGTGTCACAGACGTATCACAGACGTGTCACAGACGTGTCACAGACGTGTCACAGACGTGTCACAGACGTGTCATAGACGTATCACAAGCGTGCTCGATTTGCTGTATTCTGGTGTCCAAGACGTACTCTCATTGTTGTTTTCCGATGTCACAGGTTGTTAGGAATCGCGTCCGGCAGTCAAAGGGTATATACAATCTTGTTTTGATTGTACATGTCTAGAATTCATAAATAGTTGGTAGACAATAGGCATTCTATGAGAATCCAGAAAAAATCCCCGTGGATTAGATCCAATGTGACCTATATAAATAATATAAACCCCGGTATTTGAATACAGATAACCGTGACTCTTCAACTTTAGAAGACGCTGCCAACTTCAGCCGTCATTGAATCAAATCAATTATAAAGCATATGGACGATGATAATTTATAAGGTATCATGTCAAAATGCATGTTCTATGTCGACAAAGGTTTCTCTGTGATTTACAATATGTCTTCGCTTCGAGGTGGAAACAACATATAGGCGACTATTTATAAACAAATGTTCACCCATAATATCGTTTTTTTCGGAGTTGGCAGCCTGCCAATTGCTGTTAACACCCAACAACACATTTTAGGGTTAGACTTCGCGAGAAAAATAGTTCATCATGGATTCAGCAAAACTGCATTTAAAAGGTTAAGATATCCCCCAAAAATATCATTATAATTTTGTTGGAAGAGAAATACTTAAGGCGAGAGTACTCCAATATAAATTTAACATATGCTTTAGAAATGAATGCGCCGAAAGGTCAAATATGGTAGCTTATTAACATTTGCGAAGTGGAATTGAAAAGTACAAAGAAGTCGCGTGATATATGCAGTGGCGGATTTAAAGGGGGGCTCGTAGGGCCCGTGCGACGAAAAATTATTGGACAACAAAGAAGTCGCATGACAAATGCAGTGGCGGATTAAGCGGAGGCCCGTAGGGATATCAACATTTATGTTTTCAAAAGACTTCTGCTGCTGATTTATATTGATTATAACCTCTCCCTCAACCGGGCGACCCGATCGCGCTTTACAGGTGCCCGCAAGCGCTGTGGAGGTATAAACGGCATTCTCGTAAGAATATTTGTCTTAATGATATCTAAGTCAAGTTCGAATATGGGTCATATTGGGTCAGAAACTAGGTCACTAGGCCGACTTGAAGAGAAATCTTGTTAACACTCTGGAGGCTGCATTTTTCACTTGAGCATGTTGAAACTGTATCAAAACGTTTGTCTTGATGATATGTAGGCCAAGTTTGTATATTGGTCATGTATGTTCGAAAACTAGGTCACTAGGTCAAATTGAAGGAAAATTTTGTCAGAATATTTATCTTTATGATATCTAGTCCATGTTTGAATATGGGTCATTTCGGGTTAACAAAAATAGTTCACTAGGCCAAATGAAGGAAAATCTTGATAACACTCTGGATGTAACATGGTCTAGTACATGGTTTAGATAATATTTCTACTTGATGGATGTTGATTTAACATTGACATATTTCTCAATATAATAAGGCAGAAACTTCAAAATATTCTGCCTAAACCTGCTGTCAAATATTTCTTTGATTCTTCATGACTTAAATTTATATACGTGTGAACTCTTGCACCCAGGTGACCGATATAGTGCCAACAAGGTCCTCCCGTTTTTAAATTCGCAGTTTCATAATATTTACCATTTTTGATATGATCTTTCAACTTCTTAACAATAAATACATAAATATTAGCTTCAATTGTTATTTCCTTTCACATTTTCCCTACTTCTCAAATCTTCCTGCAGCCCCAAGGCCGTCAGCACTTCAGTACTAGTTTAATGAATTTTAAACAGCAGTATGTCATTTATATTGTATGCAGCTAATCTCACCAAGTGTTTTGGCATTATCACACCAAAGGAGACCGCATTGGTAGAGTTATGATAGATCGTCTCCCTCGGGTGTTGGAAGTCGCCAGTTCGATATCTGGCCGACTCAAAACAGCTAAAAGTGAATCCGTCCTCGGCGCTGAGGTGTGTGCGGCCAGCATTACGACCGACAGGCTGGTGTCAAGACAAATATACTAGTAGTACTGGTAACTTAATTAGGTATCACCCCGTAATATATCTGAAGTGTTACTCTTTCAGCGCCACAGGCAATATTGAGGTTTTTGCAAACAATGCAGATTCAGGTGAGTCAGCTCGTAACGAGCTGTATCACCTGAAATCAGCATTGTTTGCCTTTTAATTACCAAAACAGTCCAAAACTTTCAAATATTGAGAAATGGACACACCCGATTTTGAACATGGAAGAGTCTACTTTAAACAATTCGGCGCTGAAAAAGTTAAAGCGTTGCCAAACACCATACAAGCAAACACAGTTCGAATGTGTGGACGACTTACAACGTTTCGTGTACTGGCTGTAAATCAGGTGTACTTATCTGGTTGAAGGTTAAACGCATGTTTTGCTGGATTGTTATTTGTATGATGATTTGAGACAGATTGTGATCGACAGGGATATCAAACTATGTCCTGTATATATATATATACATCTAAAACTGAGCAACTGAAATGTGTGTTCACCAATTCAGATATGATGCATATATGTGCCAAAACCTGTTATGCTATACTTCAATTTTGTCTTATTTATCTCAATAAGTGAAACTCTTTTATAGCTTAACTTGTTTCTATTCTTTGTAAATATTTTTAGGACATATTCATTTTCTTGTTTACATTATATTTATGCATTAAATGAATCGACTGCTAATTAGTCTCCCTCCCATCTGAAGGAGGCCGGCATTTAGTTTCTAAAATTACTTCTTATGCGTGCGTTAGTCCACATTTTACCCTTCGGAAGTCGACATTATATTTAAGCGAACTTAGCATCCGAATCTTTATTGCATTATATAGATACATGCTTGTGATCTAGATCATATATTGATGTTTTACATAATTAACGTATGACAGTCTCTTATATTTTATTTCATGAAAGGCCATGTGCTTTTTAGTTGTTGTATTATTTTATCAATGTGTGTAAATATATATGTACATACATGTAGATGAGACTTAAATAATAAAACAAAATATGAAATGAAATATCTATTGAGAAGTTGTAATGCTGCATTGTTCACTTATTTAGAATGATGCATAGAAACGTTATAAACATAGGTTGTCGGCTTTGCAAAAAGGCAATTGCCTCGCTCATATCATTTGATTGAACCAACGTGTGAGCGATCGCAATAAATCGCAATAAAGGCAACGTGGTTTAAAAATCAATTACCATCAATTACATTGTTAATGCGTTTTGTGTGTTACCTAAACTAATAACATAGTGTACCTTCTGCTGCAAGTGCACTTTAATTAGTGGTAATCAATTCCCTGATTTAGATCGAATCCGACGCGCAGAACTGCAGACGAAGTTTGAAAAAAATAAATTTGCTTATAACGAACAATGCATCGTGTCCCACAACGCTTTAAACACCGCGTAGGCTAATACGGATAGACACTTTTCACGTCCGTTAGATTTTCCCAGCATTATGGACCCTGCGTAATGTATCGTTCCAGATCAGCCTGCGCAGTCCTCGCATGCTAATCCGGACCGACACATTCCTTCTTAGGGTGATAGATGTATAGAGTAGTGATGCCTGGAACAGAAAATCTACAGGAGGCGAAACGTGTGTGTCCGGGTTCGCCAGCACGGCATCCTTCAGATGAACAAGGTCGATACTTTACGCAGAGTCCACACTGTTGGTTTCCTCGTGAGACAGCTCATACCATGTACACGGGACAATATAAAACGGTTTTACACAACCATACGCATGTACTAAGTCTACCATTACAACGTGTCTTGGTGGATGTGTGTATTGTTGTAGCCAGCCGACACAAGTTAGAATGTGGGAACTATTTCAAAATGATGTAATCTGATTTTTTAAGTTAAATGAAGAACACGTTAATTAAATCGTAATTTTAGAGGCTAAAAGAACAAGTGCAACTTGACTGAGTGCATAATAATGTCAGGTTATTATATATATAATACGAGGACAAATGACATTAGTATTGCATCACGTGACAGTTCAATTTACACCTACTATTACTTATATCAACTATCGTAAAAGTGCCGTATATTGTACTAAAATCATGTTCTAAAATCTCCATTTTTTATTTAACAATTTTCAGCTAAAAAGTACATCCAAAGATAGATGTACACTCAATTTCGATGATGTTAAGGGCTGCCCAGTAGTAAAATCAAAGAAGGTTTATAATTTAAGAACGGTGGGGATTCATACTCAATCAATCAGATATACACAGCTATTGTCAAATACTGAGCTTTCCGAGGAAAAACGCTGTTACATAATGAACACGCAAAGCATAGGCGTACTCCGATGTCAAAATAAATCAGCATGTTTCGAAACAGACTACTTAATATGCAAACGGGTAAATAGGTTTTTAATGATTTAGACCGTAATATCCTTCGTACCTTAGGAATCCACCATAAACAATGAAGAATATTCATTTCACACATACAGACGCTTTCTGACGCCTCTTCAGCAGGCGAATTATGAAAACATTGAGACGTAAAAGAATAGAACGTTTTTCACGTTTTTGACAATATGATTTCAAAGTCGTCTGCTGCAGATTTGTTGTATGTGGGGAAAAGTTACTTCCATTTACAGACCACTGTATTCGATCTACTACGGTATAGCTTAAATACGGCTATAATACTACGGTATAGCTTAGAGACGGCTATAATACTACGGTATAGCGTAGAGACGGCTATAATACTACGGTATAGCTTTGAGACGGCTATAATACTACGGTATAGCTTAGACGGCTATAATACTACGGTATAGCTTAGAGACGGCTATACTACTACGGTATAGCTTAGAGACGGCTATACTACTACGGAAAAGCTTAGAGACGGCTATAATACTACGGTATAGCTTAGACGGCTATAAGACCGGTTTGATTAACGTCGTTGAATGTTACTTCTTACCGTTACACAAACATGTTCAAAACCAGTCTCAAACCTATATCATAACAAGACATTGACATGCAGTCTTCGAAAAAGTTGTTAATCCTTTAGTCCTGCCTGACAAAACACCATTCGCACTAATTCTCATACAATATTTGGTTGAACAAAGAATAAAATAGATGGACATGTCATTGGTTATGTTGGACTTTTTCAATCCTCCGTCAATCGATGTAAATTGAATACAGTTGGGACTAGATGAAGAATGTATGAGTCGTTCCACGAGAAAACTAACACAATGGACTCTGCGTAATGTATCGAGCCAGATCAGCCTGTGCAATACGCGCAGGCTATTCCGGACCGAGCCATTCTGTCTCAGGGGGAAAGAGGTAAAGAGTAATGATTCTTGAAATAGAAATGCACAGGAGACGAAACGTATCTGTCTGGATAAGCATGCACGGCATGGTAAGGATGATCCGGGTCGATACTTTACGCAGAGTCCACAATGTTGGTTTTCTCGTGGCTCATATAACCTTCAAATTATATCAGTGGTGCTTCAGGACAGCCGACTTTAGCTAACTCATTACACGTGGAGAAAATCACCTGTCCGTGAATAACCGCTAACGGATACTGGCTATAGATGTTTGTTTAAATCTTCTATCATACAAAACCATTGTTAGGACTCTGTTAGCCGAATTTTAAGTAGAATTGATTTGTACACTCGGCACATTTACGTTATGTGATATGAGGATATATAAAAGTAACACTAGTTTTTTAATAAAAGATAAACCAAACTACATGGCTTTCACACACAACATCCGCACACACTTTAACACTGTCCGTACATGTAACACATATCAAACCTCAACCAAAAATAACGTTTTTGTTAATCTGTATATTTCCCTGGATTATCAATTCAACTGTATTTAAGTACAGGCCTCCGATGTCAAGAGTTAATATAAATCGAATATTACCCTTTTCGTAATTCGGTGGAATCCGACTGTCATATTCTGTCAGCAAGGCCTTGACAAAATCCTCCCTGAAAGATAAAACGGAAACATGTGTAATGTATGATGTCTGAACAAGTTTCTCCGGTACAGATGGCATTTATCGTATGAAATCTGATATGATTCCGAGTTCCTGACGTAATTACCCCACCATGTTCTCGTGCGACCTTGCATGAACAGTCGTTTGAATAATGTTCAACAGTTATATCTGATGGCTGAATTTAGTCCTCAGTATGGTGAATGATTAATCACACGAAGTTTAGATACACGAGTATAGAAGCCTTTGTAGCAGTCTACTTAGGAATACAATTTGGAAAATATTAAGAAAGATAGGTATTCTTTATTGTGTAACGTAAACTTAAAATAGTTTCTAGTTACATACAAACAAGTATTTACATATTTTAATACAGTCTTGAATGAGTTATAAGCATTAATTCGATATAACACATACATATAAGAGGACGAACAAAACATAGATATTGACATATATGTAAACTATATACGTCATCGAATTTGTTTGTACAATATGCAATGTCAAAATGTTCAATCATGTTAATGTCAGATTAATTTCTATGAGAAAACGTAGAATAGATGCCTCTCTGTACTTAGATTCATCAATGTTTTCTTGTTATTAATGTTTAAGAGTCCGACATATTTATAGACACATGGTTTGTTTGTGTAAGAAGCTTTAAATAATAATCTCTAATATTAGCGTAAGCCGGACAGATTAAAACAAAATGGTATTCGTCTTCTACATCATTTGTATCACAAAAAGTACACAGTCGCTGGTTATACCCAACATATTGACCTTCATACCTTTAAATGGTGTGATGAGGGTCTAACAGCAAAGAATCTGTCCAACGCTATTTATATAAATTAAAATGCATTCATGTAATACAATGTCAGACAAAGGTTTCCGCCATATGATTACATAGATGTGTTGAATTAGACACGTAATGTTATGTTGTTGTACTTGTAAATATTTGAAAACGTCACTACGTGGCTTATTAACATACACTAACTAGATTGATCTAGAAACTAAAACTGAATTTTAGATGTGTGATGAAGATGGTGTGCTAGACCTCCATGATGCGCGAATGGTCGCGTTTAGATTGAAACAGACTCAACGGTCTTGATTATTTAAGACGGAAAAAGAAGTATTGTAAACGTACCGATCTAACGAAATAGACTAAATATTGTCTGATGACAGAGAGGTACTTAAATATGGCGATACACCGAAAGTGGCCCAAATTGCATTGCAAACTGAGAACCGGCATTGCCACTTATTTCCGTGAAACTCGTTTTACACAAAATTCAATATTATGCAATGCATGTAACATATATAGCTGTTCGAAACCACATTATCATGGAATAAGTGTGCTGATGAATGTTTTTTACAGTACGCTTTTGATGCATGCTTTTTAATCGAACTGATCGATCCAATTTCATGTTCCAGTTAGGCAATCTTGGGTAAAAACAAAGCGTCTAAGATAGAAAGGTCAACAGATATTTGAACAATTCATCATTGACTATCCTTTTCGTGACAGCAATGACATTTTCGAACCTGATTTGAAGAGATGTTTTATAGTCTGGTTATTGTAAAGAGTATACCCTCAATGACGACCACGTTCGAGATTCGACTGGAATGTATCGATAATAGTCTTCCTTTGCCTGATACATCACTGTCAAGCCATGACAGTCTACAGCAAAAGCATTTCGGCTTTGAAATATACTGGAATTGTTCATGGCCGGGATAGTATGGCCATGAACAATTCCAGTATATTTCAAGCGAAATGCTTTTGCTGTAGACTGTATGGCTTGAGCTGATGTATCAGGCAGAGACAGACAGATATTCGATACATCCAGTCGAAAATCATCGAACGATGGTCCGTCATGAGGGATTATACTCATTCATCCAAACAGACATATAAACATCTTTAATTTAGGTTGGTAAATGTCATTGTGTCAGAAAAAAGGATGTCAAGATCCCTAGATGCCGATCAAATTGATTATGGTATATTAAAGGTTTTGTAGGGACAATTGTAGAAGCGCAATATTAACACGATATGAAGGCTTAAACTCTCCTTAGAGGTCACACAACACCAAATGTATTCCTCCTTTATGTTCATATAAATCAACCAGTTTCAACGCTTAATTCTCACATTTTCTACGCGATTTACACCCCATATCATTTCAAAGAGTAACATCTAAGCTTTAAAATTATCCAAAGAAAATGGGGGGTCATGTATTATGAAAGAAAGATTCATCCCGCGAAAATGGTAACCGTCATTTTGGACGAAATCGGACTTGGACGTAACTGGATTTTAACATACTCTACTTTCACTTTCAAACAAGGTCAACATACCATCAATGTTTAAATCAAAACATTTACAGTGCATCCTATACGGACATGTTTACTATGAATGTATATTAATTGCATTCTGCTGGAGGTATTCACTCATTAATACGCAACAAAGGTTTAAAGGACTATATGGATGTGTTTAGCGTAATTTGACTCAGATGATGAATGGATAAAGGTTGACTTATTGACTGTATTGAATAAGTATAGCACTTGGCCTAAACATTTCAGGATGAACTATTACTGTCTTTGAGTCATGGATGTTAAATCGAATATTTATTATAATCAAAGATACACATCAAACATAATATATTCATGTTTATTTTGGTTCTGTTATAAGTCGAACACTACAATTCTTCTTTATGCCTCCGAAGTCTTAGGTAGTTATCAATTTTCTGAAATTGACAAGTTATATATAAAGTTTTGCAAATATTTTCTTGGTGTCAAACAACAAACAACAAATGCAGCAGTACTAGGAGAACTGGGGAGATTTTCGTTATCTATCATAAGCATCGAACGAACACTTAAGTACATAATGTTTTCCTTAAGCAATGGTTTATTTCAAATGGCATTAATACT
Organism: Serripes groenlandicus; assembly: GCA_031761405.1. Taxonomy (NCBI): domain Eukaryota; kingdom Metazoa; phylum Mollusca; class Bivalvia; order Cardiida; family Cardiidae; genus Serripes; species Serripes groenlandicus. Next base: position 59,657,471 of record JASEVX010000006.1, on the reverse strand, counting down.
TTGTGGTCGACCAAAGTAAAGCGGTATTTATACATATTAGGTATGAGCAACTAATAGTTAGAATAGAATATATCTACAGAAACAATAAAATTAATTAAGCAGAGAATTCGAGACAACTTTATCCAAAATTGGCATGCAGTAATTGATTCATCTCCAAAACTTGATTATTACCGCGAATTTAAGACTACTTTTGAACTTAAATCATATCTACTAAATATTCAAAATGACAAACTAAGATAACAATTAACACTCTTTCGAACTTCTGCACATAAATTAGCGATCGAAACGGGTAGATATTTAGGAACGGAGCAATATAACGTGTCTTTTGTTTTGTTGTTTGTGGGAAAGGGTAAATTAATAGACGTGTTAACCGGGCGTTTTTCGCGATATATTTCAAAATGATGAAAAGAAATGTCTGCAACAAATGGACCAAAAGTCATCTATATCTGGGAAAGTTTTCTTCGTGGGAAACATCAACCATAACTTTGATCCTGGTTAAATACTTGAATAACTGATAGGCTGAACCCTTAAATAAGACGGGAGAAAGTTGGGAATGCGTCTAATAAATATGATATACATGACAAAGCAGATGAATAATCATCGAATCCCGTTTCGCCCTTCACGAAACTTACAGTAAGCCGTGAACAATTGGTATCAGAACGTCTGGATTTGGAATAGCGGACAAAGTGTTCTGATACTTTGTGAATTATGAAACATGAATTATTAATGAAATTGTCATAAAAAGCAAATAAATCAAGACTTATTCACTAATCGCATATTGTATAAAATCTACGATTATATATTGAGTCTGTGAACTCCAAGGCTATATTACGTCGAGTCAAACATTAACATATACGGTTAATGTTTAATATAAGTTACAACAATAAATAATGTTAACTTTGTTCTTCATAATGAGTATTGTTTCTATTCTAGTATAAAGTTAATATTGTATGAAGTTGTAAAACAAGCAAATCCGTCTGTAGAACAATATATAAATAAATTTCACTGCCACGACTGTTTTCAAAAAGTTTACATATCTTGGGTACGTAGATTATCATATACAGTTATACACAATAGAAAACAGTTGAAATGTAAAACCATATTTACATAGTTCTGATACGTAAAGGTATTAACCATACATCTGCTAAAAGCGACGGTAAAGAGCCCATTTTATTATCCAAATATTCACGATTCATAAATCAATACATACTTATACAGGTCTACATTGTTCCATACTAATGTGTTACTTCTCTGCAATGATTTAAGTCAAAGGCTGACTTTTTTACACTGCCTTGATAGACTATTTAGTTCCTTATACAAAGCAAGTTTTGTAATGACACAGTTTTTAACACGCCACTGATACCCTGTTTTCATTCGTAAACGCCTTGATAATAGGTGCTACCATCCTGTCAATAAGAAGTTAATTAATTTTGATGTCGATCTTTATACGCTTAAATAATATAAAGAGACTATTTGTTGCTTTTAAGGTTTGTCCAGAAAGGGCTTTTGCAGCGCTATTGACATTTCCATTCTTTTTATTTCGATGCCAAGATAAGTGAAACTGTCCACTACTTCAACTATTTCATTATTGATAAAACCATCATAATTTGAGGATTGTCTCCTTTTTTCAAAAATACAAATTTTAGTCTATTTTACATTTATTCAGGGACGAAGATAAGACTTATCTACGTCCATGATGTATGGTTATGCCCCATTGTGTAGACTATACGTACAAGCTATCTAAAAGGAACTGTAAACTAGCCTTATCCGCCGTAAAAGAAAAAGCAATATCGTACGCAAACATCAACATATATGTAGATAGATGACTTAAATCAGATTCAGTGAGATTATTAAAATTCATATTTTTGCTTATGTCATTAACAAAATAAATGTATAAAATAGGTGCAAGAGGTTCCCCTTGTTTCACACCTATCGAAACATCAAAGAAATCGGACAAATTGAAATCAGTAGATCGTACACATGAAGACAATTTATTATATATAGATTGTATAATGTTTACAATCTTGTTACACATACCAAGTTTCAGTAGTTTTTGCAAAAGATAGCTATGAGGAACAGTATCACAACATCTTTTGTAGTCCACAAAAGCGCAAAATAATTTGCTTTTACTTGCTAGGATGTTTTGTAGAATAAAAATGCATAATGCTATGAAGAATAAAAATGCAATTAACTGTGTTCTTTTTATCTCTGAAACCAGGGTGCCAATAATTGTTAATCCTCTGCGTACAGAGTATATACATGTCCAACTCCGTGTAACACCCACACATGTCCAACCCCGTGTAACACACACACATGTCCAACCCCGTGTAACACCCATACATATGCAACCCCGTGTAACACCCACACATGTCCATCCCCGTGTAACACCCACACATGTCCAACCCCGTGTAACACCCACACATGTCCAACCCCGTGTAACACCCATACATGTCCAAACTCGTGTAACACCCACACATGTCCAACCCAATGTAACACCCACACATGTCCAACCCCATGTAACAGCCACACATGTCCAACCAATGTCGGAATATAAGAGGTATTTTGGGGTTTGATGGCTAGATAGTTTCCTTCAATTGCAAAATATTTATTTTGCTATAACGGTGTTGAAACAGGACACGGACTTGACTGACTCGAATCACATGTAACACTGCCTTTCTATGAATGGACCAACTATATTTGAATATGTCCTTGCGACTATGTGTTCCAAAAGCGAAAATCCAAATCAACCTGCGCATCCGTGCAATATGAACTAGAAATATATGTTTCGCAAATTACGTTCACATGTATTTTAGAAACCTTTGGAGAGTGGAGAAGATTTTGATAAAGCTGAAGAGCATCATAAGCTGATCTGAATCTACAATATTCTCTAAATCCAACATGGACCTTTTGGAATGAACACACAACTCATTTAGCATGTTCCCTGAAAGCCATCCTCCTGATAGGTATGTCAACTGAAGCGAGGTTGAAATATTTTTCTCTCTCTTAAGGATATCTCGTTGATCTTTCTTACGAATAGTAAGGGTCCTGGTCAGAATGCGCGAATGCGTAAACTGGTGAGGAACTACACATGTTACAGATGGACTATATGTTGCTGTGTTGGTGTAGAGAACGGTTTAATGTTTCGTTTTGACTCCTCTTGCTTCATACCTACAACAGTCTAACTTGTAATTCACATTATTCACCAAATAGTCTTATCGTCGAATCGGAGGATAACAAATATCAGAAACATGATTCAAATAAATACAAAATCTACCATTTTTTAACAACAACAGATAACAAAATATCAATTGACTTAGATCTAGTAAATACGATTACTATTGGAAGGGCTGACAGAGCCATTACATTAATAAGGATTGACCCTCCACAACTGAAAATCCTAAACGAGCCGGTCTATCGGAAAGGAGACACGATAGCTGTTTTGATCAGTGTAGTTCCATCAAGACTAACATTGTTCACATATCATTTACACAAGATTGTTAGACGAGTTTTTACATAAGAAAATATCATATAATCGCGGAGAAAATGAAACAAATTAAGCTGAACCTACACTGTTCAGAAAAACACACATGCGCATTTTCCCATGGACGAGATAAAATCACATGAGGATAACATTGCAGAGATGGTGAGGATAACAAACTATCAACGGTTCTGGGTTTTGACTTCGACCAAGCAAATTCGATTAATGATGGATGGGAAACTTGATGACAATAAAGTTTGTGTAGCATATCTCCGAACACTGGTATACATAAACTAATATGAACCCCTGTTTTATTTCAAACAGATGTTATCAAATAAATGGTTTATGTTTATCGGTTTTACAAGATCTGTTCATCATAGTTATATTCAATCGATTCTGAAACCAGTTCTAAAAACAATTATTAAACGCGCGTTATGTCTGCCTATGTCTTCATAAGTCGAAGTCATGAAGTCATGAAGTCGAGACCCGGTAGCTCTGTCGGTAGCGACGAGGGCTGTCAATCCAGTGATTGTTAGTTCGAAAACAAGCTCGGCCAACATTCATTCTCTCCGACGTTTGACAAAAGTCACTGTGACAAGCGTCATTCGTCTTTCACCAATGGGCTAACAGTCTATGTGGGAAAGAAGCCAGTTGCATGTATGTTATGTGGAGAACTGGTGTGGAAAAGTTAGGAAACACATGAGTAGGTGAACTGGCCGCCGTGATATGACTAAACACTTGTTGAAAACGGCGTTAAGCCCAAATCAATCAATCGATTCATCCTTAGAAACCCCCCGCGTCTGGTATATATGAAATTCGTTTACGCCGCCGCCACAGACGTTTATGTCAGGAGACAGACAATATACGTCTAAAACACTGACTCCTTAACCTTTACAACAGATAAAGTGTCCAGAGCCTTGTTGCATGCGTCCACAAGTGCTCCTGTTGATAATCATGTTATTGTTCTAACTGTTATTGTCCACTGATATAATCTAACAATAAATAACCCCGGACATGGGATTCGGTACACGTTAGATTTTGTGAAAAGTGTAGATTCAAATCGGCCTGTGCCTCCGAAAACTCTGACCAATATATATACCGTTCATATTCACGAACTTCTTATATTAGCTCACTAGAAGCTTCTGAAATATTGTGATGATTCTGATCAGACGGGTGAGATGTATATTACACGTGTGTTAACATGACTTGGTATACAATAGTCCGTATGCAAGGTTTGATTGTGATGATTCTGATCAGACGGGTGAGATGTTTATTACACGTGTGTCCGTATTTGATTGATTGATTGGGGCTAAACGCCGCTTTCTGCAATATTTCAGTCTTATCACGGTGGCCAGTTCGAATACTCATGTGTTTCCGGGCTTTCTCAAGTACTCCACACGAAATAATTTCTTAGCAATGTTTGTGCTTTTCCACACAGACTGTTAGCCCATTGGTTAAATACATATGGCGCTTGTCACAGTGACTTTTTTTCAATCGTCGGAAAGAAAGTTGGACGAGCTAGGGTTCGAACTCAAAACCCCTGGAATGACAGGCCGCACCGCTAGCGGGGCTCGGCCCGTACCCAAGGTATAATGGTGAATACACTGTATGATTTAGGGGATCTCAGAATCAATGTTTGTCCACTAATGTCCCGTGAATGATATGATACCATTGAAAGCATCCTAGTTATGGCAACATCTGTCTTATGAATTACCGCTTTAAAGAGGACATTTACGCCTTTTAGTGTGATCGGTTGTCCCACTTACATGTAAATCTTCGCGATTCATGAATCACAAATACATGGGTAAATAGGCCATTTCCAAGAAATGGGACCTGATATGATAAATTGTGAAATGTTTGCTTAAAAGCTTTCTGAGAATAATGGTAGCTTCTTGGGTAGTGTACATGTAGGTAAGATTGCTATATTGGTAAATTTTATAAGAAAAGGAGCACTTGCTCAATTTGACAAATACCATTTTTTTTAGTCTTTAAAAGCGTATGATGAAAAGGTACACAAAACACAAATCAGGGTAAATGGAAAAAAAACCGGCTCGAATGGACAACTAAAAATCGAACTCCTTGTTTTAAAGTCGTCGTCTGAATAAGGTGCTGATGATGATTTCATATTGTTAATTGTGTCTGTTGTCAAACATGGTTGGAAGTTTCCTGCCCTTACCATAATATTATCGATTTAGGCTTGCACCATAAATGGAGGCGATCTTTGGATTTGGAAGGGCTTGTAAAAAGCTATAGAGATGTTATTTGTGTGGACCAAATGTTTCTGACTCCGTTATAGACAGGGGTGTTAGGGCATTAAAGGGGCTGTTTGGTTCAGATTCTTCCAAAAGCACCAAATTTGGCCCGGAGGTCGCCCATGCAATACTTTTAACATTTTTGGTGGGCGCCAACACGGGCAACCCATGGGGCTGCCATATTGGCAAATTCCAAAATGGCCGCCATCCGGGTTACATGTCAACCGCAGATAAAAAACTAAAAGGGCTAAAATTATGAATGATAACTCATTTTAGGGGTTTTCGGGGTCAGGAAATCCGATTCAGATGTCATTTCAATGATCTGAGGTCAAGTTTACCCCTCATTGACATGGTAAAGGTCATTTTGGGGGTCAACCCGGTGTTTTTGGTGTCTCATTGTCATCCCAAAAATCCTTTCCCATTAATAGACGCATGTCGCAGTTTTTAAAAAGGAATAAAGTCAGGAAATCTATTTACATATCTCACAAATTGAAGTCAGCTGATGAGCTTGCCAATTTTGTCTTCAGAGTCAAGAACCCTTCGACGGTTCCTTCCCCCTAACTCCCTCATGGCTTAAGTAAATGAGGAAATAAGGTGTTTCTTCAACGCGGTGCTCCAGAGTCAATCAGCCTTTGAGAAGATCAGTGGAGGCGCCAATCTCGATGCGAGGGAGAAGATCGCATGTAAGATCTCACAACTGCTTATCTATACTACTAGTAAGGGTGAGCACCATGCAGTGCAGTATGCCACACGAAGGAGCGAGAAACTCCCTACCCTCTATAGTATGGCATCAAGCTGCATGGACGCGGACGGGACAAAATACAGATTGAGAACAGGGTATCTCAATAGCGTAGAATCGGGTCATAGAAGTTAAGCGAAGTGTTGAGCGTGCTCAATATGGAGTGGTGCTACCAGCCAATATGCAGATAATATAGATAGCAAGGCTCGGGGCAACTTCTCACTTACTGAGTTCCACGGATATGCCCGAGCGTGACTAACCATCTCTCTCAGGGCAATCTTAGAGTGAAGCAGGCTCCCATTCAGCTTGACACATCTGACACACCAACTCCTAAGCTACCAGATGCTTACACGATCCAGCCCCCAGTCAAACTAACTCAAACATATGTATTTGCACCCATACTCGGCAACAACGAAGTCAGACCAGCCGATGCCAAGGATGAGGAGTGGATGGCACATGTTGGACTTTATAAGAAGCCCGAAGCCCTTACACTGTTTAAGCTGGCCGGACCTGAATGCACGCGGGTAATTGAGGGGTTGAGACCGTCAATAATCCACCATTGACATCCACCACCCAGCATGAGGAAGAACACAGCTTGCAATTTAAGTATGAAAAGGATGTACTGTCGTTCATCATGGTGGTAGAGCAGCTGGGCAACCCTTTCCTCGCTTACAGGTCAAGAGCTCATAATTCTCGATACACAGAATGTCATATAGAACATGCCGTTGCTACTTCTCTATCTCAAATCCGTGAAGCTGGTCAAACATTGCTGGCTTGATGGTAAAGACCAGTAGTGCTTGTTGCTGAAATCATGGAGTGCAAGCCAGAACGTAAAGATAGTTATAATAATAATAAGTAATCCTGTATTGTATATTGAACATTTAAATGCACACAGAGGCATAAAGCATTTTGTCACTGTAGATGTTTCCGAATTATTTTAATTACAAAAGTTCCTGAATAATTGTTATTGATTTCTTAGTGACCTTGAAGGGTAAACTTGACCTCAGATCATTGAAATAACATCTGAATTGGATTCCCCAACATCGAAAACCCATAAATTGTGGTATCTTTCATGATTCTAGCCCTTTTAATTTTTTAACTGCGATTAACATCAAACCCGGATGGCGGCCATATTGGATTTTGCCAATATGGCGGCCCCAGGGGGCGCCCGTCTTGGCGCCCATCAAAGTATGGCATGGGTGACCTCTGGACCAAATGTGGTGCTTTTGGAAGAATCTGAACCAAAATATCGCTAACACCCCTGACTATTAGTGGTTTTCCCCATTATTTAAGTATGGATTCCAATTATCCAGTTATATTGGTCCGCTGAGATGTTAATGAAAATCAAATATAGATTATATAAAAAATGACTTATTTACTGTAGTACGTCGGGTACCAGACTACTGCAAGACGTGCTAATCTATGTTGTAAGCCGCCATTGTCGCAATTATTAACCTCCTTTAAAAAAAAAGAACCGATCTCAATTATGCGTCTGTCTCAAGAACAGATACCATATATTTCTGGCAGGTAGTTTTACTACACAAACCCGACCATTATGTTCATTGCAGCTATATAAACGAAGATATACGAGTATATAAGAATCGACCACAGGAATCGTAGATAGCCATTGTCTCGTTGTTACAGACGGAGCTATCGCATCTGGTACGTCCTATATTTAGAGGAGATATATATGTGTTATTCTTGGAGAAGAACACATAGTATGATTAAATCAGACGACTCTATTTTCGTGTTATAGGATTTTTGGAATATTTTTATAACTCTTAGCCAAACAATGCAGATTTCAGGTGAGACAGCTCTTTACGAGCTGACTCACCTGAATCTGTATTGTTTGCAAAAAGCTCAATACTACCTTTGGAGCTGAAAGAGTTAAACTGAAAAAGCTTCATTCTCGTATGTGCGCATGCGATGCAAAATAACCGAAAGGACAATACTCCTCTTCACCGAACACTGATTTGATAAATGTATCCCCATTCCGTCCACATAGGTTGAGAATGTGTACGACTAGACACAAGGCATGGTTCTAAAAAAGAAAAAGAATCGTGAAATGTATCTGTAGTCATTTATGTAGCACGTTAGGAAGATAATTCTTTGTAGGCTATTTCGTCTGAGATCAAGAGCTTATATATCATTCACATAATGACTATGTGCTTCTTCCATGTGTCCACGTTCCTATATTTTAGTTTTTTTTGTGTTCATCACTTTTGCTTGTCTGTGATTGGCTGAAATATTTTGTTCATAACCTCATGAATAAAAAAAAATAACATTGGCGACGTGCTGTATTATGGAAAATAAAGTTGTAAAATACTATTATGTTTTATTACTCACTGAAATAGCCATATTAATGCTAAAATATAAGGAATGGAGCGTTTTTTTTTCGTTTTCATGAGGGTATGAACAAAAAAACCTGATCACACATTCTATGAAACCGCTTTGCGATTTCATAGAGAGTGATCAGGTTTTTTTGTTCATACCCCTATGAAAACGAAAAAAAGCTCTCCATTCCTTAAATAACTAAATTGCTCATACTCAGCGATCAATTGAAAGTTAACCGTAGAGCGTGTGTGACCTCTGTAGATCAAGGTCAGCCAGCGAAACTCTTTTCGTCGTAGAAGGTTTCAAGAAACATTTGCAAAGTAGTGTCCATATGAATCATCAACATTAATAAGCAGGCAAATCGTTTTCCCCACCAGTTATACGTACGTTAAGGTTGGTCGTAACGAAAGGTGGTGCCACCTGAAATCATCATTTTTGTTCCTTTTCGGAATCAACATTTTCTAAATCTCTAATAACATGAAACAAGAAGTCACCTGCTTTTAAACACGGAAGAGTTTACTTTATGGAAGTCGGCGCTAAAACAGTTACTTTTGTACCGTATTTCTTAACGAAACACGGAAGAGTTAACTTTATGGAAGACGGCGCTAAAACAGTTACCTTTTTAACGTATTTCATAACGAAACACGGAAGAGATTACATTGTGGAATCCGGCGCTCAAAGAGTTACTTTTGTAACATATTTCATAACGAAACACGGAAGAGTTTACTTTATGGAATTCGGCGCTAAAAGGGTTACTTTTGTTCCGTATTTCATAACGAAACACGGAAGAGTGTACTTTATGGAAGTCGGCGCTTAAAGAGTTACCTTTGTACCGTATTTCATAACGAAACACGGAAGAGTGTACTTTATGGAAGTTGACGCTAAAAGAGTTAATTTTATACCGTATTTGATAACGAAACACGGAAGAGTGTTCTTTATGGAAGTCGGCGCTTAAAGAGTTACTTTTGTACCGTATTTCATAACGAAACACGGAAGAGTGTACTTTATGGAAGTCGGCGCTTAAAGAGTTACTTTTGTACCGTATTTCATAACGAAACACGGAAGAATTTACTTTATGGAAGTCGGCGCTTAAAGAGTTACTTTTGTACCGTATTTCATAACGAAACACGGAAGAGTTTACTTTATGGAAGTCGGCGCTAAAACAGTTACTTTTATACCGTATTTCATAACGAAACACGGAAGAGTGTACTTTATGGAAGTTGGCGCTAAAAGAGTTACTTTCGTATCGTATTTCATAACGAATTCGATTCTGCGAAGCCCATCAGTGTAACCGGATCCGAAATCGTATTCTATACGTCACATATTGTCATCATTGTTTTCCTATTCCTTTGTCTGGACAATCAGAGAACAGTATGCATACAAATTCCAAAACAATCCGTTATTGATACCATGTGTTACATACTGATTTCTGGTTATTCTTCACGTTAGAGCCGGGCTCTTCAACAACTAATAAAAGGGAATTTGTGACCATTGTTTATCTAGAACTATGAATATTCTGTGGTTTTGAGTTATTTTTCTTAAGTTTGCCCAAGCACAAACAGTAGCTCAAAACGGTGAAATATTCAGAGGATTAGTGTAGATCCAGATCAACCTGAATAGTACTAGATCAGCATTGTGCACTGTTGTTTGACGATTAGTCAAAGAAGGCTTAATAGCAATTTCTCTTACGAATCATCCATACAGATGAAAAAGTGCGCATTTAAAATTTAAGATAACTGTCGTTATGATGGTGAATTTGCATGGACACCCTGACCCACCTAATAATGCCAAGACGTAATTCAAAGTTCCTGACTACTTGAGGGCTGAGGAAACATTCAGACATTTCCCTCATACAGACGTATACTGCCCTCATATCACAGACACAAAATGAAACATTTCAACAAAATGAGAAATTTCTCGTTTCATACAATCTTTTCAAATCCATTCAATTATTTTACTATCATCAGGTATTTTCATACTTTTGTCAAGATGTTTTCTGATTCGTCTGCAGTAAAGGTATTGTATGTGGGAAAGGGTAAAATGTCAAATGTGAAGTAGTTACCCCTAACCGACATGGTACTTCATTATTCTCTGAAATATGTAAATAATCTGTAATGTGTATTGATCTAAATCAATCCAGTATTCGTTCTGAAACACCCAGTCATATGGTTTACTCTGATAATGAAAAAACCTTAATAAACCAATTACCAGAACCGGGCATAGTTTGGCATATCTGTTTATATATCAAAATATTCTGTTTTTAAAATTTATATCCGTTCCTTCATTTTAAGAGCTTTATCTCTCATTTGTGAAACGAGGGACCATTTGAGCGGCGATTCTCGAACACAACCGTTAACATATGCAACCAGTGTATTTCCAGATCAATCAGCGCATCTGCGCAGTCTGAAGTGACTTTATATTTGTCTCAAATTAGTCAAAGAGGGTTTAAAGAAACGCTTGTACAGCATTATCTAATTGTATCCTTAGCATGAAAACGCATGCAGGTCTTTTTTTACACCGGCAATAGTTACGTTAGGGTCGCTTTTTTGCTTGCAGAGCACCGCTTATTCATTTATAAAAAAGGGTTTAATTGATAACACATGGACATTTAGAAACAAATTTAAGCTACTGGCCCCAATTCCATTTACCTCACTTAGCGCTAAGTAATACTTAAATACTTCAAAGCACATTTCATCAGTTGTGTTTCCTTATTGAAAATACAAATCTATTTCATTTATTAACGAGTATCTTGAGTCAGAAATGCAAATGTTTAACTTAAATACATTATAACATTTATACCTTACAAATTATTAGGGAAACAGAAATGATGAAATATGTTTTTAAGTATAACTTAACGCTAAAATATGGTTGGTGGAATTGGACCTTGGTCATATCTTATCGTGTGTGAAAATATATACTAGTGTTTGTCTAACCTATATATACTAGTGTTTGTCTAACCTATATATACTAGTGTTTGTCTAACCTATATATACTCCTTTTTGTCCAACCTATATATACTAGTGTGTGTCTAACCCATAAATACTAATGTTTGTCAACCTATATATACTAGTGTTTGTCTAACCTATATATATATACTACTTTTTGTCTAACCTATATATACTACTTTTTGTCTAAAATATATATACTACTTTTTGTCTAACCTATATATACTACTTTTTGTCTAACCTATATATACTACAATGACAATGACAATATTTTATTGACATAAGGCCCATAACAATTATGTTTACATCATATAACATTTTCACACAGCACTTGTTAGACATTTTACCTTATATGATATGTTAAGATCTGTCTGTATTGAAAGCATACGAGAATGAAACAATTGGTATCTTAAATGTGGTTTATATTAAACCTTGAAAACATTGATGCGAAATGAGAAATAAGTTATTTTGAGCAGTTTCTACTTTTCCCATCATGTTTTGAATTAGTATCTACGATAGAAGCATATTTTATTATGAAAAAGCTAAAGGTTTACACATAGACATAGGCATAAATTATGTTATCACGTCGTATAATAGTTGATTCATGTACATATATGTTATTACTTTCTATAATATTTACATATGCATACGTTTTGTTATAGCATTCTAAATTCACTGCTGCATATACAAATAACATATGGCAACATCGATCTGACTTCGTAATATGTTGAAACCATTGCTGCAAAACGGAATTACATATCTAGTATACACTGACATAAAACTTAAACATGTGACTGTAATTCATACCAAACACCTCTTCCTTCGTTCAAAAGCATAGTACGAAATGGGATTACAGTACTTAAGCGGTATATACTGATTTCTCAAACTCGCATAACATGTACAATGCATAACAAAATGAAATTCGTCTTCTATTGACTGAGCGTCACATAACTTGCATAACATATCGGGATATAAGACGTTATTACGTCTGTACTTGTCAATTTGTAGAGAATGTGATCCGTTTCGTAAACAGGACATAGCACGCCTGAATTTTCTTATAGTAATGATTTCTAGATAATATTCAAATTCGTACACCAACTTGTATTGTCTATAGTGACTTAATTTTGAACTATTACCAATTTTGCTGCGCCAGTTTTGTAAATACTGGTCTCGAGCCCTTGTTACAAAAGAGTTAATAAATACATTCTCATTATTCACATTTTGGCTCTCCCATACGTATCCATGATCGTAGCTGTGTTACCCAATTGATTTTACCATAAGCGTCTTCGTTTTTCAACATTATATAACACTGTTTTGGATATCGTTTATCCTCCAATTTTAGTAATTTGAACCAATACTTAAACCCACGTTTCATAGTTTCAATATGCAACGGATATCTATCACAGTCACCAACGGCGACTGCGTTACAGCTCCTCTTATCAGCACACATAAAACGCTTGCAAGCGTAGTACTGTATCCGTTCTAGGCTCTCGTGACGCTCAAAGCCCCATAGCTCACTAACATAGAGCAGCTGTGCACAAGTTTTACTATCAATTTTTTTGAAGTAAGCTACCCTCGGAATTTGCCCACATTTATATAAGTTTGATAATATACCATATAAAACACGCTTCGCCTTTACCGCGAGATAATTTACCATCATCGGCCTTGACATTTGCCTTGTTAAAAGTAGACCAACGTAATGAAATGAGCTAACACATTCCAGATAACAACCCTTATATAACCACTTTTCAGATCAAGCCAATTTACCACCTTTTTTGAAAACCGCTATCATAGTCTTTTTTTCGTTTACCGTTAGTTTATTTTCATTACAGAATTGTTTGAGTGTATTTATCTCTCTTTGTAGGCCAATAACTGTATCATACATGAGCGCTATGTCGTCAGCAAACATTAGTAGAAACAATTCGGTAACCTATATATATTACTTTTTGTCTAACCTATAGATACCACTTTTTGACTAACCTATATATACTCCTTTTTGACTAACCTATATATACTCCTTTTTGTCTAACCTATATATATTTCTTTTTGTTTAACCTATATATACTAGTGTCTGTCTAACCTGTATATATATACGACTTTTTGTCTAACCTATATATATATACGACTTTTTGTCTAACCTATATATACTAGTGTTTGTCTAACCTATATATATATATACGACTTTTTGTCTAACCTATATATACTAGTGTTTGTCTAACCTATATATATACGACTTTTTGTCTAACCTATATATACTATTTTTTGTCCTACCTATATATACTAGTGTTTGTCTAACCTATATAAACACTACCTTTTGACTAACCTATATATACTAGTGTTTATCTAACCTATATGTATACTACTTTTTGTCTAACCTATAGATACCACTTTTTGACTAACCTATATATACTCCTTTTTGTCTAACCTATATATACTTCTTTTTGTTTAACCTATATATATTTATTTTTGTTTAACCTATTTGTCTAACCTATATATACTAGTGTTTATCTAACCTATATAAACACTACTTTTTGTCTAACCCATATATACTAGTGTTTGTCTAACCTATATATATATACTAGTGTTTGTCTAACCTATATATATATATACTAGTGTTTGTCTAACCTATATATATATACGACTTTTTGTCTAACATATATATACTAGTGTTTGTCTAACCTATATAAACACTACCTTGTGACAAACCTATATAAACACTACCTTTTGACTAACCTATCTATACTAGTGTTTATATAACCTATATATACTACTTTTTGTCTAACCTATAGATACCACTTTTTGACTAACCTATATATACTAGTGTTTGTCTAACCTATATAAACACTACCTTTTGACTAACCTATATAAACACTACCTTTTGACTAACCTATATATACTAGTGTTGATCTAACCTATATATACTAGTGTTTATCTAACCTATATATACTACTTTTTGTCTAACCTATAGATACCACTTTTTGACAAACCTATATATACTCCTTTTTGTCTAACCTATATATACTTCTTTTTGTCTAACCTATATATACTAGTGTTTGTCTAACCTACATAAACACTACCTTTTGACTAACCTATATAATAAACACTACCTTTTGTTTAACCTATATATACTAGTGTTTATCTAACCTATATATACTACTTTTTGTCTAATCTATAGATACCACTTTTTGACTAACCTATATATACTCCTTTTTGACTAACCTATATATACTCCTTTTTGACTAACCTATATATACTCCTTTTTGTCTAACCTATATATACTTCTTTTTGTTTAACCTATTTGTCTAACCTATATATACTTCTTTTTGTTTAACCTATTTGTCTAACCTATATATACTACTTTTTGTCTAACCCATATATACTAGTGTTTGTCCAACCTATATATACTAGTGTTTGTCCAACCTATATATACTAGTGTTTGTCTAACCTATATATACTAGTGTTTGTCTAACCTATATATAAATACGACTTTTTGTCTAACCTATATATACTAGTGTTTGTCTAACCTATATATATATACGATTTTGTCTAACCTATATATACTATTTTGTGTCTAACCTATATATACTAGTGTTTGTCTAACCTATATAAACACTACCTTTTGACTAACCTATATAAACACTACCTTTTGACTAACCTATATATACTAGTGTGTATCTAACCTAGATATACTACTTTTTGTCTAACCTATAGATACCACTTTTTGACTAACCTATATATACTCATTTTTGACTAACCTATATATACTAGTGTTTGTCTAACCTATATATACTAGTGTTTGTCTAACCTATATAAACACTACCTTTTGACTAACCTATATAAACACTACCTTTTGACTAACCTATATATACTACTGTTTGTCTAACCTATATATACTCCTTTTTGTCTAACCTATATATACTTCTTTTTGTTTAACCTATATATACTAGTGTCTGTCTAACCTGTATATATATACGACTTTTTGTCTAACCTATATATATATACGACTTTTTGTCTAACCTATATATACTAGTGTTTGTCTAACCTATATATACTAGTGTTTGTCTAACCTATATATATATATACGACTTTTTGTCTAACCTATATATACTAGTGTTTGTCTAACCTATATATATACGACTTTTTGTCTAACCTATATATACTATTTTTTGTCTAACCTATATATACTAGTGTTTGTCTAACCTATATAAACACTACCTTTTGACTAACCTATATATACTAGTGTTTATCTAACCTATATGTATACTACTTTTTGTCTAACCTATAGATACCACTTTTTGACTAACCTATATATACTCCTTTTTGTCTAACCTATATATACTTCTTTTTGTTTAACCTATATATATTTATTTTTGTTTAACCTATTTGTCTAACCTATATATACTAGTGTTTATCTAACCTATATAAACACTACTTTTTGTCTAACCCATATATACTAGTGTTTGTCTAACCTATATATATATACTAGTGTTTGTCTAACCTATATATATATACTAGTGTTTGTCTAACCGATATATACCACCTTTTGACTAACCTATATATACTCCTTTTTGACTAGCCTATATATACTTCTTTTTGACTAACCTATATATACCACTTTTTGTCTAACCTATATATACTAGTGTTTATCTAACCTATATATACTACTTTTTGTCTAACCTATAGATACCACTTTTTGTCTAACCTATATATACCCCTTTTTGACTAACCTATATATACTCCTTTTTGACTAACCTATATATACTTCTTTTTGACTAACCTATATATACTCTTTTTTGACTAACCTATATATACTCCTTTTTGACTAACCTATATATACTCCTTTTTGACTAACCTATATATACTCCTTTTTGACTAACCTATATATACTTCTTTTAGTCTAACCTATTGGTTAGTAAATGAGTTTTGATGCGTTCCACCTTTTTTAAGAACTGTACATGTATATGCAGTTTGTGTTCATCTTAAACTGTTTATGGTCCGATCACACCGGGCCGAATGCCATTCCGTTTGCTTTCCGAATAGGAATTTGGGTGTTCGGAGAGCGAACGGATCCGGGAAGCATTCGGTGTGCTCTAGGAGCATACTGGCTGTTTGGCTCCGGCCGGATGCATACGGAACGGCATTCAGTAGCTACAGCAACTCGTGGTGCATGTTCAAAATAATTTTCATTGACCTTCCGAATCATCCGAATGTGACGTCCATGTGTATTCTGGAAGTATTAGGGAAGCATTCTAGGAGCATACGGCATGTACGGAAAACGTTCGGGAATCATGCGTCTAGTTCTTGGTGCATTCGGAATTCAAATTTGGAGGTTCTGTGTTCCGTATGCTTTCCGAACACCCCGAGTGGACCTAGAACATGACGAATGCTTTCCGAATGCTTTCAGAACATGACGAATCGACCTTGAATGGACCGAACTTTTTTCAGCACGCTTTCCGAACATTTCGGGTTACTCTGACATCCGTTCGAATGCTTTAAGAACCGCCTATATAACGGGACTTTTTCAAACACGCGGGAAATTGCGAGGAGGAGAAACACACACGAGCATTTTGGATTATATATTTATCGTACTGACAGAAGCTCCTCTATTTATAGGAAGTTTGCGGACTTTACCGGCATTCGGAAAAAACTTCACCGGCATTCTGAAAGCGTTTGTAAAGGGTTCGTCATGTTCGATGTCCTTTCGGGGTGTACGGAATGCATACGGAACATACTGTGCATTCTGGAAGTGAACGAGCAGTTCGGAAATGTTCTAAAAGAATACTTGAAGGGTTCTGGCTATTCGTTATACGTTTGGCGGCATAAATAGAAAAAATACGGAAAGCATACTGAAAACCTTCGGAAAACATTCGTCTTGTTCTATGTCCATTTGGGGTGTTCGGAAAGTATACAGTATCTCCACATTTTGATTCCGAAAGAATCAAGAACTAGACGCATGTTTCCCGAACGTTTTCCGTACATACCGTATGCTCCCGAATACTTCCCGAATACACATGGACGCCAACTGCGGATGATTCGAATGGTCGATGAAAATTATTTTCAACATGCACAACAAATGTTTTGAGCTACCGAATGCCGTTTCGTATGCATCTGTACGGAGCCGAACAGCCAGTATGCTCATAGAACACACCGAATGCTTCCCGAATATGATCCGTGCGCTCCCCGAACACCCAAAACCCTATTCGGAAAGCAAACGGAATGGCATTTGGACCAATGTGATCGCCCAGAAATAGATCTTTTCTAGAAGGCACAGTATGTTCCGTATGCTTTCAGAACACCCCGAATGGACATAGAATGCATGCGGAAATAGTTCGGTCCATTGTATGTCGATTCGCCGTGTTCTGTTAGCATTCGGAAAGCATACGGAAATCGTTCGGAAAGAAGACATTTCGAAATAAACATGCGGGAAGCATTCGGTCTGTTCTGAAAGCATTCTGAAAGCATTCGGTGATAAATTGGATAAAATACATTCGGAAGGACATTCGGACAGTTTGAAAAATTACATCACTTTCGTATACGGAAAGCAAACGGAAGCTCATTCGGGCCAGTGTGATCGCCCCATTAGTCCTAGTTTGTTGTTGTCTTAAGTCTTTCCGCGCCGAATTATTTAAAGTAGACTCTTCCATGTTCCATGCTCTTCCATGTTCAAAATCGGGCGTCTCGAGTATTGTTTGCAAAAAAACTCGATATTGCTTTTGGCGCTAAAAAAGTTAATAAAGGGTAAGAAAATGACCTATTGAACATTATTTCGTCTTCCAAAATGTTTCCAGATGCCATTTACATAGGCGCCTGAAAGTGCAAGGCATAGCATGCCTATTAAGAGATAAGATCAATACATGATTTGTTTTGTATTGATTCTATAGATTAACATTACAATTGTTATCACGTGGTTGGACAGTATTAAACAAAATGATTCTCCTGGGATCCCATGTGTTTTGTTTTTGTTTTCAATTAAGGGCTGATACACTGTTATCTACATTTAAGACCGGGAAGCAGGCGGTATTAGAGAGTAGACGTGTGTGGGGTTTTGTAGTGATGTTAGGGGCCAAATATATTGATCTTTTAATTGTTTGGTGTTTTACGAGGCTTTCAAAATATTTTCAGTTATATCACGGCGTCCCCCCCTGTTAAGTTACCAGTTATATTGGTCCTTTTATATTGACACCACACAGTCAGTCGTAATGCTAATCCCACTCCCTTAAGCGCCACGGTGGTAAGCCATTACAACCATTTTTTTAAGTATTTGGTATGACCCGGCCGGGGATCGAACCCGCGCCCTCCCGCATTCAGTTAAAAGATTCAGATCAGTCTTTTTCTCAAGGAAATCTTATTTTTACCTTCTTTTTTAGCAATCTAGTGGAAAACGCATCCTGGTCGCCTATGAAGAACAGTAATAACATTTGAAAAGATCGTTTTTGTGTTTTTCAATTAACCGGAGTTTAACATGTTCAACTGACGCGTGTTACACGGCCACACGCACATGTACCGATCTGGTTTCAAATGTATTCTACGAGATTTAAGATGTTGAAACCGCTTGTGCTAACGTAGTTGACCCTCGCGTTGAATGTGCATTGTTCCTGCACATGACACGGTCGAGTCCACGTGACTGAAAGGTCAGTGAACAGTCTACAAATGCATTTGTTCTATAAGTGAGCCGTTCTACGAGAAAACCAACATTATGGACTCTGTGTAATGTATCGACCCAGATCAGCCTGCGCATTCCGCGCAGGATAATCCAAGCTGACACATTACGTCTCAGGGAGATAGAGGTATAGAGTAATGATTCCTGAAACAGAAAATCCACAGTAGGCGATAAGTGTCGGTGCCGGTTAGCCTTCGTGGCATGCCTAAACTGATCCGGGCTGATACTTAACGCTGAAAGCACAATATTGATTTGAATGGGCTAAAAGAGTTGCTTGAGACTAATGTTGTTTGTAGAACTGATTCGAGAAAACTGTGTAAAAACACGTCGTTCTGTCAATTGATCGCTGTGGTATGACTGAAACTGTGGAAAATGGCTTTAAAACTCACACAATGTAAACTAACAATGACATGTGCCATAATTGGTGTGCTTATATGATGAAAAATGTTATCTAGCGTGAACAACCAATTAGTCGAATGCAAGGCACGCCATGCCTGGTGACTACAGTAATATAACTTTGGCATATATACATGCATGATGGAAATTGTTATAGAAAATGAGCACAATGCAATAATGAAAGGAACGCCATAACTAATTGTTAAAGTGTCTTACGCGCATAACACATACTTGCAATATCTAGAGCCGCTTCTGGTGTGTTATAGGTCTTGTTGTACGTGCACAAAGTGAAGACGCAGGTGAGTATGTACACATGTACATATACATAGTCTTACAAGAGGCTACATTGTCTGCTTACGTACATTTAACATATGCCTAGCTGTATCTTATGACGCGTAATATATTAATTGTATCCCTATTCAACTCACCTCCGTAGCCCTGTAAGTGATAGCGAAAAGCTCAGTCATTAAGACCTCACATTACCAGACGTGGCACAAATTTATTACGTACTAAGGAGAGATGATGTATTACGCCATGTGGCCTCAGACAATGTTCTATTGAAGTTATAACAATAAAACATCGCTATAATGTAATCACACAATGTATATTGCAAGGTTGGAGAACATCGTTTTTTCATCGTGAAACAACTGATCAATTATTAATAATGACACATGTCAAAATGCGTTCCATATCTGTGGTTAAAGATGATTGGATCTCTAGATTTTCAACAGTAACGTCATTTGTATTTTAAACAATAAACAGCAACAGTATTCCAGAGTGTGCATTTCCACACGATCTTTTCGAATCGAAGACCAAAACATGAATCCGCAAAACGAAACATTAGACAACTCGCACCAAATGATTAAACAAGTCGCCGAATATTATGTTTTACCCACTTAGTACCTATTTGCTTTAAGAAATATGATTTTGCGGAATACCTCTTTACAAATATCAAATGTTTATATAATTTAACTCTGTTCTTAAAAAAGTATAGTTCAAATTATCTTAGTTTAATTTGACCGATATTTCTTCATTGAGATCAATACGTTCTAGATGATCGATTGTGTTTGTGTTTGACGTGGTTTTTGTACAATTGCGCAATTGTAATCAAAGTTGTACATGGATGTTTGTGTTTGACGTGGGTGGTTTGACTTCATTGGTTGTTGTACACTTGTAACTAAAGTTGTACAAGGGTTGTTGTGTTTGACGTGGGTGGTTTGACTTCATTGGTTGTTGTACACTTGTAACTAAAGTTGTACAAGGGATGTTGTGATTTACGTGGTTGGCTTGATTTCATTGTAATCAAAGTTGTACAAGGGTTTTTGTGTTATACGTGGTTGGCTTGACTTTATTGTCATCAGAGTTGTACAAGGTTTCTTTTATTTGACGTTGTTGGCTTGACTTCATTGCAATCAAAGTTGTACAAAGGTTTTTGTGTTTGAAGTGGTTGGCTTGACTTCATTGGTTGTTGTACACTTGTAACTAAAGTTGTACAAGGGTTTTTGTGTTTGAAGTGGTTGGCTTGACTTCACTTGTAACTCAAGTTATACAAGGGTTTTTGTGTTTGACGTGGTTGGCTTGACTTCATTGGTCGTTGTACAATTGTAATCAAAGTTGTAAAGTCAAATCCACGGGTTTTGCAGTTGTATCCAGAATGTATTATGATGTTTCTTTTTGGTAGCTAAGAGGACATTATCGTCAAATAATTGTAAAGAATGGAGACGACACTATCGACATATTTACTGGACCGGAGGTATTAGTCATTGTTGGGGCGATATGTCTTTCGGGCGAGTCGTTCTACATTCCTATGCTTGACTTAATAACAAACATGTAAAGTTTAATCAAGATATCGCGCCTGTAAAGGTTAAAGTTGTCGAATGTCGAGTATACTATAGCATCACTTTCATGATCGATACCATCGTCTTTATTTCACCAAATAAATCCTCGTAGTGTACCCGTATACATTGATTTATATTGTTTCGCTAATTGAAACCTGTTTATTAATGCACTCCGGCATTATTTAATATATGAGCTCGTGCATGGAAAAGGGTACAAGTTGACCTTTGAGAACAGTGCACACACATATCAGTTTGTTAATTATCATACTGATCACATGATTACTTATACAACATTGCTATAATTTGACTATATTATGATAGCACTGAGTAGGTGCATATTCTGATCTCAGCCTAAATTGCGTAGAAACGCCAAAGTGTACCCTTTCCGATACACTGACTTATGTAACGATCTGTAAGTGAAAAATGTGCCATTCAATATGAGCAACCGACATTTGATAATCAGCAAAGATTCAGATTACACAGGTGACATCCGACATATGGTAAGCTTTTGGTCAACCAAATCAAGCGTGATACAATATACTTACATAGTACAGTTTATCTAGAACAAATGAAGCTTTGATTAATCAAGCGACATGCGATGACCGGTACATGGAAAAGATATTATTTAATAACGGACCATATGCTTCGTTATAGTTATAGTTATAGAGTTTCACAAATGCATTCGTTTGCCAAAATATTATAATCAGCGAAACAACATATAATCTAATTAATTTGACTCTCTACAGCCTTTGATAACTATTAAACTTTTGAATTTTAAACTTATTAAATATCGTCCGTTTAAACTTAAGCCCATGGCCGGAGAAAAAGTATAGGTTGGCTTGTGCGAAAAGTATATATCCAGAACTACATTGATCAGAGGTTAGTAACACACGCTTATTAGAAGATTATATCAACTTGTGTAGATTCTGATAAGACTGAGCAAGTTGACATGCTGATCTGAATCTTCACTTTTACGAAATGCCAATTTGAGCCGTCCCGCGAGAAACGAACATAATGGCCTCTGCACAATGTATCGACCCAGAATAGCCGGCGCAGTCCGTGCAGACTGTTTCGGCCCGACACATTCCGTCTCGGTGGGATAGAGGTATAGAATAATTAACACTAAAACAGAAAATCCACAGGAGGCGAAAAGTGTCTACCCGGGTAAGCCTGCGCGGCATGCTTTGGCTGATCTGGATCGATACTTTACGCAATGTCCACAATGTTGGTTTTCTCGCGAGACGGCTCATATGTACTTTTTCTCATGCACTGGCTCATTCGTAAAGATGAACATCAGATGTTATACTTTTATATTGTTGTTGTCATACCGGTTCTATCGAAACGTCTAATACAGCTGGATGTTTGCCAAACGAACGTGGAAAAGTATCGGACATATTATGCTGGTTTCAAATGAGTTGCTTCGTTCATAGACTTAACTGGTACACATCTAATTCGATCAATGCTATGTAGACTAAACGAATGGACTGTGCACCCTAGTTGTCAGTCTCAATCAGTACGAATTTTATTTGCCGTTAAATGATGCGTCCAAAAATCTTAAGGCTATTACTTTATTATAAATAAGTATCTTCTCCCACCATTTGGTCGTGATACATCTCTATGCGATAAAGGATTGTTCGGCGAAAGAAGCTTACATGTATCAGCACTTCTTGTTTTCTTCTTCAAAAGATACAGCCATGTTAAACACTTACAATTTTGTGAAATATCGAAATTGTTGTTCATTCATGAAATACATTATAGATACGTTTCAGATGTCTGTATTTGGATATAATGCATCGTTCATGTTCTTATGGATTATCTGTATCGATTGTTTAACCCTTTCCCTCATACGACAATTCTGCAGCAGACGACTTTGAACATATTTTGTCAAAAAATAAAAAATATCTATAATTAAATTGATAACCTATGGCTAAAAGTGAAAAACATTGTGTCAAAAGGAGAAATTGCTCGTTTTGAGCAATTTCTTCTTTTGTCACTATGTTTTCAAAAAGCCGTCAGCTGCAGAGGCGTCAGAAAGCGTCTATATGAGGGAAAGGGTTAAACACTAAATTGTGTGATTTGTTAGCCTCCTTTAGAATTTTCAAAATCGGGAAACCCCCTTTTTCATGTTATACGAGTTTTGGTATATTTTGATAATGAAAAGGCAAACATTTCTGATTTCAGATAAGATAGATCTTAACGACGTATTGTTTGCAAAACCTCAATATTGCTCTTTTCAACGAATCAGCATCCAACGACCTTGAAATATAAGAAAATAAGCTCATAACATATGTACTTATGTACATAATTTACTAATCTATCCAATGTGTAAGTTTATTTAAATTTAAAAGTTGCACTTTACACTCTCCAATGCATGGAGGAATTAAATGAAAAACAATAAAGTTGTTAAAATGTAGTTGGAACATAAAACAAAAAGGAAAGCCAGCAGGGAACATCAGTAAACACAAACTATGTTCCTTATTACCGAATATGCTTCAATAAATGATATAATGATAGACAAATAGAGGTTAAGTCAGAGTTAATTGACAATTCTCAAGAACAAAATTACAAGATAAATTGGATTAAAGCCTGTAAAATTCCCCTGCAATTGTTTAGTGTATCCGCTGTTCACACCTTACATCCATGCGTAGGCCGAAATATTGCCTTACTGTCTCATAACATATGGGTGTCTAAGATATAATTGCCCATTAGCATTTTATTGAGGAAATAAAGACTAAAATATTGCGGAATCAATAAAAACAGAAGTTGAGAGTTCCTTGTGTGACATTTAAGATGTGTCGACCCAAAGGGGGTCTTATTGCGTGTACAACGTATTGGTATTACATGAAGATGGATGGTTATGTTTCTAATATGGTCGAAATTTAAGTTTTACATCAGACATTACCTTGGAGTTGCGCTCTTCCTTAATCGACATTAATGCATGTGCGAACAGTGTAGATCAAAATCAGCAAGCTCATCAACACAGTCTGATCTGCCTCTGAACAAGGTGTTAATTAGTCATAGGTTGCAGATAAAATTGTACGTCAGACATCAATGTTGTGTGGCGCTCTACGAAAACTAGCCTTATTGCAATTGCTACCAGTGTAGACCCGCCTTACACAGATACTCATCGGGGTGTGCCTGGTTCCCTAATGCGACAGGATGATACCAAATAAACCTTTGTAGATAGGTACTTATTAAGGTCTGTCGGCATTAATGCGAAGACATGCATCTTTCAACAAGTTTAATAATAACGTTACTGTTGGTTTCTACTGAGCACAGTAACGTTCAGATTGTGAGTATACAAACAGGTTCGCGCCTGTCCGCGTGCCATTTGCATGCACAACGTAAGCCCATATGAAGGATCTTGACATGTATACATGTTAACAAACTGGGAGAAGCTGTTGTTTTCCATGAAAACGTTAAACCATTGTCAGAAAAAAGAGATATAAATGGCACCCAGTTTCTTTTTTCAAAGTATATGTTGTGCTATCATTGTAATATGTGATGTGGGTTAAAGGTAAACTTTTAATATAGAACGTGTCTGCCTAATTGAAGCTGCAGTCGAAATAACTACAATAATCTGGAAGGCATGTTTCGGATAAGAAATTTTAAAACAGATGCGGATGCCGACTACCTGTGTCCGGCATAGCTCGCACAAACGTTAAGTTTTGTTGCCATGGAAACTAGAATTTTGCATTGATTCCAAACATTTGAAGGAATTCTGGTGAGGTCATTGAGAGGATGCTTTCTGTGAAGTTTCATCCCAATTGCCCCACTGGTTACTGAGGAGAAGATGTTGAGGGACATCAACAGATCTGAATAATTTCAAGTCTGTTTAAAGGATCATGTGAGACACAAACATTTTTCAAATCATGTCAGTACTTTTAGAAAAGAAGACTTTAAAAGCTTTCACATAAGGAAAACAAGCTCCACTATGCTAAAGACTATCAGATTCTGCAGTAACTGAAATCACTGCAGTAAAAGGAAGTTGTGTTTGTTTTGGGTAGTGTTTTCAAACACTGCCTGCAGAAGGTAACATGTTAAGGCATACCTGCAGCATATAACAGCTCTACATGAAATGGCAATGTCCAAACATTCTAGGAGTCACATAATAACACAGGTTACATTCAGAAGCTGTGCTTCGTCACAGTTTCCAATGTCCGCACTTTTTTAAAGGGCGTAATTTCTATCGGAATTCGCTTTTCGCTTTAAATCCTATTTACGCAATTAATGATAATATGTATATCATATTTGCAAAGCTCTCGATTATGTGATTTCCTTAAATTCCAAGACTGTTTTGACACGTAAACCCTAGCTTGTGGATACCGAAAAGAATCGTCGCAGTGAGTAATGAGAGAAATGTAGGTAGTAAAAGACCAGTTTACACCTCCTCGTCTAGTCATCCATATTTGAGCCGTCCCGCGAGAAAACCAACATTGTGGACTAAAGTATCGACCCGGATCAGCTAAAGCATGCCTCGCAGGCTAACCCGAACAAACATATTTTGCCTCCTGCGAAAAATCTGTTTCAGGAATCATTACTCTATACCTCTATCCCCCTGGGACGAAATGTGTCGGACCGGATCAGTCTACGCGGACTGCGCAGGCTGATCTGGGCCGATACATTACGCAGATGCCATAATGATGTTTTTTTTTTATCGCGGGACGGCTCATTTGTTTTGCGATACTTATCAACCCTTATCCTGCTTATATAATGCGAGCTATGTAGAGCCAGATCGGCTTGTGTACATGTCGGTCTAATTTTTTTTATTATAACCATCGCATTGATCTGAATTCACATTGTCAAATATCTTTCATTAAATGTGTGTACTTTTCAAATGAACAGGTCCTCTGTAATTTTATCCAGTCGTGTAAAAGGTTCGTTTGTTAGTAAATTTGGACTAGATATCATTACAGAAAAACCGACCGGTGTACACTTTTCTGTATTTTAAGTTATACTGTATCGAAATTGATTCTCAAAACATCATGTTAAGTTAAACATATTGACCTTCTCAAATTCCTAAAACAAATTCTGGCATGTGTTCTGAGCACTACTTATAAAGAAAATGATTACTTTTAAAGCCTAAGGTGCTCGACGCCAGACGTTTTTAATTCAACACTATTGCTATAAATATGACAACATGATGAAAAACCCAAAACCTGCTCTTATTGTTTTGCTACCGTGGACGTGCCACGCATCAATCGAACTTCTGTGGTTCAGATATATATGATGATTTTATTTAAGTTACTGTCATCAATAGTCAGTAGTTTATTACTATAACTTCCCGAAAGCGTCAAGGCTGCTTCTACGACTATGTGAGTAACAGGTAACATACTGATAAGACTTCCAAGATACGGAAACTGATCTGGATTTTCATAAGTCGCATACTTCTTAGGGGTCGGGTTTTATATCTCTTTGCTGATTTGAGCTTACTTTGATCTAATGTTTCTTTCGTCGTATATTCCTTAAGTGTTGGTTTTCATGTGACGTAAGGTGAGCTGATGTTTCTGTTGTCGCACATTCCTTAACTGTTGGTTTCCATGTGACGTTAGGTGATCTGATGTTACTGTTGTTTCATACGCCTTTATTGTTGGTTTTCATGTGACGAAAGGGGATCTGATGTTTCTGTTATCGCATACTCCTTAGGTGTTGGTTTTCATGTGACGAAAGGTGATCTGACTTTACTGCTGTTTCAAACGCTTTAAGTGTTGGTTTTCATGTGACGAAAGGGGATCTGATGTAACTGTTATCGCATAATCCTGAAGTGTTAGTTTTCATGTGACGAAAGGTGATCTGATTTTACTGTTGTTTCATACGCCTTAAGTGTTGGTTTTCATGTGACGAAAGGTGATCTGATATTTCTTTTGACGCATAATCCTTAAGTGTTGATTTTAATTCAAATTGCAATCAACTAGATACGAAAATAAAATTGCACATGCGGACTTTGCTTAAAGCCCGCTACGCAAATGTATATGCTACTTCTTTTATAACTAAATTTAAGCTGAAGGGATTTCATTATAATATTAATTTATGTTTATGACGTCAACAAAGGAAAATGAAATAATATCCATTTGAGTCGTACTGGGGTTAGTAATTTGTCCTTCACTGATCTCCACGTTGAAGGAAATACCCTGACATTGAATAAATTCCACCTGCAATTATTGGTTCATTTTGGACGACCGTATACACGTCAAATATCTCAAGGGTTCAAAATTAATCATTTTGCAGCTGGAATCATCTATTGCATTGACATATAACGTATGAATATTTTATGATTTCATATTCTAGAACTCCGGTGACACACGAAAATACGCTTGCCAAAAATTTGAAATGTGACATGAAAACCTTTTTTTCTGTACATTGTAATCAGCTAACAAACATGCGGATCTCCTTCATATAACACAAATATGTTTGCTTCCTCGAGACTAAAAACGAGTACTTGCACAACTAGCGTAGACAAATCCTAAATGATGAACCCGCATTTCACGGGATTCGAGCATTTGGTACCATCGCACCACAGTATACTTATACGTATAATTAGAATCTTCACATTCGCTATCTACTCCTTGTTAGAAGTCTGAGGCAAATGGAGTATAGTTTTGATCGAATCAGAATATCTTATAAAAATACTATAATTGATATTACGAACAATATATTTCTTGACACAACTAGAGTAGAAAAATCCTAAATGCTGAACCCGCTTTCCACGGGATTCGAGCATTTGGTTCCACCGCACCACAGTATACTGATACGTAGAATTAGAATCTTCACATTCGCTATCTACTCCTTGTTAGAAGTCTGAGGCAAATGGAGTACAGATTTGAGACACTATTTTCAATATATTTATATTCAATATTTAGATAATTTCAAAATGTTTTGCTTGATGTTTGCAACATGTACTGCTGCAGATTTGTTGTATTCGGGAACAGGTTTAATATGACTGGTGACAAATGATTGATTGACATTTGAAGCAATTCCCCTTTGACATACAAACAGAAAACACGAAGAAATACATTACGTTTAGTGCAAATGTCACTTACTCGCAGACGTTTTCAATTTGTCCAATTTACCATATATTTACATCAATTTGTCATAATGATGAATTAGCCATTTACAATAGAACTTGACTGATACGTCGACCGAGACATATTATTTTACAGAATTAGAGCTCTAGACGACGTTTGCTGCGATTGCAGTATCCGACTTTAGAAACACAATGGGGACATTGCTTTGTCTCGTAGTGTGCACTGTTCTCTTCTATCACGCTGCTTGGTATTTTGGACTACGATAATCTCAGGAGATGTTAAATTATTTCCTAAAGTTATCGCTTTGAAAGAAATCAAAATAACATTTAGGCAATGTGTATAGCAAACCATGTATTATACATCGTGATCGAAGGGCATCAAATGGCGTAATAGTGGCGTAATATATGACAACGAAAATGAGAATAAGTGAAAAAGAAAAAAAAAAAGGTCCATAATTGAAGATATAAAGCATGCTTTATAATATAACTAATATATCAATTGGGTGTTGCTAAATTTACATCAAAGAGGGGTCTACATGTGTGCGTATAGGGTAGCCTTAGGTGCAACGGATGGACTCATTTTTATTTTCCAATTACTGGCCAAATATCCAGATATCAATCATCAGAAGAGAATAACTAGAATCGAAATAACTTGTTCAACAATCTATGATTATATTGAAATCTTGCAACGTGATACATTTCTGCTAAGCAGAATATAAATTAAAAAGGCAGTTCAACTCTATTTAAATAAACATTGTGAACAGATCTGCGATTGACACCAATTGTACATGTTTTTTCTAACAGTGACTCGCAGTACCAATCCAATACAGAACTATTTATGTGGCTTACAATTTAATCAATCGATATGTATACATGGTTGAGATTCTTTTATAATATTTTCCTTGTGATCGGGTATACATATTTGGTTCAATTGATGATATTTTTTTTATATTTAACTTTGGCACTGAAAAGACAGTTACGAAATTGGATATATGGTTGAGATTCTTTTATAATGTTTTCCTTGTGATCGGCTATATATATGTGGTTCATTTTGATGATATTTTGATATAACTTTGGCACGGAAAATACACTTACATAATTGGATATATGTAATTGCCACTCTATACGATCCCAGATGTAATTTTACAATACAAATTGAATTGTCTCCATTGAATTGGAAACAATATATAAAAGTAAAATAGCGTTATGACAGTATTGCATGACAACAGAGCATGCATTAGTGTTCCATTTGAATAATGGCTTTACAGGAGGCACCTCACTCGAAAAACGACATTCTATTCTTTTGTCTTTCATTCAAAAAAGGCAGCATTCAGTTTAATGCACGTATATAGCCATAGCGCTATGTCATAAATTTAATATAATTGGCAATATATATTGACGACAAAAGCTATAATGAGCCGATCGTTTCAGTGACAAAGGCCAATGTTCCCGCTGCCCTGAAGTACACTGTGTGCATATAGTATTATTAGTTTAAGTAGTTGCACGCTAACCTACCATCAATGGCTTTGAAATTAATGCACACTGCAAACAATTGTAGATTTGTATTGTATATTCATTGTCAAATGTGTTCGTCAGGGCCGAACAGAAGTGTATTCAGAATATCTTAACACACCAAGTAAACAGGCATGTATTGGTTAAAAGCTTTAACCTGATTGGTTGAATCGGCTAGTGAACACACGCGTGCTCGATGTGCTAGGATCTGCTGAGTACATCCCAGAATGCATATCCAAGACAGTATTATAAACATCTGATATCCAACGAGCCAACACTATCAAATTAGTATCATTCTGTTGAAATTGAAACATGGTAACTGTTAAGTATGATGTTATATATCAACATAGGAAATAATTTTAATTAAATATTTAATTGACTTGTCGTTTGGGCATTAAAGTCGTTTTCTTAAATGTGACAGTCATATACGGGAGGCAACGGGAGCGGGGATGTAGAGATGAAGGTATCGGCATATGAACCAGGAGGTTGCAGGTTTGAGCTCCAGTTAGACCATAACAGGATACAATTATTTGTTTAACCAGGAGGTCGATGGTGATTCGATAAGCCTCAACGTTCCTTCAACATTGAGCGGATATAAATTAGATTAAAATTAACACTATGACGGAGGGCAAGTTCACCTACTGGTATTCCGAGGATATTTCCCGCCAATATTCAGCATATCACTCTTCCAATGCTACCTGGTTACATATGATCCATTCCATGAGAAAAACCAACATCGTGGACTCTGCGTAAAGAATCGACCCTAAGCATGCCGCGCAGGCTAATATAGAAAGACACCTTTCGCTTGGATTTTCTGTTTCAGAAATAATTACTGTTTACATCTATCCCCCCCCCCCCCCCTCCCGAAACGGAATGTGTCGGCACGGTTTAACCTGCCCAGACTTTGCATGCTGATCTGGGTCGATACATTACTCCATATACTCCATAATGTCAGTTATCTCGTGGAACAGCTTATATGTATTTGTATTTATGCTTTTAAACCCATTTATATATATATGTAACACACTTGACGTTCGTAACATTAATTCAAACACTACTGACAATTTCCCTTCTATACGCAATTGTTTACCCAGGGATCATGAATAAGTGAACTATCGCCTTGATATAACTGAAATAATGTTTAAAGTGCCGTAAAACCCCAATAATACAAAGAAATTTATATTCAATACGCAAAGATGGATTTGAGCGTGATATACCCCTTGACAGTATATCACTCTAAACTTCAGGAACTATTCTTGGCTGTTAATATTCCTCCCGGCGTATTATTCATACAACGTTTCTTAGTGTTTATGCGTTTGTACGCATGTTATGTAAACAAATCGTTGAAATAACTTCCCCACCCATTGCCAGTGAATGTGTTTCTAATTCCAACTATGTTAATGAATGTTCTAGAGCATAAAGCAGTTATGAACTTGTTCACTGGAACTATCTGCAACAGCACCATCAACGTAAATATGTCTTCCAAGAAAACAATGGATAAAGTGGTCCAAAACATTTGTTTTCCGTTCTCCGCGTTGCCATTTTTAGCTGTTGTCATGATAAATGACCTTTTTTTTTAATTTTCATTCGTTATATTATTCAAGAATGTGTTGAAATAGTAATACGAAAAAATTATTCATTCGCTGTAAATAAAATTGATATCAAAATGTTTTGTTAGTTGAAACAGATACATATAATTGTATTCATAAGTATCTGGTTGAAAAACAGGCGTGACTATTGCTTAAACAAATACAGTGGGGAGTAAAGATAGAACAGCCAACACGTGATTAATGTCAAGTCGGAACACTACATAAATCCCCCTCAGTTATATCCCGGAAGCGCGGAGTCAGTATGGGATACGTTTCATTTTGTACCATGTGTGACGTAATCGGGAAGGGAGCAACCAACATTATTATTGTAAAGAAAAACTATGTAATATGTTAGAAAAAACAACGTTTATGAATGAATAAATTGTATTAACTGACTTAAGAAACAACAAGATACAACATACGTATGTCTACTACCGTTTTTACAAAACTTTAGACACATTTAATTTTTATTCAATAACTGCTCCCCAATCTCCTAGGCTACGCTTTTGTTATAGGTTGGTTTACGGAGTGCACTTTCCCCCCAAATTTCAAGGCTACGCTTTTTTAATTGTTCGGTTTACGACTCGAGTCATCAAAGCTCAGAAAAAAGTTTCGGGTGATGTTTTTTCCTATTTATTTCTGTTGTATTTCTAAACTTAAAACGCTCCCCATACAGTTGTTCATTCACACCATTGTATTATTGTATTATTTCTACATGTTGAATATACATGTGAACTTTTTCTTTTTATTTCATAAATACTCAATTTTGATACTTTCTTTAATTCGCTTACACAATCGACAATTTAAGAATGGAATTTTAGAAGGGAGATAACTCTCGAGTAGAAAGGCTATAGAGAACATTTCGACCGTTAGATTCGGGTAGTTAATCCCATTGGCATGTTCGAACAAGGAACTCTAATAACTTCCCAATTCGCTACCTCTGCTAAATCTTAAAAGGATAGTGGTTAAAAGCTCACAAAAAAATAATTTAAATACATGTTTATGAAATTACATTTGAACTTTTTAAATTAACATCGTACTTTTTGTTTATATACTCCCGTCTTTGTTATCATACTTCTGCTAGACTGGAAGGAAATAAAACTTCCCGCTCTCCTTCGAAAGTGTGTGTAAGACTTAACTTATAACTAGAGGCATTAAACATTCATATATGTTAATAGTTAAGCCCCTATGTGCTTTAACCTCAGTTTTGACCTAGATGTTAAACAACTGATATAGATTGTAGACCAATCAAATGTTGTATTTAATGAATAATGTCGAAGAAATAAAGGAAATGAAACGTTTTGATTGGTTCATAGTTAAGTTGGCGATCCTACGAGAGGCAATACTAGGATGAAGTTTAAAACGAAATGTTCTTCGTACTAACGTTTAGTTACTTTCCTTAAGAAATACATTTCTATGAAAAAAATCAGTGAAAACCTATGAAATGTAATATTTAAGAGCAAAATATTAATTATTTTTGAGACATGATAAGTTTTCAGTTAGTTATCGTCAATTGAAACTTATACACCTCTTGGGAGCCTCGCGTAATCTCCAGTCATGTGGCGTATTCTCGGCCTTGATAATCTATTTATAGAAACTGAAGCTGGATGGAGATGGCCGATTAGCCTTTGGTACATGTAAACACATAGAACATTTCTGATATTCCAGTCAAATAATATGCGCATATTTCATTTCTGAGTGTTTTCTCATATTGATCGCCGTTTATCTTTTTTAAAGATATTTCTTGTTTTATCTAATTGATCTAGTTATAGCAAATTTAAAACCGTTTATTGGTAAAAAATTAAGAAACTTCAGCTTGTATGACACATTAAAGTTGCAGTCAATGTTAAGCAAACTGTTAAAACAAATGGTTTCAGGACTAAACTTGACACTTTACGACTGAACTTCACATGCTGAATATCACATAGATCGCAGCATATACAACGTCTATCCTTACGTCAAAATGGACCCTTACTGCTTTTGGTAACCTCTTATTATAGGCCGCCTAAGGCTATGGTAGCCAGGTGAGCAATGTAGGCACATCTTGGTCTTCTTGTTTAAAATAAAGTGACATTGGGCCTTCTCGCTCGAAATATTTACATCCTGTCTCTTTACACGTTATTTAAATGTACTGAACTGCATCTGCTTCCTTTAAGTCTTGCTTCAAATTCATGCGCGGCATCTTTGATGCTTTGTATCATAATTCGTCTTGTTACGTATTAGAATGAAAATATATTTTACTTTTGAGTGATATACCGGTTCGTTCAGGTGTTTTGTAATTAATCACTCTGGTCCTTCGGCTTTTGTGATTAACAAACTACACACCTGAACTCCAAATTGTGATATAAGATCCGATATATCACTCAAAACTAAAATATATTTCCTAATCATATCAGTCACAAGAAAATAAAATCATAGCTAGCCCGGCTTCTAAATCACAATATTTTGTTTTTATCACGCGACAGTGCACTTAGCGGCGTTCCATGTGTAAATATCCAATATTTGTCTAGGGGATGTGTCTTGCGTAAGCAGGGATCGGACCCGGGATAATTCCGCGCGCTAACTAATCGGTCATGGCGGATATCTACAGTGTTGCCACAGAACACTGTTAAAGTGTTCGAATCCCACTGTTGCCGTTACGGAATCACTAGAAGGTATATCAGTGCTAAAAACATAGGGGTGCGATTTCATTTCCGTTTGTTTGCCGCAATGTACGTTGAGGACTAAATATAGGAACATTGCTCTGACTGTGGTGATATTGTGTTTATGTATACGCTTGTCTGAGTATTCACTTTCCTTATAGGCCAGACTATTCTCGTGTTTCTTCCAAATATATTACATGATAAACCAGAAACATCATTACATTCTTCGTGATTACGAAAGGATATGTCAACATTAATAGCAAATGCATACAATTTATCATTGCATTCCCTAATTGACACGCACTTGTCCAATTTATGTCAATACAAAGTAAAGTGCAGCGAAGATCAACAAATTATGCTAGTGATATTTGGTTTACATTGACATTACATGCCTTTCCGCGAATTGCACGCACTTTTGAAGACTTAGAACTTTGTTCAAAAAGTATTTTAAACTATGGTCCAAAGTTAGAGGTTCGTTTGCCATTATTTGAAATGTTTGTTTAATACATTCATTTTGAAACAGTCTAATGTTGAAGGGTCAGATTGGTATCATGTGCAGGCTTTATGACAGTTGAAGACACTAGATAATAAGAGAACCAGACCTGATTTACACTTGTCGAAATTGTTCTATGTTGGTCCTTTTTAAATTTCATTAAATCAGACAAAACTATATAGCTATCTGTACGGATAATTGTTCTGACGACACCTCATAAAATGTCGTCTCGTATTGACCATATCGAGGGCTTGGTGTGAAACGTTTTTTTTTTTACCAAGGTTAATCACCTCGCCATAAAGTCTTTATAATCGTTAAATCATTTTGCTTGGTAAACAATGGAAATTTAGGTGCTATTGCTCGTTCTGAGCAATTGCACCTAAATTTGCATTGTTTACAAAGGGGTCAAAATTGCCCCTAAACCAGGGTTTTCAAAATAGGTTTTTAGTTACAACCCTTTCACGCCAAGCCCTCGATATACACTTACATAGTCATGAGCATGTGCTCGTTGTTTATGCTATTTAAATCGAACGATAAAACCAATCTTGGTTCTTTTCAATTGGAATACTAGAAACTCACCGTTTCTCTATCTTGTTTTGTATGTGGATTAACTCGCCTGTGTTATACCTAAATACTTTGAAGGCCCCAATGTCATATGATTTTGATTGAATTATAGTTCCTTTAATGCACCTAATGCGTGTTGGTGGCAGCTAGCGATTTGAGGTAACTATGTTTCTCCGGCTTAAAAAATTTTGGAGCTCCATTGCTTGTTTGTTGTCACAAAATCTAATTTGGTATAAACAACTTTAAGACGGAAACCAAAATCGTACAATGCATGCTTGATGTTCGTGGTTTTCAATGGATACTCCGAGTATATATTGTCGATGTGTAGTGTACTGATTGATGAATTGTTTGGAGTTTTACGCCGCATTCAACACTTTTCTAGTTATAACTTGGTAAGTTACCAGTACTACCATTTCATTTATCCTGATACCAGTCAGTCTTAATGCTATCCCCGCAATCCTGAGCGCAAAGGAAGGCAGCCATTACTACCAATGTTAATGTTTTTGGTATGACCAAACCCGGAATCGAACTCGCGACCTCCCGCACCAGTGGCGCAGCACCTTTCTCGACTGAACATTCAATCGGAATTGAATCAGAATCATTACAATTTCCATGCAATTTTTCTATTAGGTCGATTTAAAAACCTCAAATATATCGTTCTAAAGATACCCACATATATTAGTATTTTCAGTAAAGAATAGTCACATGTTGCCCTGAGTGATATCTAAAGCAGCGTGCGTAAATAACATTGATTAATCTCGATAGAATTATCTGGCAGAAGCAAAGAAATACAGCTGTTCTGGAGAGGTATCGCTCTATCGCGAACATTTTCTTCGAAAGAAGCACATTTTGACACTTTTGGAGAAAAAACAATGCTTCTTACCTCAATTCAAAACATCTGAATAAATTATTGAATCATCGTTTTCAATCAGATGTAGGAAACATTCACCTGTTGCTGGCTAGGATCTATTTACTCTATAAAGATGTTCAATTCCTTAGAGGGCCTCACACCTAAATAACGTCGATTTATCTTCGAAATGCGTCACTGAAATGTCATGTTATCATTTCTGAGAGTTTACAGACATAAACTATTGAGTATTATCCGATCGCTGTTATAGTATAACCTCCCTAAAACAAAACCTTCTGCAAAGAGGAAAACTTTTTTACATCGACAGATTGGTAATTTCCCTTTTCGGAAGGAAAATTGATGATATTGGCAATACAAGCGTTCTTTTGGGTTGGAGAATAACACGTTTGGAAAAGGGAGACTATACCCGTTTGCCTACATTTAGATCGTCAACAGCAACCAGGAGCGTAGCTCTCCTTAGGCACTGTAGGCACGTGCCTACACATTTTTTCTAAAAATGCCCCAAAATGCAGCTGCGGCGATACACATCTGCGTAATGTATCGACCAGATCAGCCTGCGCTGTCCGCACATACTGATCCGGCCGACCCATTCCGTCTTAAAGGAGGGAGGTATAGATAGAGTAGTGATTCATGCAATAGAAAATCGACAGGAGGCGAAATGTGTATATCCAGTTACGCCTGTGTGGCATGCTTAGGCTGATCCGGATCGAAACTTTACACAGAGTCCACACTGTTGATTTTCTAACGAGACGGCCTACGATTTATTATTGCCAAGCTACGCCCCTGGCAACATGATGCTTACGTTTCACACCCTAACTCGCAATAATTCTCTAGAATGGCTGACTTTCTTTGACTAAGCTATATTATATTCTGGGGAAGCTGTGCACTGTATTCGTCTTTTCAAGGTAAAATGTGTTTAAAGAATACACTCAGATACACGTACATGTAGTCATCCAATTTGTATTTGTAAGAAACGTTATACCGAGCTTGAAAGTAACACAATATGAAGTATACAACTAAATTAAGTGAGAATTCTGATTTGTCGCGTAAGAAAATCATCACTGGATGATAGTCAAATACGATTTGTGAAAAACATTCTCCAGAGAGCGATTTACTCGAGACAAATTAAATTAAAATGTTGTTACAGACTTTAGGGAAGATTAAGCTTGGACTTCTATTTTCACTAAATCGTAGCTTTCAGAACATATCGTTGTCTGGTCTTCATATACTTTATAACGAAACGCTAGAATAGCTCGTCAATTTTGGCTGTATTCTTTACCCGCGGAATCCGCTTAGGCCGAGTGGCTTACTTGGGAGATTTAAGACCAGGCGTCTTGACTTTGATACCCACCTCCGGGTGGTTTAGATGAACTGCCCCTAGGATGGGAGCGTATATCCTTGCCTAATACTGGTCTGGTCACCGTGGCATATACTAGAATACTATATACGTATTTAACTATTGGCTTAAAAACATTGAGGCATTACATATTTACAATGACATACGGGAAAACATTGTATCAATTCGTAAAAAGGAAAACAATATTAACAAATAATGTCAATGTAATTTGGCACTGCTATTCTGACAACAC
Source organism: Serripes groenlandicus (assembly GCA_031761405.1). Lineage (NCBI taxonomy): Eukaryota > Metazoa > Mollusca > Bivalvia > Cardiida > Cardiidae > Serripes > Serripes groenlandicus. The sequence continues at coordinate 59,619,548 of JASEVX010000006.1, read as the reverse complement.
AAATATTTTCCTCTTGGCAATGATTTACCATACAATGGCCTTGTTTGCTTGAATAAAAAGGCTTAATCTAAAATTATGTCCACTCATTCCAACAACGTCATCCGTGCGAGAAAACCAACATTGTGGAAACTGCGTAAAGTATCGACCCGGATCAGCATAAACAAGCCGCACAGGCTTACCCGGATAGACACTTTCGCCTCCTGTGGATTTTCTGTTTCAGGAATCATCACTCTTTACCTCTATACCCCTGAGATGGAGTGTGTCGGCCCGAATCAGTCTGCGTGGACTGCACAGGCTGATCTGAGTCGATACATTACGCAGGGTCCATAATGTTGGTTTTCTCGCGGGACGGCTCATTTAATAATACATATACGATTAAAGACAGCTGTATGTGGCGCTTATTAAGCTCATTGTGGCGAGAAAGATATCCTAAGATCATAAATTAATAAAGCTGTATGGAATTCAACAGAATAAGTTACAATACAGATTCCATATCAATCCAACCTGGGCCTTGCTATAACCTGATAAGAGCGAAGGAAGATTATATTGAGTCGCTACGTACTTAACTCCTTCAGCGCCGAACTGTTTTAAGTAGACTCTTCCATGTTCAAAATCGGGCGACTCCATTTCTCAAGTAATAAAAGTTTTGGACTATTTTGATGAGTAAAAAGCAAACAATGCTGATTTCAGATGAGACAGCTCGTTACGAGCTGACTCGCCTGAATCAGTATTGTTTGCAAAAGCTTCAACATTGCCTTTGGCGCTGAAAGAGTTAAACCGACATTAATGAATAATTCCATAACAACACTTCCTTGGTGGTCATTTTGATAGACAAAATATGATAAGCGTATATCAAAACAGGTGTGATAAGTAGATAATCAAAAAGGACTTTCGATGAAGTTTATGCTTTATCGGATTGTATCAGCTTTTTAATTTTTATTATTTTGCACAGTTGCCCAAAAGCAAAAGCAAACCACAAAACATACGTGTTCGACCCTTATATAACAGTTACCAAAAAATCTCGCAAAGCTGGTCGAGGGTGATCAGTGAATGATTTGTCCAGAAAGACTGTATTCGCAGGAATTTTCGCTTGAGACAATTTCCCGGTTGTCGTCTTTCTTTGATAACACTACAGTGGGGTCTCTTTAAGGTTTTGATTGACAGCTGACCCGAAGCTGACCTCAACGTAAGCCCCGCCCCCATTTCGAAGGATGGTGCAATATTCATCGTTACGTAAAAAAAAAAGTCACCCCACGACCTTGATAACCTTTCTAAGGATGGACGTGATCAATAATGACACACTGGAATGACCGATTCAACTTCAGCATTTTACGTCTTTACGAGACATGATATAACGTTGTTTCTTTAAACGGCGAAAACAAAGATCAGACAGTTAAAATACGAAATGTTCACCTCAGAAGTTAATTCCTTAAGTATACGTAGTGTAAACAAATTAACTGAGATACCAATGTATGCACCTTTTATCCATCCATAGTTTACATTAGCCATTGATAACAATTTACCCTCGTTTAATGTAGTAAAACGACACCTACGTATAAGGGTTCTTTTACTTTTTTAAACAAAAATAAATAGCTCAATGATGTTAAAGTAACACCAACGTTAAAGGCGTGAAAGGCGTATTCACAACTGCGAAAAAATGAAAATCGTTTACAAAAGAAAAGTAACTTCCAATGTATTTCTTTAGAATAATAAAATAGCGCTTCAGACTGAAAACAAAATATCGGAATGTTCACCTCAGAAGATAATTCCTTAAGTATACGTAGTGTAAACAAATTAACTGAGATACCAATGTATGCACCTTTTATCCATCCATAGTTTACATTAGCCATTGATAACAATTTACCCTCGTTCAATCTAGTAAAACGACACCTACGTATCGTGTTTTTTTACTTTTTTAAACAAAAATTAAAATAGTTCAATGTAGTAAAACGACCAACGTTAAGAAACTATTTAGAAATGAATGAACGCACAACTATTTAGAATGAATGAACACACTTACATAGGTTATTTAACATTCAGAAGCGTATCTCTTTCCATAATAATAATACAGATACGTAACAGAAAGGGAAAGGTATCATTTACCGTTATATTTGAAATAAGTGATTTATATGTTTGAAAAGTACCACCGAAAATACGATATTTTTTAAAATAACGGTTTTTATATGTCCGTTTTGAAAAAACGGATCGCATTATAGTTTGACCTGCGGCGTACTTCCGTGCCGTCGGGCGGGCGGGCGGGCGGGCGGGCGAGCGGGCGGGCGGGTGGCCGGCGTCCAGTATGCTGTCAGCTAAATAACTTGAGAAGCCTTTTGTCCCATCATCACCAACTTTAGTCAGAATGTGTATTGGCATAATATCTTGGACGATTCGATAACTAGCCATATCGCTTTAGTCAATCGTTTATACGATTGGTTTTAATGCAATTAAATAATGTGTGAGCAGTTCTTTTCTCACGATATATCGCCAGAGTTATTTAAACCTTTTCATAGTGTATAGCGATCTTACCTTACTTACGTCAGTACTGTATACATACTGATATATACACTTGACCCTTACCTAAACGTTCGCTGCCTTATATACACATTCATCTCTAAAAGTGATAAGAGTTAATGTGAACTCTTTCTAGAAAGAAAACTATATATTAACATTTTCAACACCGTTAAACGAGTACATTAAAACAGTTTGTAGAGATTGTCGAGTTGCAGTATTAACGTGTGGTCAGAGCGACGAGTGTAGATCAAGAGAAACAGCGTTTGACCACACAAAACACATGAGGGGTTTACGCTTTTCAAACTAAAAAACTCTTTAACGTTTTATTTCGTTGAACAACTGAATTGGCAATACATTTGCTATGATACTATCCAAATGTATAATTTAATCATATTTCTTTAGTATGGGATGCCTTGTACGTTACGGAATGGCCGATAATGTTGTTTAAAGTAAAGAACATTTTGGTAAAAATCCGTCAGAGTCGCGCGTCTCACATTTGATGAAACCCCTACCTCCTAATGTCAGAAACAAAATAACACATGAGTTAAGGGTTAACATTAATGTTCGACAGTGATTTGATTTTAATGTTTATCAGTTATTTATGTTATTTTAAGCTACTACTTTTTTTCTTTTTTTAACTAATTATTCTGTATCGCGTTTCAAGGGAAATCAAAGCGCTGAAAGCGATAGATCATCAGTTGTATTTGTTTGTTCGGTGCTTTTCGCCTCTTTCAACAATTTCATAAATAAAAGCAATTTCCCAGTTAAATAAGGGAATATCCGTGGTTTGCTATATGGCTTAAAACTTTGAATATGTGTCTTTAAACAACCGGAATTTGGTGCACACTGCTGTGGGCATATGATATGATGATGACGACGATAATGGTGATGATGATGATGATAATGAGTATCAGGAAGAGGAAGAGCAGGAGGAGGAGGAGGAGGAGGAGGAGGAGGAGGAGGAGGAGGAGGAGGAGGAGGAGGAGGAGGAGGAGGAGGAGGAGGAGGAGGAGGAGGAGGAGGAGGAGGAGGAGGAGGAGGAGGAGGAGGAGGAGGAGGAGGAGGAGGAGGAGGAGGAGGAGGAGGAGGAGGAGGAGGAGGAGGAGGAGGAGGAGGAGGAGGAGGAGGAGGAGGAGGAGGAGGAGGAGGAGGAGGAGGAGGAGGAGGAGGAGGAGGAGGAGGAGGAGGAGGAGGAGGAGGAGGAGGAGGAGGAGGAGGAGGAGGAGGAGGAGGAGGAGGAGGAGGAGGAGGAGGAGGAGGAGGAGGAGGAGGAGGAGGAGGAGGAGGAGGAGGAGGAGGAGGAGGAGGAGGAGAAAGAGGAAAATGCTTCGCCATTTTGAACTATATCGGTTCGAAACACGGGTGTTCCGATAATGACGAGGGCTTCTACGACGACCATGAAGGATCGATATTGATTTGCTCGCTCTGCGAAATAAAGTTTATAAGAGATACCGATGAAACGAACATAATTAAGGACAAAGCTAATCATGCAGTGTCAAGTCTGCGGTAAAAGCTTTAGCAACGACTACAACTTGAAGCGTCACAAAAAGAAAATACACGGAGATGATCCGAGTCTTTCAATATACCGAGGAACTCAGACATCAGAGAACATTCGAGAAACTCATGATGCGCGGACACCGGAGGGAGCTCTAAATGCGACGACAGCCCCAGAATGCACTCCAACGGAGAATATATTTGTTTTCCGACATCCGTTTACCTGTATCGTTAGCGGACCCACGTCATGCGGCAAAACCTACTTTATAACCCGACTGTTACAGAGAGCCCGCGACATAATACAACCGTCACCGCGACGCATTATCTGGTTATACAAACGATGGCAACCGCTTTACGACGTCATACGGAGAACCGTTCATCCGAAGGTCGAGTTTATTCAGGGCGTGCCTTGGAACCTCGAGAGAGACGAATTTCTGAACACTCGAGTTAGAAACGTTATAGTGCTCGATGATATGGCTACCGAAGCGGCCAAGGATTCGAGAGTAACGGATTTGTTTACGGAAGGTAGTCACCACAGAAATTTGTCGGTGATCGCACTTAACCAGAACCTATATTTTAGTAAAGACCCGACCCAGAGAAGAAACTGTCATTATCTTGCATTATTCAATAATCCCGTGGACAGACAACCGGTTATGACTCTAGCCAGACAAATGTACCCGAATAACCCCCAACAGCTCCTACGTCGTTTCGAGGATGCCATTCAACGACCGTACGGGTACCTGCTAGTCGATTTGAAACCGACGACGCCAGAATCATGGCGAATGCGCACGAATGTACTCGATAGTATAAGAGATCTCCTCCCCGAACCGGCTTTAACGCGCTCGCCCGAACGTACCAACAAACAGTCGGAAGCCATTCCAATGTCTTGCGACGACTGCGGGTCCGTTTTATCGGACATTCGTCACTTACAAAAACACGTTAAAGCGTGGTGCCCGATGAAACGAAACACGGAGGGGAGCGACGATGACATAGAAGTAGTATCCGAGGACGATGACGCGGACGAAGCTTCGGACGACGAACGTACGGAAGACGTATCCGATGACGAAGCTAGCGGCAATACAGAGGTATTTAATCCCGAGGTCGAAAAGTGGAAGAGACATTTCACCTTGATGGCGGCAGGCAAATTACGATCCAATCACAAAGGTCAATATATCGTGGAAAATGTACAAGTCGGTGGGAAATCTCCGGAACCGAGGATATAATTCGTCACGCGGCTGGCTCAAGATATCGAAATGGCTAAATCCGAACTCAAAAGCATGACTAAGAAAATGGGGACGAACATGGCGAAAAGACGACGAGCGTATAAAAGCCGAAAGAACTTTTTGATGAGACCTCCCGGTGTTCTGGGTTATAAGTGAGGTCAACGCAGTTCGTGTACATCAATGTTATAAATAGTGTAAATTATGCGATTCTATCTGTATATTTTTCATACGTGTATACATGTATTTTGAAATGTAAACTCAATAATAAAAGTACTAAAAAAACAGATTATTATTTTCATCAATTTATTACGCCCCGGTCAATATAGCGCACCGGGGATTAGCTCTTTACAGTAATGGCAATTCAATCAAAACGGGTAAACAGACATCGTACAATTGACGTTGACTTTTAATACCGGTATGGAAACAAGTAAAATGAACAGAATCCTTGATAAACATGGCGGCCGGAAACAGTTCTGGTTCGTAACGTCCTCCGTAGTATCGAACCTGACCCAGATATTCTGCCCATCAACATATTGTCTAAATTGGTGATGATCAAATACAATGAATCAAGCGATATGGCTGATTATAGCACTTGTCCGAAATATTATTTGATGGGACAAGACCAATTTTAAGTAATTTCTGTCATTAAAGGGCGATAACTCTAGAGTGACACATTCTGACTAAATTTGGTGATGATTGGATAAAGGCTTCTAAAGTTATTCAGCAGACAAGACCAATTTTAGGTAATTTCTATAATTAAAGGGCGATAACTTTTGATTGACTAAAGCGATATGGCTAGTTATCGAATCGTCCAAGATATTATGCCAATACACATTCTGACTAAAGTTGGTGATGATGGGACAAAAGGCTTCTCAAGTTATTTAGCTGACAACATACTGGACGCCGGCCACCCGACCGCCCGCCCGCCCAAACCGCAAGCCCGCCCGCCCGAACGCCCGCCCGTCCGCCCGCCCGACCGCCCACCCGCCCGCCCGACGGCACGGAAGTACGGCGCAGGTCAAACTATAATGCGATCCGTTTTTTCAAAACGGACATATAAAAACCGTTATTTTAAAAAATATCGTATTTTCGGTGGTACTTTTCAAACATATAAATCACTTATTTCAAATATAACGGTAAATGATACCTTTCCCTTTCTGTTACGTATCTGTATTATTATTATGGAAAGAGATACGCTTCTGAATGTTAAATAACCTATGTAAGTGTGTTCATTCATTCTAAATAGTTGTGCGTTCATTCATTTCTAAATAGTTTCTTAACGTTGGTCGTTTTACTACATTGAACTATTTTAATTTTTGTTTAAAAAAGTAAAAAAACACGATACGTAGGTGTCGTTTTACTAGATTGAACGAGGGTAAATTGTTATCAATGGCTAATGTAAACTATGGATGGATAAAAGGTGCATACATTGGTATCTCAGTTAATTTGTTTACACTACGTATACTTAAGGAATTATCTTCTGAGGTGAACATTCCGATATTTTGTTTTCAGTCTGAAGCGCTATTTTATTATTCTAAAGAAATACATTTGAAGTTACTTTTCTTTTGTAAACGATTTTCATTTTTTCGCAGTTGTGAATACGCCTTTCACGCCTTTAACGTTGGTGTTACTTTAACATCATTGAGCTATTTATTTTTGTTTAAAAAAGTAAAAGAACCCTTATACGTAGGTGTCGTTTTACTACATTAAACGAGGGTAAATTGTTATCAATGGCTAATGTAAACTATGGATGGATAAAAGGTGCATACATTGGTATCTCAGTTAATTTGTTTACACTACGTATACTTAAGGAATTATCTTCTGAGGTGAACATTTCGTATTTTAACTGTCTGATCTTTGTTTTCGCCGTTTAAAGAAACAACGTTATATCATGTCTCGTAAAGACGTAAAATGCTGAAGTTGAATCGGTCATTCCAGTGTGTCATTATTGATCACGTCCATCCTTAGAAAGGTTATCAAGGTCGTGGGGTGACTTTTTTTTTTACGTAACGATGAATATTGCACCATCCTTCGAAATGGGGGCGGGGCTTACGTTGAGGTCAGCTTCGGGTCAGCTGTCAATCAAAACCTTAAAGAGACCCCACTGTAGTGATAACGTAATCTCTGGGTGAAATTACAGTCTAAATAAAGTAGAATTTGTAACATTACAATTGTCGAGAGTGCAATTACTTCGAGACAAATTACATAACATGACTTTACAGCCGAAGGGAAGGTATATATCGTTCATGACTTCAACGTACTTTTATAACCGACCTAAATGAGAATGTATTTTAGCCCCTAGTCTTAGTAATAATGAAGTGTGTGAAGTTGGCAGAGTATTAGACGTTAGACATTAGACATTTAAAACAATCAATGTATAATTAGACATTAGACATTCGATTATACTTTCGCAAATTTTGCTTATCGAATGTCTAATTAGATATTAGACATTCGATTAGACATTCGCAAATTACTAGATATATTACCTAAATTCTTCGTAGGTTATTCAACATGCAAAAAACAAATGTCTAATTGGTCAGTTAAACATTAGACATTCGATTAGACATTCGCAAATTACCAAACTTAGGTTCCAAATTCGTCGGAGATCAATGTACATTCAAACAACGAATGTCTAATAGGTCAGTTAGACATTAGACATTCGATTAGACATTCGCCAATTACGATATTTAGGGTCAAAATTCGTCGAAGGTCTTTGTACGTTCAAATAACGAATGTCTAATTAGTCAGAAAGACATTAGACATTCGATTAGACATTCGTAAATTAAGATAATTAGGTGCCAAATTTGTCGTAGGTCATTGTACATTAAAAAAACGAATGTCTTATTGGTCAGTTACACATTAGACATTCGATAAGACATTCGCAAATTAAGAGATCGTCGGAAGTCATTGTACTTGCAAAAAACGAATGTCTAATTCGTCAGTTAGACATTAAACATTCGATTAGACATTCACAAATAAGAAGAATTAGGTACCAAATTCGTCGTAGGTACATTCAGAAAACGAATGTCTAATTGGTCAGTTAGACATTCGATTAGACATTCGCAAATTAAGAGAATTAGGTACCAAATTCGTCGTAGGTCATTGTACATGCAAAAACGAATGTCTAATTGGTCAGTTAGACAGTAGACATTCGATGTTGAAACTGTTTCAGAATGTTTGTCTTGGTGATATGTAGGCCAAGTTTGAATATTGGTTATGTCTGTTCCAAAAAAGGTCACTAGGCCAAATTGAAGGAAAATCTTGTTAACACTGTAGAAGCCAATATTTTTAAAATGTGGTTATAATGTTTATCTCTTAATGATATCTAGGCCAAGTTCGAATATGGGTCATGAATGAACATCTTGTTAATACTCTTGCATTTTGAATCTTTGTCAGAATAATTGTCTAGGTGAGATTTGCCTTGATCAAACACTTTCTGCCAGTCTAGTACATGGGTTAGATAATTATTTCGACTTGATGGAAGTTGATTTAACATTGACATATTTCTCAATTTAATAAGGCAGACTCTTCAAAATATTCTGCCTAAACATGCTGTCAAATTTTCCTTAGATTCTTCATGTCTTAAGTATGTATACTCGTGAGCTCTTGCATTCAGGTGAGCGACATAGTGCTAACAAGCTCCTCCTGTTTTTAAATTGGCAGTTTCATAATATTTACTAGTTTTGATATGATCTTTCAACTTCTTAACAATAAATACATAGATATAAGCTGCAATTGTTATTTCCTTTCACATTTTCCCTACTTCTCCAACCTTCCTGCAGTCCCCAGGCTGTCAGCACTTTCAGTGCTTTGATTTATTTTACAAAGTACGCTGAAACGAATTGAAACATTTTAGATCAGATTCATGAATGATCGAATCCGGGCATTTAGTGGTCTTGTTTTATTGCTTATTGATACTACATAAGTTCATTATGTAAATATAGGCTTCCAGCCAAGAATATAGTATGCAATTTTCATTGGCAGGGTTAACATGAGTTGTGTTAATAGCTATTTCTAGATATTAAAACAATGAACAAGTGCTTAATGTTTTCTCAGAGTTTAAAAGTATACTATTATTTACAGAGATTTGTTCATATTTTGGCCAAGATGTTCTAGGTCGTCCGCTGCAGATTTGTTGTATGTGGGAAAGTTGGGTGTTATTGAATCTGCGTTTACATAAAGTCTCTCCAATTTCGCAGTTATATCACGGCGGCCAGTTCACCTACTCGTGCATTTCCTGGTTTTCTCACACCAGTACTCCACACAACAATCTTCCCAAGCAACTGGCTGCTTTTCCACATAGACTTAGCCTATCGGTGGGAGACGAATGACTCATGTCGCATTGACTTTTGTCAATCCTCGGAAAGAAAGTTGGCCGAGCCGGGATTCGAACTCACAACCCCTGGATTGACAGCCCGCGTCGCTACCGACTGAGCTACCGGGGCTCGGCACAAGAGTTTTGGAATATTTAAATGACTAAAAGGCAAACAATGCTGATTTCAGACGAGAAAGCTCGTTACGAGCTGACTCACCTGTATTTGTATCGTTTGTAAAACAAACTCGGCATTGTCATTGACGCTGAAAGACTTTATAGATACCTAAACCAGGAACCAAGATGCGATCTTGTCAACGTCCCTGTCTGAACGGGGAGACAATGAGAACCTAAATCGTCGGACACGACGTAGGTATGTTGGATACAAGTAGGCCGAATGTGAATAGTCTGCTGAAACTGTGAGTGTACACCGTATGCCAATATGAGCCGTTCCACGACAAAAACAACATAATGGACTCTGCGTAAAGTATCGACCCAGATCAACCTGCGCAGTCCGCGCAGGCTAATCCTGGCCGACACATTCCGTCTCGGGGGCATAGAGGAATAGAGTACTGATTCCTGAAACAGAAAATCCAAAGAAGGCGAAAAGTGTTAGTCCGCGTTAGCTTGTGCGGCACGGGTCGATACTTAACGCAATGTCCACAATGTTGGTTTTCCCGCGGAACGGCTCATATCAATATATCTGCGTAATGTATCGACCAGATCAGCCTGCGCTGTCCGCGCAGACTGATCCGGCCGACACATTCCGTCTTAGGGGGATAGATGTATAGAGTAATGATTTCTGAAGCAGAAAATCCACAGGAGGCGAAAAGTGTCTGTCCGGGTTAGCTTGTGTGGCACGGGTCGATACTTAACGCAATGTCCACAATGTTGGTTTTCCCGCGGAACGGCTCATAATGATTGAGACCCATAGTCTCTGGATAAGACTGCTGTCTAAACTCTCATCTATTTACTAAACATATTAATCATTTGAGCCGTACCGCGAGAAAACCAACAGTATGGCCTCTGCGTAATGTATTGAACCAGATGACACTGCGCAGGTCGCGCAGGCTAATCCGGGTCTTAATCATTTTGTGGATTTGGCTACAGTGGCGCATATCATAACATTGTCCTTGGTCATCAAGTATTATGCGAGCTTAAACAAACACAGTTCATACGAAATACACACATTTTAATTTTTAACCGCTTTATAATAATTGCATCTTCAGTGCTTCTACCTCAAACTAGAACAATGACATATGTATACAGTGGTCACGATTTAATATTATATAGATATGCATTCCAGTGATGAAGTTATTGGCCTTAACAAGGATATATCCTTGTAAAGCCGAGAGAAAATTGAGATGGCATAATGAAAACTAAGACCAAGCGGAATTTCGTAAACGTAATAAAACGGTGTGTCTTCGGATCAAGGAAGGTAATATTTATATAATTGCAATGCAAATGTAAGCGAATCGTTCGCGACAATTTGGACAAAATGTCGTTAGAGTCCCAGAAAAGGGAATTGGTGAAACGAAGCATTCAGATATGAGACTTATATCTAAGCCCCTAAACGTGTATGCAGATTAAACAAAAGAGGTCCAGACGAGAACAGGACACCTAACTGTTATTATCAGGATTGTTATTGAAGTCTTCTAAAGCCATACACTTAAAACAATGTTTTACAATCATCGGCGGAAATTCTTTGACATATTTCATTCATTTATTCTCTCCTTACTTTAGGATAGAGAGGAGACGTCATCAGATATCGGATCATCACTCAAAATAATAATTCAGGAATCGAAGCAATAACTTCCTTTCATAGAAGGAACTACACAAGACGATAAAATCTAACTTAATTTACATTTTTTTTCCAAACGGATCATTTCTTTTTCAAAATGAAACTGATTTTTCAAAATTAATATTACCTTCACATGTTTGTTATTGGAACTGAGAACAAAACTTGTCTATTTGAATTGTATCACTTTCCAGTGAGGAAACCACGTAAGGTTGTTGTTCGCAGCTGAATCTCTTCCCGAGAAATTATGCCACATTGTTCACATGGCTGCAAATGACTTTTAATACAATTTCATTGAGAGATAATAAACTGTTCGACCCTGCAATATAACTCAATTAGAAATAAATGAGCCGTGCCACGAGAACACCAACAATATGGACTCTTCGTGATGTTTCGAGCCAGATCAGCCTGCTCAATCCGCGCAGACTAATCCGGGCCGACATTTTCCGACTCAGGGGGATAAATGTATAGAATAATGATTACGGAAACAGAAAAACCACAGGAGGTGAAAATTGTCTGCCCGGATAAGCCTGCGCGGCATGCTTAGGCTGATATTGGTCGATACTTTACGCAGAGTCCGCAATGTCGGTTTTCTTGCGAAACGGCTCATATGACGTTTATAGTGTGTGTGAACGTTATACTTAGAATATTGATCAAGTGTATATATTTAGTGGAGTGTTAAGAAATAACAGTATATTATCATCTGATGTACATGTAGTTATAGAGATAACATATTCTGCCTGGGCATAAACTGATTAGCTTTAAATCCTTTTACTACATGTAGGAGCATTCTGATACATTCGCAGCAGACGACTTTCAAAAACATTGTGCCAAAATAATGAATTACTCATAAAGAGCAATTTCTCCGTTTGACACAATTTTGTTAACATTCTTCAGTAATTACATTTTCAATTTAAGATGATTTCCATATTTTTGCCCAAATGTTTTCAAAGGCTTCTGCTGCAAGTTTAATGAATGTGAGAAAGGGCTAAAGGCCTCCTTTTTATATTGGGCACTCTGAACAAGTATATTGCAGGAGCAAGCAATGTAAAGAGCTTGGTTAATTAAAAGGCAGGCGGGCGCATTACCCTCGCTCAATCCGAAACCTTGCCGACTAACAATACTTGTTAAGAAATGAAATAATTTGGCATTTTTATTCGGGAAACACAAATGAAGAAATATGCTTCAATGTACATGTAGTTGAGTATTACTTAGCGCTATGTAAGGTTGGTTGATTGTGACCCAGTAGATCTTTAACCACTAGACCACCTGGCAACTCAACTTCTTATTTCAGACACCAACAATGCTAGTTCCATTTAATGTGACATCGCAGTCAGCGTTTATCTTAATCTATCATCGAAACAAAGCAGTGTCCTATATATTCTGTACAAGCTTAGATGAATTGGCAAAGTATTGTCTGTGAGTTGTCGATCGTTATGCTAGGTTAACTAATAGACATAAACACATTTATCAACGTAACTAGTTATGATATGATTGTTGGATACGCTATAGTTAGGATAAACTTGTTTTATCCGAACGCAGAATTGGTTTAGTGAGATTATTTAGGAATTGTGTCATTAAATCAGATAACATAACCATTTTCCAAGTTGGAATAGTTTTGCTAAATATTGATACACGTGTAGCAAACATTGTAGTCAAGATAAGACTACCATATTTTGCAACCCGATAACGGATACATTGTTTTCAAATGTACTATTTTAGTCGGGAATAATAGAATTCTTCAACTTTGTAAATGTTATGTTTCTACTCTCATAAAGAGATAGGGTTAAATAAACTAAACTATGTGAATTACTTTCACGGTACATTTTATTTTTATGTTCGCGTTATAAATGGAATCTTGAAATTAACATAGATAATACTAAAACTTGTGTTTTTGAAAAAGAAAATCATCCAAAGATCAATTGTTTCATATTAATGGAAAATTAATTCAAATTGTTGATAGTTTTACATATCTTGGTATTGTCTTTAATCACAAAGGCACGTTTAATTTAGGCAATAAACGCATTACAATGTCAAGCTTTAAGAGCTTATGGTAATTTGTTAAAACTATTTGATAAATATTCATTAGATATTAAAACGAAGATTTCTCCGTTCGATATTATGGTTGTTCCTATTTTATTTTATGGTGCAGAAATTTGGGGTGTCTACACTTTCAAAGATAATTTGCATTTACTTTTTCTGAGATATCTGTTAGGTGTTAAAAGACAAACGCCAAAAGACGCAGTTGGACGACTGCCTCTATCTATTATCTGTAAACAACGTTCTTTGAGGTTTTGGTGCAAGATAATGTCGAACATAAACTCTTTTTCATATTACTCTTATTAGAATCAATGTAATACTATAAATACTAATTGTTGGGCAAAGAAGATTAATTCAATAATTGATTATTTTACAATCTTTAGAGCTAGACTATATGACCAATTTATTCAAAGTTGGAATATGTCAATTTATAAATCGCCAAAGTTGGCATATTATTGTAAGTTCAAAAAAGAATTATCTTATGAATTTGTTTTAGATATTATTTCGAATAACAAATAGCTTCACTAATTTGCTTGTTTTAGATTAGGCTCTCATAAGATTGAAATATAATCTGGTCGTTTTAATGGTATTCTAAGAGAACAGAGGCAATGTAAAGTTTGCTTTTCCAACCTAATCGAAAATGAATATCATTTTTTTTTCTGCTGTCCAAAATATTCAGTTATCAGATAAAATCATCTTGGTAATATGCAATGGCCCAATAATTGTAAATTTAATAAATTACTGTCAAGTTTAAAACAGAAAGTATTAATAAATGTCGGAAGGTTATTCTTTTCGCGATGACATAATAAAGCTTTTTCACCCAACAGGAAATTAGGTAAAATGTAATTTCTAGGTGGCAAACAATACAGATTATTTCAGGAAAGACAGCTACGCAAAATCTTTTAATTGCCTTTGGCACATTATTACGCAAATTGTGCTAAAGTTAAGTGTTTTATTACCCTGGCAACACAAATATATGTTATAATGATTAATTAGTTAATATGAGCTTGCATACTCTGTCTTTACATAGAGAATCACGAACCCTTAATATTTCTATTATCAGGCGAAATTGGGTCTTGGAAAATAAGTACACAGCGGATAGTCAGAATAACGGTCCATTTACACCCCGCAGATGTTCGGCCAGCACATGCCCGTATGTTCGGTATGTTTTGGGCAATAACAATATGTCTCATATGCGGGTCCCAGCATGAGGCTAAAGGTGTTGATGAAAGTGGCTATAAGAACACCAAATTTGAACTTATTTGGAAAAATGGGGTAGAACAAGATCGGTTTTCTCATAAATAGTATTTTATTAAAACATTTTACTGTCTACTCTTCAATGTTGAAAATATGACAACGCCACGTTTCGTCCAATATGACATTAGGTTTGATTTAATATCTTAGTGGCAAACAATGCATCTTTCAGGAGATACAGCCCGTTACGGCCTTGTCTCACATGAATCTGCATTGTTTGCAAAATCATTAAATTACCATTGGCAACGAAAGAGTTAAATGTCGCTGTATGTCATGGACTTCTCGAATACTTCTTTGACGTATACCCAGATCAGACTGTGCGGGTACGCATGATGATCTGTATTTTTTTCGATACTGTTTTTCCTGTTACTGGTTTGTCGTGCGGCGTTGCTCATATAATGAGTGCTATGAATACAGATACAGTCACACCTGTGCTTAAGACCACCTTTGTTTAGCTATTCGACGTCTATAGCAACCACGCTTTTTATTTCCTAATTACTCGTTTTCTGCATAAATTACCCTATAATTAAAGAGTAAAGACCATCTGTGAACAAAGTCCAGAATGTTCTCTTCCTATGCGCGGTATTCAAACACAGCCGGGTTAGACTGTATTTGTCTCAATACTGGTACACCATGGTAGTAATAAGAATTGTTCCGGTAATTGCAATTACATTTTACAGCGAAGGAATACTATCATATGTTGCATCTTTAAACGATACCAGGTTTTCTTTCTTAATTAGGTGTACATTAAAAGGGAAATGTGGTTCTTTCGTTGGCATGTCATGTTACATTTGAACTGTGCATTGCGTAAGATTTCATGTTGCGTATGGAATCGATATACATATGAAAACAATGGCAATCAGTGAGAAGATGTCAGGGATTTTCAAAACACTAATACAACCACTCTATGTTTTTATGTCCCAGCTCTCTCCGTCCATTTAACGTTTATTTCTTTAAATAAATTGCTTTTTTCTGGAATAGTTTCAGTTTGGGAGAATCAAATTACGGAATATAATACTTTACAGCAAGTTATGTCACAGAAACCCGATATTCTTGACTATAATCCAGGCTGGAATAAAGTTGAAGCTGCGTTTCTGCGCAGTCTGATAACAATCTTCAATGTTCATAATCTAGTTTAAACACAAGGAGAGCGACAACATTTTCACCATATTTTCGCCTTTCGTGTGCAATCGGAACGTAATAATCATTAATTGTATTGGCTGTTTTATCGGAAGGTTATTCTATTCGCGATGAGTTAAAAAGGCGTGTTGCTGTTCCCTTAACTATGCTTTTTGTTTACCGTTTTCATTTGATACACCAAATAGTATTTATCTGACATACTGTATAGTTACATATTTATTTACTTTTGTCTAAGCCATATTCTTTCACTTTGTAAATGGCCATAGACAAATTTGTCGATATTTGCAAATACATGAATAAAGGATTGACTTGAATTAAATTGAATTGAATTGTTACTTTTCCCGAACGAATTACCTCCAAACGCAAGAAGGGCACACTAAATGAACTAAAGATTTTTAAGAAAATAGAACATGTGAAAAGTGCCACTTTCGTCGACAGCATACTTAAGAGAGATTTATTGCTGGTACGAATGGACTTGGAATGAACGAATGTCATGCTCACTCCTAATATCATTAACCTGTTTCGGGGAACCTTCATAGTTACGTATTTTAGTATGAACGAATGTAAAATGGAATTCAACAAATACTTGATGCAGTCTGCTGTTGGTAAATACATTGGTCGGTACTTATTTAGCAGTACTGACTACTAGCCTGTTGACTACTGGAACAGGGTCGCGCGAAGCACGTGCGTCCGTGCCGTCTCACCAGGCTATATGCGGTTGGTTGCTCCACTTAACATTGTAATCTTGATATTCCTAGTGATATCTGCTCTATTAACGCTTTAAGCTCCAAAGACAATATTGTGGATTTCGCAAACAATGCAGATGCAGGTGTGTCAGCTCATAACGAACTTTCTCACCTGAAATCAGCATTGTTTGCCTTATAGTAATAAAACTATTCCTAAAGTCATATTACAAGAGAAATGGACTCGCCCGACTTTGAACAAGGAAGAATCTACTTTAAATAATTCGGCGCTTAATGAAAAGCTTGAAAGCAGTAACCAAATGTGTGTCGTTTAATCTGTGATATTAGCCGTTCCGCGATAAAACCAACAGTGTCGACTCTGCTTAAAGTATCGATCCGGATCAGCCTAAGCATGCCTCCTGTGGATTTTCTGTTTCAGGAATCATTACTCTATACCTTTATCCCCCTGAGACGGAATGTGTCGGTCCGGATTAGCCTGCGCGAACTGCGCAGGCTTATCTGAATTGATACATCACGCAGAGTCCATAATGCTGGTTTTCTTTTGGAACGGCTCATATGTAAACACCAAGGATAACGTTAATATTGAGATAGCCTAGTGCTGTCAATCCAGGGGTTGAGAGTTTAATCTCAGCGCAGTCAACATTCTCTTCTACGTTTGACAAAAATCACTTTGACAAGCGGCATTCTTCTTTCATCAATGGACTGACAGTCTTTGTGGAACAGCAGCCACTTGCTTGGAAAGTATGTTGTGTGGAATAAAGGTGTTAGAAAAACCAGGAACAACATGAGGATGTGAACTGGACGCCTTGATACGACTGGAAAACTATTGAAATCTGCGTAAAGTCCCAATCAATCAATCAATACATCAATCAATCAATCAATGATTCAGCATTATAAGCAGCAAGCAAAGACAAAGATGTTTAAACACAAAGACTGATGTTACACGGTGCAGGAATTCAGCCCGGATAAGGGGATGGTCGTCGGTAACGCTGAGCGTAGTGTCTCGCATTTCCATTCATGTCTTCAGTCAGTTTCCCTTCGAAAAGGTTTAAACGGTTCACATCAACTGCTGGGTCAAAGTACCAAGGAAGGTTAATTAAAGTTATTCCTCGGATAATACATCAATCCGTGTAGTCGCCGGTTTATTTAACATAAGGAGTTGACTTCAATTAAACCACGTATCGACTATTAATTAATTTTTTCAGCGCCAAAGGCAATATTGAGCTGTCTCACCTGAAATCAGCATTGTTTGCTTTATGGTTATCCAAATATCCCAAAAACTGTTAAAGCATGTACAATAGAGTCGCCCGACTTTGAACATGGAATAGTCTACTTTAAACAATTCGGAGCTGAAAGAGTTAAAATACCGATGACAACAAGATATTCCCCCCCCCCCCCCCCCCCCGGAATCACGTGACAATACTGATTTAAGTAGAAGAATCCGATTTCATTAATACCTTCCCACATAAAGAGGCCTTTTGACGCTTCTGCGGTAAACGACACTTGGAAGTAGTGTGGTAAAATAGCAAATTGCTCAATGCGCGGACTGCGCAGGCTGGTCTGGATCTGTACATGACGCAGATTCTATAATGTTGGTTTTGTCATTGAACAGCTCATGTTTGCGACACGAATAATATCTGAGGCTAAAGACGTTTCATATGGATAAGTGGAATATTTTTTTTTAAACAAAGTTAAAAAGAATTGAGGAAAAATCGGAAATGCTCGTTTTAAGAACTTTACCCTTTTTCTAAAATGTGTAATAAGAAAAAACGTCTCCTACACAGGCATCGATCGTCATCTGTATCAGATGAAACGTAAATCTGATTTAAAAGGACAGTAAGGTTAGACAGTGACAAATCGCACGGGATATTATGACAAATTAGCCGAATTAGAAAGGCCATTGGTCTTCTTCGGACGAAGTTCGTCTTTTTCTGTCCTTATCATTGTCCCGCTGGGTTTATGATGGTAGCATGTTGACGCATGCGCTGATGTCATGATACGAGCATCTGACTGCAATTGCTCTGAATTAAAGGAAACGCTGGTTGGTGTGTTACGCCCTTTTTAACAATGTTTCAGTCATACCGACTGTACCTTTAAATCATATCATGACCTGTCAATGTATTCTTGGCTTTCTCACATACTTACTCGGCACAACAGTCTTTCCAAGCCATTGGCTGCTTTTCTACGAATATGACCTGTAAGCCTATTGGTAGAAGGCGAATGACACATTTATTTTT
This sequence comes from Serripes groenlandicus, assembly GCA_031761405.1. NCBI lineage: Eukaryota > Metazoa > Mollusca > Bivalvia > Cardiida > Cardiidae > Serripes > Serripes groenlandicus. The sequence continues at coordinate 59,600,835 of JASEVX010000006.1, read as the reverse complement.
CTCAAACGTCGGAATAGATGTTGGCCGAACTAGGGTGCTAGCTGATAACTCCTGGATTGACAACCAAAGTCGCTAATGACTGAGATACCCTTTATCGGTTAAACTGAAAACGGTTCTCTTATGGCCTATATCAAAAAACCTTAACCCTTTCCCTCAATGTCGATTCTTCCATGTTGAAATTTGGAACACTCCATGTGGTTTGATTTATTGTCTAAGTAGCAAGCAATGCAGATTTCAGGAGAGACAGCTCGTTAAGGGCTGTCTCGCCTGAGTTTGCATTGTTTACAAAAGCTTTTAATTGCCTTTGGCATGATATCTATTTTCGGAACATCCTTTTGACAATTAGGCTGAGGATTAAGCAATTACGTCATTGGTTTTTTTAATAGTTCGGCCTTTCTCCATACATGTCTAAGCAGACGACTTTTGAAAACATAGTGACAAAAGGAGTTGATGGGATTAATTTGAATTTTGAAGTCACCTTTCACATTGATAAGTATTTTGCATAAATATAAAGATGATTAACACCACCTATAAATCTATGCAAACATAATGTGTTAACAAAGACCACAAAAAGAGGATTGGTACAACCGAAACGTGTTAACAGAGACAGGAGAGACGACCAAACGGTGATTGATACAACTCCAATGTGTTAGCAGAAAGAGACCACACAAAGAAGATTGGTACAACCCCAATGCGTTAACAGAAACAGGAGAGACCAAGAAACGAAGATTCATACAACCACAGTGGGTATACAGGGACAGGAGAGACCACGAAATGAGAACTGATATAACCCCGATGCGTTAACAGAAACAGGAGAGACCACGAAACGAAGATTGATACAACCACAGTGGGTAAACAAAGACAGGAGAGACCACGAAACGAGAACTGATATAACCCCAATACGTTAACAAAGACGGGAGAGACCACGATACGAGGATTCATACAATTACAACGTGTTAGCAGAAACAGGAGAGACCACACAAAGATGATTGATACAACCCCAATGTGTTAGCAGAAACAGGAGATACCACACAAAGAGGATTGAAACAACCCCAATGTGTTAACAGAGACAGGAGAGGCCACAACACCACAACTAATAGAACCCAATTCGGTAACAAAGACAGGAGATACTACGACACGAGAATAGATACAATTCCAATTGTAAACAAAGACAGGAGATACCACGAAACGAGAATAGATACACCCCAATGCGTTAAAAAAGACAGGAGATACCGCGAAAAGAGAATAGATGCAACCCAAATGCGTTAACAGAAACAGGATAGACCACACAACGAGAAATGGTACAACCCAAATGCGTTAAATAAGACAGGAGATACCACGAACAGAGAATAGATACAACCTCAATGTGTTAACAAAGACAGGAGAGACCACGAAACGATGATCGATACAATCCCAATTGTTAACAGAGACAGGAAAGACCACGAAACGAGGTATGCTACAACCGAAACGTGTTATCAGAGACAGGTTTAACCACGAAACCAGAACTGATATAACCACAATGTGTTAACAGAGGCTGGTTTAAACACGAAACCAGAACTGCGCAGGCTTATCTGAATTGATACATCACGCAGAGTCCATAATGCTGGTTTTCTTGTGGAACGGCTCATATGTAAACACCAAGGATAACGTTAATATTGAGATAGCCTAGTGCTGTCAATCCAGGGGTTGAGAGTTTAATCTCAGCGCAGTCAACATTCTCTTCTACGTTTGACAAAAATCACTTTGACAAGCGGCATTCTTCTTTCATCAATGGACTGACAGTCTTTGTGGAACAGCAGCCACTTGCTTGGAAAGTATGTTGTGTGGAATAAAGGTGTTAGAAAAACCAGGAACAACATGAGGATGTGAACTGGACGCCTTGATACGACTGGAAAACTATTGAAATCTGCGTAAAGTCCCAATCAATCAATCAATACATCAATCAATCAATCAATGATTCAGCATTATAAGCAGCAAGCAAAGACAAAGATGTTTAAACACAAAGACTGATGTTACACTGTGCAGGAATTCAGCCCGGATAAGGGGATGGTCGTCGGTAACGCTGAGCGTAGTGTCTCGCATTTCCATTCATGTCTTCAGTCAGTTTCTCTTCGAAAAGGTTTAAACGGTTCACATCAACTGCTGGGTCAAAGTACCAAGGAAGGTTAATTAAAGTTATTCCTCGGATAATACATCAATCCGTGTAGTCGCCGGTTTATTTAACATAAGGAGTTGACTTCAATTAAACCACGTATCGACTATTAATTAATTTTTTCAGCGCCAAAGGCAATATTGAGCTGTCTCACCTGAAATCAGCATTGTTTGCTTTATGGTTATCCAAATATCCCAAAAACTGTTAAAGCATGTACAATAGAGTCGCCCGACTTTGAACATGGAATAGTCTACTTTAAACAATTCGGAGCTGAAAGAGTTAAAATACCGATGACAACAAGATATCCCCCCCCCCCCCCCCCCCGGAATCACGTGACAATACTGATTTAAGTAGAAGAATCCGATTTCATTAATACCTTCCCACATAAAGAGGCCTTTTGACGCTTCTGCGGTAAACGACACTTGGAAGTAGTGTGGTAAAATAGCAAATTGCTCAATGCGCGGACTGCGCAGGCTGGTCTGGATCTGTACATGACGCAGATTCTATAATGTTGGTTTTGTCATTGAACAGCTCATGTTTGCGACACGAATAATATCTGAGGCTAAAGACGTTTCATATGGATAAGTGGAATATTTTTTTTTAAACAAAGTTAAAAAGAATTGAGGAAAAATCGGAAATGCTCGTTTTAAGAACTTTACCCTTTTTCTAAAATGTGTAATAAGAAAAAACGTCTCCTACACAGGCATCGATCGTCATCTGTATCAGATGAAACGTAAATCTGATTTAAAAGGACAGTAAGGTTAGACAGTGACAAATCGCACGGGATATTATGACAAATTAGCCGAATTAGAAAGGCCATTGGTCTTCTTCGGACGAAGTTCGTCTTTTTCTGTCCTTATCATTGTCCCGCTGGGTTTATGATGGTAGCATGTTGACGCATGCGCTGATGTCATGATACGAGCATCTGACTGCAATTGCTCTGAATTAAAGGAAACGCTGGTTGGTGTGTTACGCCCTTTTTAACAATGTTTCAGTCATACCGACTGTACCTTTAAATCATATCATGACCTGTCAATGTATTCTTGGCTTTCTCACATACTTACTCGGCACAACAGTCTTTCCAAGCCATTGGCTGCTTTTCTACGAATATGACCTGTAAGCCTATTGGTAGAAGGCGAATGACACATTTATTTTTCTCAAACGTCGGAATAGATGTTGGCCGAACTAGGGTGCTAGCTGATAACTCCTGGATTGACAACCAAAGTCGCTAATGACTGAGATACCCTTTATCGGTTAAACTGAAAACGGTTCTCTTATGGCCTATATCAAAAAACCTTAACCCTTTCCCTCAATGTCGATTCTTCCATGTTGAAATTTGGAACACTCCATGTGGTTTGATTTATTGTCTAAGTAGCAAGCAATGCAGATTTCAGGAGAGACAGCTCGTTAAGGGCTGTCTCGCCTGAGTTTGCATTGTTTACAAAAGCTTTTAATTGCCTTTGGCATGATATCTATTTTCGGAACATCCTTTTGACAATTAGGCTGAGGATTAAGCAATTACGTCATTGGTTTTTTTAATAGTTCGGCCTTTCTCCATACATGTCTAAGCAGACGACTTTTGAAAACATAGTGACAAAAGGAGTTGATGGGATTAATTTGAATTTTGAAGTCACCTTTCACATTGATAAGTATTTTGCATAAATATAAAGATGATTAACACCACCTATAAATCTATGCAAACATAATGTGTTAACAAAGACCACAAAAAGAGGATTGGTACAACCGAAACGTGTTAACAGAGACAGGAGAGACGACCAAACGGTGATTGATACAACTCCAATGTGTTAGCAGAAAGAGACCACACAAAGAAGATTGGTACAACCCCAATGCGTTAACAGAAACAGGAGAGACCAAGAAACGAAGATTCATACAACCACAGTGGGTATACAGGGACAGGAGAGACCACGAAATGAGAACTGATATAACCCCGATGCGTTAACAGAAACAGGAGAGACCACGAAACGAAGATTGATACAACCACAGTGGGTAAACAAAGACAGGAGAGACCACGAAACGAGAACTGATATAACCCCAATACGTTAACAAAGACGGGAGAGACCACGATACGAGGATTCATACAATTACAACGTGTTAGCAGAAACAGGAGAGACCACACAAAGATGATTGATACAACCCCAATGTGTTAGCAGAAACAGGAGATACCACACAAAGAGGATTGAAACAACCCCAATGTGTTAACAGAGACAGGAGAGGCCACAACACCACAACTAATAGAACCCAATTCGGTAACAAAGACAGGAGATACTACGACACGAGAATAGATACAATTCCAATTGTAAACAAAGACAGGAGATACCACGAAACGAGAATAGATACACCCCAATGCGTTAAAAAAGACAGGAGATACCGCGAAAAGAGAATAGATGCAACCCAAATGCGTTAACAGAAACAGGATAGACCACACAACGAGAAATGGTACAACCCAAATGCGTTAAATAAGACAGGAGATACCACGAACAGAGAATAGATACAACCTCAATGTGTTAACAAAGACAGGAGAGACCACGAAACGATGATCGATACAATCCCAATTGTTAACAGAGACAGGAAAGACCACGAAACGAGGTATGCTACAACCGGAACGTGTTATCAGAGACAGGTTTAACCACGAAACCAGAACTGATATAACCACAATGTGTTAACAGAGGCTGGTTTAAACACGAAACCAGAACTGATATAACCACAATGCGTTAACAGAGTGCGTTAACAGAGGCTGGTTTAACTACGGAACCAGAACTGATATAACCACAATGCGTTAACAGAGGCTGGTTCAACAACGGAACCAGCACTGATATAACCACAATGCGTTAACAGAGGCTGGTTCAACAACGGAACCAGCACTGATATAACCACAATGCGTTAACAGAGGCTGATTTAACGACGAAACTAGAACTGATATAACCACAATGCGTTAACAGATACAGGACAGACAACATAACTATGATTGGTACAACCCCAATGTGTAAACAGAGACAAGACAGACCACGAAATGAGGACTGAGATAAGCGCAATGCTTTAACAGAGACAGGAGAGACCACGAAACCAGAAATGACATAACCCCAATGCGTTTACAGAGACAGGAGAGACCACGAAACTATGATTGATACAACCCCAATGTGTAAACAGTGACAAGAGAGACCACAAAACAAGAACTGGTGTAACCCCAATGCGTTCACAGAGACAGGAGATACTACGAAACTATGATTGATACAACCCCAATGTGTAAACAGAGACAGGGGAGACCATGAAACGAGGTAATAGCAGAAAAGAACAGGATGATGAGTCATTAATACATGTCAGTATATATCATACGTTATATAATACCAATGGTAATGTCATACATCATGATACAACATTGGTGTGACAGGATGAACTTTTATTATGTACGCTTACTGGCGCTTGCAGTCCAGACTACAGTGACAGCTGAACAAAGCACACAGAAAGCGAGTAACTTGAACTACTAAGAAGCAGTCTGAGATCGTGATGTCCCATTGTAAGCGGTGGCTTCATATGAATAGTATGCATGCACAAGGAATGCAACGTCTAAAGGTCAGCTTCAAACTATAATGTATTAAATATCCTTTTCATTCATCTTGCATTCAAGACAGACCAATCATGTTAAGTATTCACTTAAATGATTGCCAACACCAGCCAGGCATTATAAAAGTGCTTTAAATGGAACATTTGTATGCTGTAAGTTACTTGGTATTCTGCATTGCTCGCCCGTGTGAAAAGGTACACGTTTACTTTTGTGGACAGTATAGATCAAGGTCATCATGATTCGCACAGTTTGATCAATATCTTCACAGTTCTTATATTACTTACATAAGATTGTTAGAGACGTATAATTATGGTTATACGATTTCCCCATGGAAGGGCTAATATTTGAGCGTCTGCCTCGGGTTTTAGTTTTGCTTTTGACAGTCAAGACAATTTCACTTTATGGTTGTGGTAAGTGAATATCACCATTAAATTATTTTTCGCATGTTGCACTATTTTCTTTGTTTTCGTTTTATGGATAGTTTTGTAAAGATAAATTGATCGAAGACAATCGGTTCACTGTACTCGCAAATAAGTATATATGATGCCTTCTTGAATGTTGGTGGGTTGGTGTACATAACAACACTTAGTTGCAGTGGTAGTGCGCCGTCCTCTCGTACCAAATGTCCCGGGTTCGAATCCCGTGATGAGCGGGTTCTACCTTTCGGATTGTTCAACAAAAACGGCGCGAGTACTGATTACGTCTCAAGAAAGCAGACATCGAGCGTGATTAATATAAGCTTAAGGTTTGTTACGCAATCGATGTAAAATAAACATGAGCCGTCCCACGAGAAAACCAACATTACGTATCGACTCAGATAAGCCTGCAAAGTCTACGCAGGCTAATCCGGTCTGACACATTCCATCTCAGGGGGATAGTGGTAAAAAGTAATGAATCTTGAAACAGAAAATCCACAGGAGGCGAAAAGTGTATGTCCAGGTTAGCCCGCGCGGCATGCCCTGGCTGATCCGGGTCGATACTTTATGCAGAGTTCACAATGTTGGTTTTCTCGTGGAACGGCTCATATGTTTAATCTTACACGTAGTTACAAGAACAATCACAAACGAATCGTTTCTATCAATTCTCGAGTGTAGTAGTGGACCGAATAATGTATGTACTTGCAAGCCGTCAGTTAACTTGTGTTGTCTTGTAAAAGCTAACATTTAGCGTAAGTGTTTTATGCAGGCAGCACTCATGTTGATATACCGCGTGTGATATGAATGTCATTGATCTATACACGCTTACGTAATTTCCGTCCCCGTAGAGGGCATCTTGAGATAATGTTATTGACAGGAATTTTAATGATCAGTGGTGCATCCTTTCGGCAGACGAGTTATTCTTACTTCTACGTCGCTTTACCTCCTTATCTGATTCAGACTACATTTGACGCCTCCGTAACAGAGACAAGTGTTGCGCAATGTTTTGAAAATAATCTAAATCGAAACCTGACTAAAACTTTAGTAGAACCTTTGTTCTGGACAGAGTACGAATAAGCATATGATGACAAAGTGTAGCTACAATGTACGTGTTATCTGCGGATTTATTTGCATGGTTTGATAGCATACAATAGTTGCGTCCCTCTGTCAGCCCTACGGTTATTACAATTATTTGATGGATGATGATGGCATTTTGGGATGCTATTATTTCATGTTATGTTCAACAGATAACGCAGATATGGCAAATTATGCTAGCAATTTTTATGAACTTAAATAAAAGAAACGTGGACATGAAAGTCAACTGTAACTTGGGATGTTAGCCATGTTTAATGTTTCAAAAGTAATAGGGGATAACGTCAATATTCCAGACTATACCTCAAACAGATCATGGGAGAACGCGAGACGAGCGGAGTCTATAGAGTACCGCTCTACCTATTAACCCTATCTCATGTAAAAACGCAACAAATACGCATCTGAAACTGAGCACTTTTGAAAAAGGAAATAACAGTACAATGAAATTGCTCACGTCAAGATATACGTACCATCTCCGCGCTAAGAGGTTTACAGATACCAAACTTTTACAATGCACTGTGATATATATTGCTGATAAACAATTTCAATTTTCTCTATTTCTTTAATTGTTTCCAAATAAATTTTACGATGCCTTATGGGACTCATTGGTTCATGGAATTCTCCCATATCATATGTCCATATCATTTTGTCTACCTGCTCAGTCGTGTCAAAATCTTCACAAGTCGCCACACTATTCTAACAGACCGATGTAAGTAGTATGTGAAAAGTGCAGATCTTGATCAGACTGTAGTCATGTTCAGGAGGTTCTGGATATATACTGTTCACAAAAGCCAGATTGAATCGTTACAATGCACAGGCTCCAATATTGAAATTTTAGGTATTGGACTATTTGTCCATAACTACTCACGAGTTGAGTCGTAAATCCTGCCTTGCCACTGACTCTCTTTTCACAGAATGTAAAAGTTGGCATATGACAATAACATTGTTTCGCAATACATTACAAAACCGTCTGCATATCCATTGAGGCATTTTGTAATTGGGAAAGTACTTGTCATAACTAGACTAAGTGTTTCCAGACAGGCTATGAATTCCCATGTAAGTGTTGTAATATTCGATATATATGTCTAACAAGAAAAGAATTGGAACAAAGCCGGCTTCAAAACGACTACTTTATTGGAATACATGTACATTGCCGTTCTGTGCAATCAGTTTGACGTGATAAGCGTACTTTGTGTATGAGTTTTACTTTGACCGCATGTGCTATACCTTATATGAATATATCGAGGGCTTGGCGTGAAACGGTTGTAACTAAAAACCTATTTTGAAAACCCTGTTTTATGAGGCAATTGTTACCCCTTTGTAAACAATGCAAACTTAGGTGCCATTGCTCAGAACGAGAAATGTCACCTAAATATACATTGTTTACCATGAACAATTATTTAACGCTTACAAAGACTTTATGGCTAGGTGATTAACCTTGGTAAACAAAATACCAATTTTAGTTCCAACCATTTCTTAACTCTTAACTCGCTCGGGACCAATGGCAATACTAAGTTATGTGCAAACAATACAGATTCAGGTAAGATTGCTCGTAACGAGCTGTCTAACCAGAAATCAGCATTGTTTGCCTTTTAGTTGACAGAATATTAACAAACCACTCTTTGCATGAAAAATGGAATCGCCCATTTGTTGTCATGAACACGTCTATTATCTGAAAGAGTTAATCTCGTCTTGTCATGTTCGTATACATAGGCTCTTGCAAAACACGAATTTTCTCTTTGATATTTAATAAATAAAACTTTGAAATAGACCATGATACGTTAAAGTATTATTACAATATCCGTATTGAATGAATACAATATATCTTTGTTTGGTAGGCAGTCCCTTTATCGAATAGCAGCATTCACATTATTCAGTTCAGGTTCAGAGATTGTATATATATATACACGTTATGACATATCTAAATGAATGGAGTGTTTTCGATCCAACAAAAACCTTCACTTTACACGCATAAGGCAAATGACAGAGATTGAATACGTTCGTATTGTATTTTGTAAAATATTGATTTAGTGGGGTTTAACGCCGCTTCAACAAAGTTTCAGTCATAACACGGCGGCCAGTCCACTAACTCATGTGTTTCCTGGCTTTCTCACAACAGTACTCAACCCAACATTTTTTCACAATCGAATGACGCTTGTCACAGTGACCTCTTTGTCAAAACTTCGGAGAGAATGTTGGCCGAGCTGGGGTTCGAATTCACAACCCCTGAATTGACAGCCCGCGTCGCTACCGACTGAGCTACCGGGCCCGACTTAACACGCATCAGAACCATTACGGAGTCTGCCTGTTTTCGGATTTGATTATGTAAAAAAAAAAAGATGCTTTTACTTTATACCATAAGAAAATTGACGGAGACTGCATGTTTTCGTATTTCATTATGTAAAATACAGACGCGTTTATTTTACACGCATAAGAAACCTGACCAAAACTGGTTGTGTTCGTTATTTAGTTATTAACACCACGTAATGGTTCTCATATCCAACAATCTGTCTTCTCCGGTTTCACTCAATAACTTTTATCGATATTTCACCTAATCCATCGCCGGAGTTTCTTATCTTTCGGCAGTTTACGAAGATCACCGACGCAATTCGTAGGGGTCATAAATCATAAATCATCAGGGTAATTCAAACGGATTTAGCAGTTTTAATCTTGGTAGGTTAACGGTTTTATTATAGGGATATGCTATATTTAAAAAAGCATAGAAAATTTGTGTTTTACGTTTTAATATAAAATCAAGTTTAAAATTGATTTTTCATAAAAAAATAACCATTCATTTTAATTTAAAAAAAAGCCGAAGCATGAATTTATAATAAAGTGTTTAATTAAAAAGTATAATCCGAGCAGTTTTACTTATTATTTACTGGTCATTAAAAAACAAAGAGATTCACTTAGGGCTGACTTCAACCACCAATATAAAACTGAAAGTCGCTATATATATATATACAAAAAAAAAAAAAAATCAAAAATGATAATGTAAGATTTTTAACTTCTCAGCTTAATATGCAAATTTTAGCTATTTTGTATACGAAGATCAGAACCCATACTTCATAAGTTCAAATTATATTTGGATTTGCTTTGAAAATAAAATCAATCCAACCTGTATCAAAATAAACAATACAGAAAATCCATTATTTAGAAATGATATTAATTATTTTCATGAAGCTGATAACAATAATAATAAATATTATGTCGTAACTTTTAATTTAACACAAGTACATCTATATTAAGTCACGCTGATAATAACAAATGGCAGAAAATGTCAATCCTGGTTTTTATGACCCAATTAACTTATAAAACGCCCGAGGCAGTGTCTATTAGAACATTACAGATTAACCTGAATACACACATTTGACACTTATAATAATACATTAAAATTGAGATGATGTTTTGAAAAACAGCATCAAAATTACAAAAACGGTATCCATTGAGAGTTGTCATAAACAGTATTAAAAAACAAAAGGGTTATCTTAATAACACAAATTGTGTTTCCTTAATTCTTTTCACATTTTATATAAAAATTACAAGAAGCTGGCATATTTATATTGCAAAAAGGTAGCAATTAAAATGTTTTTATTTGTATATTATGAAAACAGTTTTTATAATATCAGGAATAGTGTATATCGCATTTCCGTTTGCACAGAAATATTGTCAACATACATTAACACTTTGTGAACAATAAAGTGTATTAATCTAAGATGATTTTAATAAAGTTAATAACATTTGTGTAGATTACATGATTTTTTTTTTATTTTTTTTTTATTACGCATCAAATGTATGTATTTAACAGTTTTTGGTCAGTATTATTTCCATAACCAACATCGGATAATCAATTCTAGTGAGATTGACAACGTATCATGTATACTTTTTTTTCGCTTATACTCAAAATGAATTATTATTCCTATTCTTTTAACCCATTTAAATATGACAAATACATAATTGGCCTTAATTTACAGATAATATTTATGTCAACGGCGGGCTATTATTTAATAATATTCCTATTGTTATGGCGCGAGGATAAAGAATATTTGATTTAAATTTAACTCTTAATTCAATTCTTAATTATCCAGATATTTAAAACCTGCCCTGAAGGAGTAAGATTTTATTGCCCTGCAATAAAACATCGAAGTCATAAAACCAGTAGCGGTGAAATCCGATTAACTTCGTAAGTTTCCGCTACTGTTTGACGGACTCCACCGAACACAAAAAATACTTACATGTTGTTTGACAAAAGCATTAATTCCCCCGCCTAAATTTTTCTTAATTTCATAAAAAATGATATCCTTCTTTAAACAAATGAATATACTTTACGAATGTGAATGCGAACTTATAAAAAGTTTAAAGGAAAACAAGTTATAACTAATTAACCAACGAAATTTGATTGCAATTTCTGTGTAATTATCAAAAATCATATGTAATTCAATAGGAATATAGGGTCACCTAATGTTTATATAAATTCCCCCACCTAAATTTTATTTCTAATTAAAACAAATTACATATTTGAAATCGAGAGATTTTGTTCTTCCCAAATATGAATGCGAACTTAAAATATAATAAACATTAAGAAAGTTATGCCCACATTTGTTACACTGCCCTTCTTATTTCTATATAGCCGATTATCGATTTTTGACTGATCGGTAGAAGACAAATTGTTGCATATGGATGCGTGTAAAGTCGGGCCCGGTAGCTCACGCATAAGACACATGACGGAGACTGGATGTACACGTTTAACAATACAAGAACAATACAGGCGCCTATTGAACTACATCAAGAACGTTACATCCGTTACTTTCGTGCTATTTATTCCGAAATACCCCACACTTTGGCACTACGTATAACTACGTTGGTGTGTACCGAGAGATCATACACGAGCTAACACTGAACCATGCACAAATCCGCTATATATAATTTTATTATATGCCTGTACATTTTCCGGTGGAAATACATGCAGATTGACATTCGCAAATACACCACGACAGATTAAAATTCCGTATCTACATGCGGTGTAAATACAAGATTGTGACGTCAGACAGTGCGCGGAATACTTTCAGCGAGGTATCCCCAATAAACAATGTATTGAATCTGTATATTTAATAGTTTTTTCGCTCTTCATAGATCGTAGGTATATAATAAAAGGAATATTACGTTGCGGGAGCGATAAATGGGTACGTATTGCACGACTCGTAGCGTGGGAAAATCCATATCTTACTCGACCTTCGGTCTCGTAAGATATCGATTTTTCCACGCTACTTGTCGTGCAATACAAACCCTTTTATCGCTCCCGCAACGTAATATTCCGTATATATAACGAGCACCATTATGTTTTTAAGCCGACGTTTGTTTTTCATGTAAGGTTGTTTTAAGCCGTATCCACTACAAAAAACGATTCGATAAAACCATTGTTATATTAATGAAAAGCTTGTCTCCCAGAATATCTCGTCAAAATCTTCCTGATGATTTTATTTTTTAAACCACGTCACACGAAAAAGTTCGACGGTTTTGGAAAACACTGACAATATTAGTGATCATGTAATTGCCTACACACTAACTAAAGATGTAGGCAATTACATGTTAAGTTAGTATGTTTGTCATGACCGTTCCGAGTTAGATCTTCGCTGGTTGCGACATCCGTACTTGGCTTGCCTACGATGTTCTCCATTTAAGCCGTACCACGAGAAAACCAACAGTATGGCCTCTACGTAATGTATCGAACCAGATTAGCCTGCGCAGTTCGCGCATGCCTATCCGGGCCGACACATTCTGTCTCTGGGGGAGAGAGGTATAAAGTAATGATTCCTGAAACGGAAAATCCACAGGAGGCGACAATTGTCTGCCCGGCCTAGCCTGTGCGTGCGGCATGCTTAGGCTGATCCGGGTCGGTACATATGTACGTTACGCAGAGTCCATAACGTTGGTTGTCTCGATATTTTTACTATGGTATAATGTTGTGACAAACCTATGATCTACATTATATAGACAAGAAACAATGCAGTAAGGGTTCGATCTACACTTTTTTGATACAACATAAAATGCAGTATGGTCGTATCTACGTTATCTATATAACATGTCGTATTACACCAATCAACGTTAAACAGATAAAAACAATGTTGTATGGTTGTGATCTACGATGTATTGGTACACTATTAATGGGAGGTTATATGGTATATAGCCCCAAACAATCTTGTATACACATGTTTGGGTGTGATCTATGTTTTATAGACAAAAACAATATTGTATGTGTGTGTGTGGGTGTGATTTATATAGACAAAAACAATATTGTATGTGTGTGTGTGTGTGTGTGTGATCTATATCATATAGACAAAAACAATATTGTATGTGTGTGATCTATATCATATAGACAAAAACAATATTGTATGTGTGTGATTTATATCATATAGACAAAAACAATATTGTATGTGTGTGTGTGTGTGTGTGTGTGTGTGATCTATATCATATAGACAAAAACAATATTGTATGTGTGTGATCTATATCATATAGACAAAAACAATATTGTATGTGTGTGATTTATACCATATAGACAAAAACAATATTGTATGTGTGTGTGTGTGTGTGTGTGTGATCTATATCATATAGACAAAAACAATATTGTATGTGTGTGATCTATGATATAAGGATAAACAAATATTTCGAATGAATGTGATCTACGTTTTAAATTATATTGCATGTGTGTGATCTCCGTTCTAGAGATAAAAAAGAATTTGTATGAAAGTGATCTATTGTATATAGATAAGAAATGTCGTATGCTGTGATCTACGTTATTGTCAGCCATTATTAAAAATATACTCATTTCTTTCTTTTTTTAACATTTATCAAGAATATTCACATAGTTTTGACACTTCAGGTTTCTATGCTGAATTAAACAAACTTAACAATTTATATTCAGCAATTGTTTAATACAATATTTTGAATGTTTTTCTCGTGAATCATCCTTAATAAACCCGGCTTCATAAATAAGTACGTTAATATACAATTGTTCAACAATCATGCCCCAAGTGAAAGGATAAACGATGCAAAATGACAAGCTCATTTCCGAAAAAGTTTCAAACGCTCATTGCATTTCCTCCGTGGAACAGAAATCCATTATTTTAGGAGATAGCAATATACAAATGATGCAGAGAAATCAAGATTTCTTCTGTCTGGGGCGTTTTATTCTTTTATCCGAGAGACACTAATACAAATTTAAACGAATGGTTTATTCACGCGAAACTATTTTGATATTTCCGACCATAACTAATATATTACATGTTCGCGTGAATAAAACAGTAAACTACGTTGTATGGATTAAAATGGTATGAACCCGTGCATGAGAAAATGTACCAGTTGGTGTTTTTTTTACTTGTAAATAAATCCAGATCTCCACTGTTGTCATATTACTGACACAGTGTGTTAGAAGCTTCTGTCAACTTGTGTAGATTTTGAAGAGTCTGTGGAGGTGAACAGTATGATCGGAACCTACACTGCGCTCAAATGCCAATGTGTACATTGTTTTCTCATGCACTGGCTCGAACGAAGAATTTAACCCTTTCCCTCATACGACAATTCTGCAGCAGACGACTTTGAACATATTTGGTCAAACAACAGAAAATCTTTTGAAATAATTGAATGGATAACCTATGACTTAAAGTGGATAACATTGTGACAAAAGGAGAATTTGCTCGTTTTGAGCAATTTCTTCTTTTGTCACTATGTTTTCAAAAAGCCGTCTGCTGCAGAGGCGTCAGAAAGTGTCTATATGAGGGAAAGGGTTGATGATAGTACATATTTGAAATGTTGGGTATACACAACATACTGGGAATAAAACTATGGTATTAAAAAATATTAATCTGGGAATGGCAGATTCAAATTTGAACGCATAATTTAATTGGAGTTAAAACAAATACATAGACATTCTAGGCAACTTTGCATGGCATTTTAAAAGTGGAACAGAACAACAACATGTACAAACGGTCATGAGAAATTAATACATCATGCAGTTTATTGTAAGATACTTCATTTGCTGTTATATTTGATCCTTTTGCGAACAGTGTAGTTTCAGATCACCATATTCATCTACTAAGTCTTATCAGAATCTACACACATTGGCAGAGGCTTCAAACTTGTGTAAGTAATATATACACACAGTATACACAGGTTCTGTGGATGATCAGACTGATCTTTATCTACACTTTTCATAAAAGTCAACTCGTGTCTTTCCCACAAATCTGATCATTTACGATTTTTTTTTTTTACCTCTATTTATTTTCACACCTATGAGCTGCAGGCCATTTTTGGTAGACTTGCGCATGCGCAGAGGCTGCCATAGTCATAGTGAGTTTGAAGTCACGTGATGTATATGCCCTTCACCACCAACAATTAAGAGCAATTTTTGGTTTGACTAATTTACGAATGCTCACAAAAGCAAACATAGAGTAACGAAAAAAAATCCGATTATTCAAGCTTATAATAGAAAATAACAAGTCTTGTAAGTGTAAATATCATATTTAAAGTGTACACAATTATTTAGATATCACTACGCCAATATAGCACTGCACCGCGCAATTACCCTTTGTAAATTGTAACCCTTTTTTCCCTCTCGGCAGAGATGTAAACATCCACTCGCCCGCTAGCATAAGCGAGTGGAATGAAGGATCGGCTTGTACGAAATTCTAGGCGCTAGTCCATACATATTCGTTCATGTCCTTATTCATAAAGATAGTATGCATTGCTAAGCCTTTTCTTTCTCTTTCTCTCAGTCCATATATTCCTTCTACAACGATTAACGATGACTTGCATTTTGGATAGGTGCTTTCGACAAGGTCCGCGTCTAAAGAAACAAATTTCATCAAATGATTTAAGCGCTTTAAATCACTTGTTTATAAAGCGTTTAGAATACTTTGATTATAATAGGCAGAACAAATAACGAATAAATCTTGCAAGAAATCGATCATTTCTTTCGGCCAAAATCAGGTAAATGACCCGCGGATATTGGTTGTTACAACATAACTGATTCATCCTTGTATTCTAAATTTGTATTACACAGTTCAAAATTAGATTTTGACAGTTTGTTCGTTATGATTTTGACGCGATTCAAGCTTTTGACGCGATTATTTCGTTCATAGAGTTGATTACTAACAGATGACTAAGTTGATGATGGAAAGAACATTAACACGTTAAGTTAAGCTAAAACATGCACAGGCAGGCGAGTGTTTCATTAGGATAAGTGCAACACTCAATTCCCAATCCTGCTTACCCTTTAACAAATCACAACCCATCCCACAATATAAAAACTCTGCAGCAGACGAATTAAAAAAAATCTGAGCAAAGATACAGAAAATCACATTTATTGGAAGTGTAATCATTGAATATAGTTGAAAACATTGTTGCAAAAGGAGAAAGCTTGTTATGAGTAATTTCTTCTTCTGCATCAATGTTTTCAAAAGTCGTCGGCTGCAATTACGTATGCAAGTGGGAAAGGTTTAAATAAGAAACACTTTTTCAAATGATAGTCAGTTGGCTATTCTAGTATATAATGTCCGTCTTAAATAATAATGACAAAACTTTCAGAAAAACAAGAAAAAGATTTTTTACAATTTAATTGAAAACATATTTAATCAAAGTTGGGAAAGTTGTCCCTTTCCGTGCTTTTTTTATGAGAGTTCAAATCACAAGCAAAACTTATGGGACAGAGTTGACAAATAACACATTGACACAATTTCAGATTTAGGCTTTGTTTCTGTCAAACTGCTGAAGAAGACAACACTGAGACACACATTTTGATTAAAAGTTTATTTAAAAAAAGGAATAATTTTATTTATGATAAACAACATTACAATGATGGTGTAGAAAATACATGTCAACAATACATTTTTCAATTTGTACATTCATTGCACAGACCAAATCTTAGCAAGTTTGAAATTATGGACCTCTCAGCACATTTTTTTCTCAATTCATTACTTCTTGGCAGGATTTTACTGCTAAAATTGATGATTTTTTTTAATTCTTGGCCGGATTGCTCTAGCAATTCCGGTCTATAGATTGGCGATGTCTGTCTTTCATGAATTGGTATCAGTTAGAGTAAAAATGTCTTTAAAAAAGATAAACGGCGATCAATATGAGAAAACACTAAGAAGTGGAACATGCGCATATTATTTGATATTTTGTCTTACTTATTAGAATGACAGAAAACAATAACGTTAAATATGTAATATTTGATTTATAAATGTTTGAGTTCATATATATACTTTGGTTTTTATATGAATAAGAGAGAGACAAAAAACTTGCCTCTGCCGGGAAGCGAACCACAGACCTTTCACCATACGTTTTCACTGATTTGTTTCACTGAAATTTATTTCTAAAGGAAAACAATTAAAAGTTAGTATGCAGAACATTTCATTTTAAAACTTCACATTATTAGTGCCTCTCGTGGGATCGCCAACTTAATTATAAATCAATCAAAACGTTTCATTTCCTTTATTTCTTCGACAATATTCATTTAATACAACATTTGATTGGTCTACAATCTAGATCATTTGTTTAACAGCTAGGTCAAAACCCACGTTAGTCAGCTATCGCCGATAAAAACGTTATGGTACGTTTACGGGCAGCGGAAACAAAGACAGGCATAACCTATCAAAGAATCATCACTTAAGACCGTATAACCACTCAGAGTTGTTGTTGTTATTTATTTATTTATTGGGGCTTTACGCCGCTTTCAACATTTGTTCAGTTATATCACGGCGACAGTTCACTTATTCATGATACCTGGGTAAACAAACCAGTACTAGGCTAGAAAAAGTGCCTTGTCCAAGGACACTCCACCATAACCTTAGTGCCGCGACTGGGGATCGAACCCGGGACTGCCGGTTTCGAATTCCCCGACGCTAACCTCTCGACCACAGCGGATTCCAGTTGTTGTTGTAATGTTCTCCAAAGAATGCTTGGTATAATATGCAAATTAGATGTTTAACTTGTCAAAAGGCCAAGAATTTAGGGTCATGATATAAATCGCACTATCCCATTATTTAAACAAAGCTGTGGCATTACAAATGAGATTTGTTTTACATTTCAAGGTTAGGATTACAAGAGAGTGATACTAGATGTTTAAAACTCGCAAACACTATTGTCTTTTGGTGCCAGTGTTTGAGGTCGTTTTAAAAACAAAAACATTATGGCACGTTTACGGGCAGCGGAAACAAAGACAGGCATAACCTATCAAAGAATCACCACATAAGACCGTATTACCAATCAGAATTGTTTTTGTAATGTTCTCCGATGAATGCTTGGTATGATATGCAAATTATATTTTTAACTTGTCAAAGGAAAGTAATAGTCTCAGCATGTCTAAATATTATTCCTAGATCTAGGTACATGTAGCTTGAACACTAGCACCGGTCTAGTGTATTATAATCATCATCAACATCATAGGAATCATCCAAATCTAGTGTGACCTCTTCTTCATCCTCATTTTGATTAATACAAGTCTGTAGTTTACAAATGTACATGTATGTGCATTTAAATCCATTGTTCAAACAGACACATTACTCTTCCTTTTGCTTCCTGTTGCATTTGCAATTAAGAAAGTATAATACAGAATCTTGGGCTGGCGTTCCATGCATTCCGTCTATGCTTAAATTATCGTTATCGTCCTGAGTCCACCCACAACCATTCGGTTCTCGAACGTCTTGTTTTACCTCAGACAACCTCTACATATGGTATCCTGATAATTGACTCGCTGTAAGTGCTGTTTAAGAGTATCCTCACAAGGTGGCAGAGCACTGGATTCCACTTCCCCAGAACATCTCGTATCGTAGGTCATTCACCTTTATAGTGTTGGATGAATGGGCATACACTCGGCACGTGAATAATTGTAAAACATCCGACATCTCTTTGCGCAATGTCCAAGGTATTGCCAATATTGGCAAATGTTTCCAACAATTATTTATGTAGATTTAGTCGACCCAGTGGTCCCAGTTTGCCACGACCAGCAAACGCACTGACAGTATCGAACCCGTGAAGGTATGCAGGCAAACTAGTGCATCAGCAATCTCCTAAGACCATTCTTATGCCTGAGATGTGTATGTACCGAGTTCTAGCTTGTGACCCACTCTTATGATACAGAGAACAGGGAATGTCCGTTGAAAATGCAATACAAAGCACACATACATCAGTGTCTTCGCAGATGATTATCACAGTGTTGCATATTTCACCTGCAGCATGTTTCGCTTTCAGAAGATTCCAGAAGAATAAGTGCTACGGTTTTATCGCTCATCTCATACTTGTTGTATCCCTGTTTGTCGTCTCCCCTTAAGAATAAAGTGGCACTCATTCCAATGAATGTGATTGATCTTGGACGTTAAAATGATTAACATAAATTCGAATTACTACGTAAGAACAATTTATATGTCTGAAATGATCTATGTAAACATATTTTAAGGGAAAAGATTCCCTATGTTAGAATAATCTATATGTATACGATTCTCTACCGTGAGAACATTTAGATAATTAAATAATTTGCATTATACATGTGAATTGTTTCTAATCATAGCGCAACAGTTCATTGCAAAGTGCATATAATATAAAGCGTGTCAATTCGTTTTATACCCGTATCGTTATGAAATATCGACCATTATTTTCTATCATTTCAATAATATGATTCTCTTTTTACGTATAAATCTAATCACTTGGACTTGACTATCTGTAAAAATAATATTTCAGTCGGAATCGAAAATCTGCAAAAATACATTTTTCATTTTCGATTCTGTAATTCACATATTTTAACAACACATTCACTTGGAGTTCTTTATATTGCGTAAGTGATGTCAAATCAAATCCATTGTCCGGTTTATATCCCAACAAGCTACCGCATTTGAGCCGTCCCGCGAGAAAACCAACATGATGGCCTCTGCGTAATGTATCGACCCAGATCAGTCTGCGCAGTCCGCGCAGCCTAATCCGGGCCGACACATTTCGTCACAGGGGGATAGAGGTATAGAGTAATGATTCCTGAAACCAAAAATCAAGAGGAGGCGAAAAGTGTCTATCCGGTCAAGCCTGCGCGGCATGCTTAGGCTGATCCGGGTCGATACTTTACGGAGTCCACAATAATGGTTTTATCGCGGGACGGCTCATTTAGTTGTGTTAGTCACGGACTAATTGGCGGTACGATGCTAAACTGAAATAAGTCCATTATTTTTTTTTAAAATTCCACAGATGCAAGTGCTTTCACTGACATATATACTCTCTACGAATACCAAGACATCTCTTTGAACCCGAAATGGTGTTCAGTAATGGAGAGCTACTGTAGAAAGAGATATTTGAAGTTATTCATTGCCGATAGTTTACTAAGACTTTAACATTAGGGACTGATTCCAGTCTAGATTTCGATGACTGTCTTTTGAATTCGCCTACTACAGACATTGGCTCTGACGAGCCCCTTGCTAACGACGACGTACGAATAAAGCGCTATGCGCCAACATGTAGCCACATACCTACTCTAAAGACTGGTCACAAGGATTGTATCCGCAACTTAACGGTTTACCAACACCATACTTAAAATCGCAACACTTACGGTGACATTTGATACTAGTTGTAGCATGAATTTTCTATGACATCTAAAAATAAACACATTTATATGAAACGTTTTCTTCATAAGCGCATTTGTTTATTGATGGTCACAGTTGTTCTGATATTGTTGTTTGCTTTCATACTTATTGTAACTGGTTATTTCAGTCGTCCCGTTTAAAAAAAAAAAAAAAAAAAAAAAACACCCACCAAAGATACAATTTCTGTTCAAAGAAAGGCAGTGTTTTAGCGATAACTTCACTCCAGTGTCCCTAATTCTAGTGAAATATACCAGATGTATATCAGGATATAATGTAAATGGTGTTATAATATGCAGATATTTTTCATTTGCCGCGTTTGGCGATTTGGTGTTCTACTGCCACTCCGTGTTGCCATCTTTTATAGCTACATTGGCGTAAAGGTAGCGAATCTGATGTAATAAACGTTTTAAAACATTCTGATAACTAAAGTGCAAACAATGCTAATTTCATGTGCGACAGCTCGATACGAGCCGACACACCTGAATCTGTATGGTATGCTAAACCTCTATATAGTAATTGGCGCTGAAAGAGAAAATCTAGAAGGTGTCAGTTCAATGTTTGCTTGTAAGCACTTATTACGAGTAAAAACTTGACAAGGTTGTCATGTTTACGCTAATACGGTAACTATAATCCAGTTATCTTATATTCCACGACAACAATCCATCATCATTTGAGATTTTTGACATTAATGCGACTTCCAAAGTATCTTTAGTCCTTCCCTTTGGTATTAAAAGTTAGCAACATCATAGAAAGAAAATGACCGATAAATGTCTGCCTTCAAATTCCTGTTTACCGATTCGAAATCACGCTTCTTTTCAGAAGTTTCCCGGAGAATCTTATATATAAAAACCGGATTGCGCGAATAGATTCAATGCTAGTCATACATGTCTTATTTCTCCTTTTGAATCATTGACTATAACTATCGTCAACTTCAACACTGACACTGTCTGTTGAGATATACAACCACGTAAACAATAATACCTAACATAAATTCAATATATTGATCTTACAGACACATATAAACATACATATATACAGAGCTACTGAGAGACAGGGAGAATCAGATAGAGACAGATAGAGAGATAGTGAGAGCGTGGAGAGAGACAGGGAGAGAGAGAGAGAGAGAGAGAGAGAGAGAGAGAGAGAGAGAAGAGAGAGAGAGAGAGAGAGAGAGAGAGAGGAGAGAGAGAGAGAGAAGAGAGAGAGAGAGAGAGAGAGAGAGAGAGAGAGAGAGAGAGAGAGAGAGAGAGAGAGAGAGAGAGACGAGACAGACAGACAGACAGACAGACAGACAGACAGACAGACAGACAGACAGACAGACAGACAGACAGACAGACAGATAGTGAGAGAGAGACAGAGAGAGAACGAGTGGGGGGGGGGGGGGGGGAGAGACAGAGAGAAAGAGGGAGAGAGAAAGAGAGATAAAGAAAGCAAGATCAAGTTAGATGGAAAATATGGAGATAAAGATAGGGGAGACAGATATGTAAAGATGTATATAAAGAAAAGAGACATAGAGAGAGAAAGAAAGAAAAGAGAGAGATAGAGGGAAAGAGGGAAAGAGAGATAGAAAGAGAGAAAGAGAGGGAAATAGAGAGAGACAGACAGACAGACAGACAGACAGACAGACAGACAGACAGACAGACAGACAGACAGACAGACAGACAGACAGACAGACAGACAGACAGACAGACAGACAGACAGACAGACAGACAGACAGACATACAGACAGACTGACAGACAGACAGACAGACAGACACAGACAGAGACCGAGAGAAATACACAGACAGACAGGCAGACAGAGACAGAGACCGATAGAAACACACAGACAGACAGACGGAGACAGAGACCAAGAGAAATACACATAGAGACAGAGAGAGACAGAGAGAGACTGTAAACAAAAAATTGTTTGGTTACTCATTCGATGACTTCTTTGATCAAGGGAATATTAGTTGTCAGATTTAACAAATGTATTTACGAACGCAGCCATCGCCTTTTTAATCCCGTTCGAAGCGCAAACTGTCTGTCTCTCTAAAAGGCGTGCATAGAGGAATGTAGTATATCACTTAAGTAAATTATGTGTTGGATTCATTCATCGGAGAATGCACTTGTCACACAAATTGCTGCGCACAGTTGCGCTGAATTAAATTTGAAGAACCGACAAATTAATAGCGGCCATTTGAAATGACCCGCGATGGAATTTTAGGGATATCGACGCATCTGCGTACAGTTCTCCTTTTCCCTCAACGTTTTCAGCCCAATTTGATAGTTATACTTGCATGTGTCGAGATATTTCCATAATTACGCTGTATGTGAGAAAGGGCTAGGTTTGAACGAGATGAAAACTAAACAGGATATGGTTTTAGTGAATACATAATCACATTCATCTTCATGATGTATGGTTCTGTCAAAAGGTAAGTTATGGTTATGTTTTCCATGATAGGGTTACATCCTTAAAGCATCAGAGTCTGAAGCAGCATTTTTGTTTCAAGAAAATATTATTTGAGCGGTGCTTTTCGTAAACCGATCTTACGGTTGTTTCGACCAGTGCAGATTCAAATCAGCCTACCGACAAGTGCAATTTGATCAGATATTGTACAATATATCACATAAGACTTCTGGAAACTGGAAACAAACAGCTTTTATTTCGATCTTATAGGATGATTGGAAAGCAGATGTTTGTTTTAAGGTGTAATCAATTCGCTAAGTATGGCGTCTCATGGTGTTGTTGTTGTTTGCTATTTGCCTTTTTGTGTATACAATAAAGTTGTAGAAATATAAAACAAAGAGTTTCCTTGGTACTTTACCAGTACTGCGGGTGACACCAGTGAGTCAGTCGTTATGCTTACCCCGCAGTTCAGAGTGCCAAGGAGGGAAAGCCATTACTACTATTTTTAAAGGTTTCTGTATGCCCCGGCCGGGGATCGGACCCGTGACATCCAGCTTCCGAGGAGAACATTCTAACACTACACTACCACGGCGGGCAATTCCTGCTTAGATGAAGGCTGCAAGTTGTCTTATGATCAATTCATCGACACTGTTCATTAATGAATGTTAACAAATGTAGTTATCCTATTACTAGACCTTCCAAGGTACCAAGGATACGAAAACGTTTCCATACTTCAAAATATTGGGAACAGTGAGAAAATAATAATATTAATCTTCAATACTTTAACTATTAAAATGATGCATACAATAAATACAATTTCTTGTTTATCTGTCTATTCCATTTGGGCTTCTAAACCAATCCTTTCAAATTGATGCCTTAGATATAGTTATATATTTTTCTGTTTTTAATATACCTTAACAATAAAAGTAAGTTATTCATCGACAACTGTTATCTATAGACTATGTACATACATATTATTCGTCAGTGTTTACATTAGTAAGGAAAAGTCTTTGCACTTGACCTAGCTCAATTATACATTGTAGTCTGTCTGGCCAATATGCTGATTCCGAAGAGAGATATAAAGAATCTCACGTTAAATTACCCGAGATTGAAAAAAACAACATGGGGTCAGTATAAAAGCTTTATTTGACCATCAATGTTGAATTGTATATATATTACAGTTGCCAATTATTGATTCCATAAATTACAAATAATTTTCAATAATTGGCAAATAGTTTTGGTGTAGATGAAAGTAGATGAAAGTGAAATTACCGCTAAGATATGTCCCAGATCAAACGTTTCTTTGATATGCACTTACTATTGACAGTTTGTATGTGGGTGTTCCACTCTATTAGAACGGCTATATTAGTTTGCCACCGTCAGATGTTGTTCTCGCGTGTTTGCACATGCATATTCAATTACGTTGCACGTAAACATGGATAAATGCGTCTCGTACATCCACCTCCATTACTGATTATACACGACACCGGGGATATCAATACAGAATACCGACACTCTTGGTCCACTTTGATATCAAATGTCCCGTACAAAATTGAGTTAAAACATTTCGGGGATCCTGTCTAAACATGGGAGGATCAAAAATTAATAGAATTTACTTGATTACTTTTGGTTGTTTGCAACGAATTCAATGAGTACAGCAGATCTATTTGTGATGACTAAGATTGTATATGTTGACATGCCAGTAGATATAAAACATTGTCAAAGAAACAAAACGATGTACTGTTCTACATGAACGTATACATATAAACAGTGAGGAATTCGCTGTGGTCGGGTGGTTAGCGTCGGGGATTTCGAAACCGGGTGTCCTGGGTTCGATTCCCGGTCGCGGAACTACGGTCATGGTGGAGTGCCCTTGGGCAAGGCACATTTTCTAGCCTAGTACTGGTTTGTTTACCCAGGAATCATGAATAAGTGAACTGTCGCCGTGATATAACTGAACTAATGTTGAAAGCGGCGTAAAACCCTAATAAATAAATAAATAAATATAAACAGTGAATATCTCACACATATATACAGTGAGTAGTATACACACATAAGATGGTGATAATTTGCCTGCCGTTATTTTGAAGTAATGATGTTCAAGATCAACACATCTAACGCGAATGTTCTGTTTAAAACATTCCTGCTTACAACTATTCGTATCGATGTTTAAGGCAGACATTTTAAAAAATGCATTGATCGTAGTTTTATATTTAGATTTCAATGGAAATAGCCACAGTTTGAAGAGGCCGCTGGCGATGTTTAATTTCTTTTCGTTGGCCTCTCGTACCAATGGGTTATTGGCCTTTCGTACCAATTGTTCCTTGGCCTCTCATACCAATGGTTCCTTGGCCTCTCGTACCAATGGTGTCTTGGCCTCTCGTACCAATGGTTCCTTGGCCTCTCGTACCAATGGTGTCTTGGCCTCTCGTACCAATGGTTCCTTGGCCTCTCGTACCAATGGTTCATTGGCATCTCATACCAATGGTTCGTTGGCCTCTCGTACCAATGGTTCGTTGACTTCTCGTACCAATGGTTCGTTGGATTCTCGTACCAATGGTTCGTTGGCCTCTCGTACCAATGGGTTCTTGGCCTCTCGTACAAATGGTTCATTGTCATATCGTACCAATGGTGTCTTGGCTTCTCGTACCAATGGTGCCTTGGCTTCTCATACCAATGGTGCATTGGCTTCTTGTACCAATGGTTCCTTGGCTTCTCGTACCAATGGTGCCTTGGCTTCTCGTACCAATGGTTCCTTGGCATCTCGTACCAATGGTTCATTGGCATCTCGTACCAATGGTGCCTTGGCTTCTCGTACCAATGGTTCCTTGGCCTCTCGTACCAATGGTGCCTTGGCTTCTCATACCAATGGTTCCTTGGCTTCTCGTACCAATGGTGCCTTGGCTTCTCGTACCAATGGTGCCTTGGCTTCTCGTACCAATGGTTCCTTGGCATATCGTACCAATGGTTCGTTGGCCTCTCGTACCAATGGTTCCTTGGCCTCTCGTACCAATGGTTCCTTGGCATCTCGTACCAATGGTGCCTTGGCTTCTCGTACCAATGGTGCCTTGGCTTCTCATACCAATGGTTCCATGGCATCTCGTACCAATGGTGCCTTAGCTTCTCGTACCAATGGTTCCTTGGCTTCTCGTACCAATGGTTCGTTGGCCTCTCGTACCAATGGTTCCTTGGCTTCTCGTACCAATGGTTCCTTAGCCTCTCGTACCAATGGTTCCTTGGCCTCTCGTACCAATTGTTTCTTGGCCTCTCGTACCAATGGGTTATTGGCCTCTCGTACCAATGGGTTATTGGCCTCTCGTACCAATGGTGCCTTGGTTTCTCGTACCAATGGTTCCTTGGCTTCTTCTACCAATGGTTCTTTGGCCTCTCGTATCAATGGTGCCTTGGCTTCTCCTACCAATGGTTCCTTGGCCTCTCGTACCAATGGTGTCTTGGCTTCTCGTACCAATTGGTTATTGGCCTCTCGTGCCAATGGTTCCTTGGCCTCTCGTACCAATGGTTCCTTGGCCTCTCGTACCAATGGTTCCTTGGCCTCTCATACCAATGGTGCCTTGGCTTCTCGTACCAATGGTGCCTTGGCTTCTCGTACCAATGGGTTATCGGCCTCTCGTGTCAATGTTCCTTGGCTTCTCGTACCAATGGTTCCTTGGCGTCTCGTACCAATGGTTCCTTGGCCTCTCGTACCAATGGGTTATTGGCCTCTCTTACCAATGGGTTATTGGCCTCTCGTACCAATGGTTCCTTGGCTTCTCCTACCAATGGTTCTTTGGCCTCTCGTACCAATGGTGCCTTGGCTTCTCGTACCAATGGTTCCTTGGCCTCTCGTACCAATGGTGTCTTGGCTTCTCGTACCAATGGTTCCTTTGCTTCTCGTACCAATGGTTCTTTGGCCTCTCGTACCAATGGTGCCTTGGCTTCTCGTACCAATGGTTCCTTGGCCTCTCGTACCAATGGTGTCTTGGCTTCTCGTACCAATGGGTTATTGGCCTCTCGTGCCAATGGTTCATTGGCTTCTCGTACCAATGGTTCCTTGGCCTCTCGTACCAATGGTGCATTGGCTTCTCGTACCAATGGTTCCTTGGCCTCTCGTACCAATGGTTCGTTGGCCTCTCGTACCAATGGGTTATTGGCCTCTCGTGCCAATGGTTCCTTGGCCTCTCGTACCAATGGTTCCTTGGCCTCTCGTACCAATGGTTCCTTGGCCTCTCGTACCAATAGTGCCTTGGCTTCTCGTATCAATGGTGCCTTGGCTTCTCGTACCAATGTGTTATTGGCCTCTCGTGCCAATGGTTCCTTGGCTTCTCGTACCAATGGTTCCTTGGCGTCTCGTACCAATGGTTCCTGGGCCTCTCGTACCAATGGTTCCTTGCCTCTCGTGCCAATGGCTCCTTGGCCTCTTGTACCAATGGTTACTTGGCTTCTCGTACCAGTGGACCATTGGCGTCTCGTACCAATGGTGCCTTGGCATCTCGTACCAATGGTGCCTTGGCGTCTCGTACCAATGGGTTCTTGACATCTCGTACCAATGGTTCCTTGGCGTCTCGTACCAATGGTTTCTTGGCCTCTCGTACCAATGGTTCCTTTGCATCTCGTACCAACGGTTCCTAGTTCAATTTGCGTATCTAGAACAAATTGCCATTGTGTTATTCTGCACAAACGGCGTGGGTACTGATGAAGAAGCAGACATCGAGCGTGATTAATAAATCCTGTCAGCTTTTATGGCACTTAAAATGTTCTGACATTGATAGAAACAATATAAATGTAAGTTTACTATTTGAGCAATATAATAAACTTTGAAACCTATTGCATATATTTTAGGTTAACAGTAGTACATGTAGGTGTTAGAAAAATGGTTACATGGTAACTTGATGTGTAGACTGTATATATGTACTACTTTAAACGACTACGTCTCAATGACATTTCAACGGTGGCCTGATCTAACCTATATTTCATATTCATAATGTATTAACATCAATATTCATCAAGTAATCTGTTAGATGGTTCATATATTGTTTTAGATAAAATAAAAAATGAATTTTCATACAAGTATATTTCTAAAACTAATTATCAATTTCTACGTTTAAGTAAAAATCCAATTACGTTTGGATCACCCCTCATACTAAACGTAGATCACGTTAAACGTTGCGACATCAATGCATTTAATCATCATCAAACTATGCCATGTTGGCATTAATATCAATGAATTGGTGCTGAAAGCAATCAGATTATTCTAAGAAAAATTAAATAGAAACACAATAATTTGATTAGACAACGGTTATGGGAGAGACAGTATATGTTTTATTTCAGTATTCCACGATAAGATTTAATCAAATCGTTTCAGTTATAGAGCAATCGCATTTAACGTCGCGTGCATGATATATATTCACTACATCGTCTTA
This sequence comes from Serripes groenlandicus, assembly GCA_031761405.1. Taxonomy (NCBI): domain Eukaryota; kingdom Metazoa; phylum Mollusca; class Bivalvia; order Cardiida; family Cardiidae; genus Serripes; species Serripes groenlandicus. The sequence continues at coordinate 59,572,167 of JASEVX010000006.1, read as the reverse complement.
TAATTGATATGTCCCAGGTCCTCTAATCATCAACAAAGACAGCATTCATATTTTATCTATCATGATTATTTTAAAATACAGCTCATTAGACATTAAACAGCCGTTTTACGACAAAACAAGAAAAGGAAATAAGAAAAGTCTATGTGAGTTAACTAAAAAGGTCTAACAATGACTATTTCTTGTCATTCAGCTACTACGCATATTTTACATGCATATATTAAATGCATATTTTAAATGCATATTTTAAATGCATATATATTAAATGCATATTTTAAATGCATATATATTTCCACATAGTAACGGTAATATAGTATTGAAAACACAACATTCAATTCAATTGGATTTAATATTCTGTTTCATTAGAAAATGGATTATGAACAAACTCAACATTTGATTAAGCATGATTCAATTGGAGCCACACCATTATTGATTGTTCAGTGTTTTACACCGCTTCAAACGATTGTTCATTTATATCACAGCGTTTCCTGGGTTATTTACTAGTACTACATGTACTTGTCCGTTTATCTTGACACAGGCCAGTCAGTCGTCATGCTAGCACCGTAACCCTGAGCGTCAAGGAGTGCAGCCATGACTACAATGTTTTAAAGTATTTGATCCACACCATGATAAAAACTGATCCTAGATATTTGAGATCGGCGGCAATCCGGATCAAACAACGCCACAGCGAAGTATATTGTTTATTTTCTTGTTTTTGTCATATTTTTCATTTTATTAAGTAGCCTCTTTCCTGATGCAGACGAATTTCTTGTGGAGTTCCCTAAGTTGCCGGACTCTTGTAACAGAACAAATATTTATGGTACAATAGCACTAGAAGAAATCACAGACATATAATTTGCTCCTTGTCTAAACACTTAAACCCCTCAAAAAGTGTGATTATACATACGCGAAGCTACGGTAACGCTAACGTTAAACAATATCGACAATAATTCCATGTCTATTCATATGGTACACTCTATGTTTAGCTGTACTCCTGCTAGAGAGTTATGTTAATGCAGGCGCGTTTGTCCCAGAAAACAGAACGGTTATCTTGATACGTAAGAAAATTGACCAGTAAATCAAGGATATGTACTAATTGTCTGTCACACGCCTCATTATTGAACGATATTTTAATAGATAAATATAAACCAATATTGGCATGCTTTTAGAAAGTATTGTATGGCATAGTATGACATTAAACACGTCATGGCTTCTCCATGTTGTAACCATAAGGCTCTGCATGGACAAATCATGCTCTGAAATATGCATATAGCAAACTATGAACTATGGTCGTAAATACGGTATATGATAACAGTTTTGTTTGTACCATAATAGTCGAATAAGAATTTACGAAATCTAACAAAAGTTAAATCAGGTAAGATGTGGCTCCTTTACTGATGCCGCCTGGTGGCCAAGTGTTACAAAGGGTCAATACATTTAAACCTAAGGAAGATGTCTGCGAAATTATGTTTAACTCAGACAACAGTTCCAAAGAAGAAGCAATTAGACGTTTTGTCAATTAATCCCTTGTCTGATACCGCTAGGTTGCTAAGTTTATCAATACATCTATATTATTTGAATATGTGTATGTATAGAGTTACCTAAGTAATAATTACATTACAACCAGACTAGCAGATTAAGGCGCGTTTTATTTATTGTCATTTAATCTCGGTTTTGATAGCGCCAAATTATTTTGTTACCTTTCTAAGGATCACTTATGAAAGATGGCTACCAAATAACCTTTAAAATCATTCAGAATAATTGTGTCCATTGAAACCCCTTTCTTATGCCGCAACAACAGGAGTTTTTACTCATCGTTAGGTTGATTGAACTTTTCTGAAATAAACACCAACAAAGGAATATGTCTGTGATATTTCTCTTGAAATTGATTTGAATATTAAAGAGGATATATTGTTTAAGGAAATTGTTAACGAGGGACGATGCACGTTTCACGGCGCACGACACAACTATAGTTCTTTTAAAACCCATTATTCAAGTCGTGATGCAAATACATGAACTGCAATTTAGAGACTTATTGCCTCTCCGGTTTGGTTCCCTTTAAAACCACGTTGACGTTAAACTGCTAAACTACACTTCAGGGTTTTGTAAGAAAATGCAAAATATAAAGTTATCTTCTCAATATTTCATTTTTAGAAACATTGCCACGTTTTGTTTCTAAGTTGATTCTTCTGTGCTCGATACATATCATACAATCCGTTTTTTAAATGCTATATTGGGTTTACAACAGGCATTTGTCTTGTCTAATAAATGTTTTGTCGCGCCATTGACATGTGGGGTTTAATCTTAATAAAACTGTAAACTATATTCTACATGTGTTAGCGGTTTTGTACTGTTTATGAATTTAGCAACATTTGCGATAAATAGGCAATGTAAATGCAAGTTTAACGGCCTATTATCGACAAATACAACACTTTCAGAATTTTAAAAATAAACATCACGCAAATGCAAGGTGGAAATTCAAAGTTTCTGGAATTTTTAATAGAGTTTCAAATGTTTGGATTTTTTAAGAGGAATTTCAAAATACTGCAATTGTTAAGTGGAATTTCAAAATGTGTGGACTTTTTAAGAGGAATTTCAAAATGTTTGGGATTTCAAAGTGGAATTTCAAAATGTTTGGAATTGCAAAGTGGAATATCAAAAAAACCGAAGTCAGCACTGAATTATAGCGCTAATGTATGTGAACAGAGAATTACGTGATGAGACTATCAGGCCGATCATCCTTAGTGGAAATATCTCTGTAATGGCTTACAATTGTTCGAATGATAACGTTTACTGTTTTATCATGAAGTATTTTACATTTAAAACGCATCATGTGACAAGGTGTTGTGTTCGATCACCGTTTAAGAATTACATAAAGGTGCTACACAACCTTACTTCTGACTTTTAGAACAACAGCATGTGGACAATTACGGACCTACCGTGTGTATAATAAAATACTTAACACTTTCAATGCTGAATTTGTTAAAATTGATTTCACCAGCTTTACATTCGACGAGGTCCAGAGCCAATACTTGGAATATCATGAACCTTGCGTTAATTTTAAGGAACCAACAGTATAGAGCCTGGAACAGATGTAACGACTTGTCTGGCTCTAAAATGGTTTGAACATGCTTCACAAAAATGAGCCGTCCTGCGAGAAAACCAACCTTATGGTCTTTGCGTAATGTATCGACCCAGATCAGCCTGCGCAGTCCGCGCAGGCTAATCCGGGCCGACACATTCCGTCTCTGGGAGATAGAGGCATAGAATAATGATTCCTGAAACAAACAAATTACAGGATGCGAAAAGTGTCTGTCATGATAAGCCTGCACGACATGCTTAGGCTGATCCGGGTCGATATTTTACGCAGAGACCACACTGTTGGCTTTCTCGTGGGACGGCTCACATGGTTCCAGCAGTCAACTTGGTTGTTTAGATACAGGAAGATACTTATAACTATTTTTGGGACAGTTTAAAACACATGTTAAGTACTCGATGTTCGAAGACGTCGTTCAATAACTAATACTGTGTATATAACACTTATCTTGATGTTGCAGCTGGTATCGCCACCAACTGTTAATTTTAAATCCCGAAAGAGTATTAGCCACAACCAACTTTAACCATTTGTCATATTTCAGCCTAATACTAGGCTTTCTCAAAGGTATTAACAGCGTCTGGAAAATAATCCTCTGACATTAAGGCTTCCACAAAAAAGGAAATAGGTATCCGTATGTACATATATGTGTTCAGTGAAGTTCTAGATGAGCAAGCGTATAATCGAAGTCTGATCACGATATGCTGTGTTCATCATACAGTCGATGTCATATTATAGAATCCCATAATACCGAGGAAAAGGATGTTTCGTGATCATTGACTACGCTTCTACGCAATAGGTAGAACGATAGATTTTATTCACAAAAGACAAAATGTCCATCTTGTACATACAATCTTACAAACACACACGTATATATGAATGAACTTATACATTTTTTGTCATTAACATCTGTTTCCTGGTTAATGGTAGATATTTTACGAAATTTCCACATACAAATAAGGAAAAGTAGTGGAGAAAAGCGACAATAGAAATAGCTAATTCATTTTTTTTTTTTTAGATAATGCATGACATAGAGATAGAGTTGCAGATTTTTACTGAAATTAAATATAAAAATATGTTACTTAAATGTGCAAATAAGTAAGTATATATCAATTTATATAAAGTGCAATAATCTATTCAAGTTACCATTTGCAGGTTCTTACCAAAACGAAACGCAAAGCGACCTGCTTCTTTATATATAATACAATGTTAATCATTATCCTTGTATCGTAGACGCATAGGACTAAAATGAAAATCTCGAAAATGGAAATAAACTTTGATAAACATTTCTCACACATATATACATATTTGGTTTTTGCATTTTGAAAAAATGCTTAACAACAATAAAAATATACATTTTAAATGATGACTTTCGAAACTTTTATATAGAAAAATTAATAATTTGGATAATATTTTCTGGTTATTGCTTGTTTAGGGTTTTATGAATTTCCGAATGTTTGGTCTAGACCAATAATATTTTCTTATATAGAATTGTCTTAGATCATTGTATAATGGACAATCAAGTAAAAAATGCAATTCGTCTTCTAATGTGTTACATAATTTTCATTTTCGGTCTGATATAGGAGTCATAATAGGCATACGTGGAGATATTGTGTATTCTCGGAACTCTTATAAATCATGGTTATATAATTTCCAAAGTGCTGCATGCTTGTCAAACCAGACTGCAAAACATATTATGTTTGCTTGATTGGGATGCACTTGTCAAAGGTAGTTTGGTTATGTCACGGCTTTGATATATAATTATATATATACCAATTGTTCGTGTTTCTGTACATAAATAAGCAATTGAATCTGAAAGAAGATAAACCAAACAAATGACTAAAACGAATATATAAACCTGTTGAAAAGGAAATGCACATTTATAAGAATGTCCAATGCTTTCAGATATATGCAAGTACCGTTTCTAAAATCGTGGAATAATCGTAGTATTATTTAATTCGATGAAGATCTTAAACATATACGAGGGGTGTTAAATAACTTCGCGGAAAGGGGCTCCCATTTCTTGCTATTTTGAAGCATTTCCTTAAAACTGCGCGATATTCCCTATTTAATAAGTAGTTTTTTGATCTGCGTTCATCGTTGATAACGATAAAGTGTTACTATAGTAACGTCACGGACGACATCCTGGCCCAATTTTCAATATTTCTAAATGAATCTATATGTTTTCGAAACATTACATCCATTATCTGTAATTCTAATAAAGGCATGTGCCAAAAAAAGAAATAATATTCCTGCCATATTCTGATATGATTTGTGTGATTTCATTTTTTTGATTTTGGACATCAAAAAAACATCTGGTATGTCTTCTATGAATAGGTGTTAAAATGAGTGAAGAACAGAGATAGGCCATTAAAATTTGTGTTCGGAATAGAATTTTAATTAAAAATGGTATTATTGAATAATGTCTATGGTGAAACTGCAGTGAAAAAATATCAGTCTATGAGTGGTATAACGATGGTATACGTTGCGGTCGTCATCACACGTCGTCTCTGTCAGACAATTGCTTGATAAAGCCAGGTGACTATATATAACATACAGACAAAATCGTTTAGAATCATTGCTGAACATTGTATGAAGTGCTTTTATTCAATTGAGAGTATTTTGAAAAGCACTGAATGATTTTCCACAGAGCAGTAAGTATGCACAGGTACTTTGACGTCGACGTCAGAATGTGTTGGGCCAGTATTTTTTAAGTTACGTTACCGTAGTTACTATTACTCTTCGGTACGTGAGTAATGATACTGATATGTTGGTATTAACTCGTACAATAAATAACATAGTTGCCATAATTTAGAAATACGAACCCTTTTTCCTCGAACATTTTGAACACCCATCGTATCCTAAATCAAAGCACTTAAAGTGCTGACAAGACGGGGCATGGAATACATAAGAACAAGGATTTACCAATCACATTTATTTTATCACATACACTTAACAAGAAGACCTTGTTATGTCCGTTAATTGAATAATATTTGAGTTGAATGCACAATATTGTATACACAGATTGGGGATCTATCGCAAAGGTTTTATTTGACTGACGGTATTTCACAGAGGTCGTTGCATCGTTTACACATTCATTGGTGCATTAAATACAATGCATGCTATATCAAAATCAAAAGAACGCTGCATAACAATTAAAACCATATTGAAATTGGAATAAAAATATCAAAGAAAAAATAAACAATCTGCATCTACCTTTTCTGGTTACTACAAACAATAAATGGTGGTATATTTGTTTTACATTGTTTGAACAAAATTATATTATACTTTTAAAATTAACACAATTCATGTTATAAACAAAAGAATATTTACACTGTGCTATAATAGAACAATAATGAATGGTCTGTGTCTGGAGATTATTTTACAGTAAACTACGTTAATACACAATAATCCAAATTGTAGGGTCAGTCTCCCATGGCTTTATACAGTCACAGCTGCCATAGATGAACAAATACATGCCGTGCTTTTCATTCTTTCAAACTCTCACTAAGTGTGAATATCCAATGAGCAGGTTGTAGAAGTTGTTGATCCGAAGGTACTTATAGATCGATCGTTGGTACGTTTTACTCTGTAGTGTTTTTCACGATGCACCCTTTCTATCGATATTTATACCGTCCTAGCGATTTTGCACTACGATGCAAATGAATATTGAAATTATAAACATGATGGCCGTGTTGTGTATGTGTACAGTTTTAAATGAAGGAAAATCTGTATAGCTTAGTAGAATATTTAATACTACAAAGATTAACATGAAATGCATGAGTTATATAGAAATATGTTACACTAAGAGGCATGATTTTGAGCGGATACACTTTCATTCATGATTTCATTTATTAAGACAATATACACAACACTCTCAACCTTCAAATGTTAAGTCATCAATTAAAATTAAATTGCAATCATAAATCGCCTGATGAACGTATGCACATACTGCTTTAACTTGTTCCGATTGTTATTAGCTATTAAGTTCCAATGTCCACGATGACCTCAATTAACATAATCATTATCATTTTTGCGGTACAAAGTCCCAACCTCGTCGCCAATTTGTTGTGTATTTGTACAACATTAAATGATGGAACAACCATTATTTAATACTACAAAGATTAATATGAAATACATGGGTTATACAGAAATTTGATACACTAGCTACACTAGCTAAGAGGCGTGGCTTTGAGTTGGTACATTTTCCTTAATAAATAATATGCACAGCACTCTCCCCTTCAATTGTGTTCAGTGTGAGAATGACACATGAAGAAAGTTTACACATACTGCTTTAATTTGTTCAGTGTGAGAATGACACCTGAAGAAAGTATACACATACTGCTTTAATTTGTTCAGTTGAAGAAAGTTTACACATACTACTTTAATTTGTCCATGCATGTTGCGCGTAAACAATTTTATGTTAAAATATATGAATTACATGATTGAAAAAAAATGTAGAAATACATTTTTATTTTGTAATCATGTAATTCATATATTTTAACATAAAATTTCTTTCGAGTTCTTTCATTTGGGTATGTGATGTCGAATCAAATCCATATTCCAGCTGATATGCAAACATTTTGATTTTTAGACAGGAACTATTTGGCGGTTCGAAAGGACAGACATGGGTATTAGCTGGCAACAGTCAAAACATTCAACAGATCATCCACTTTCATTGACATTATATACGATCTCCAGCTACCAAGACATCTCTCTGAACCCGAGATGGTGTTCAGAAACGGAGAGCTGATATAGAAAGACAGATGTGAATCAATTTAAAACAACAGTTCAGATTTCAGTCTCAAAATGATGAGTCTCTTCGGATTTCGCATACTATAGCAATTGCCTCTAACGAGCCCCTTGCTAAAAACTGTCGATATATAATAATAATTATTTACAATAGTTTGATAAGGGAATACAATACTTTCCCAAAGTATGTGTGGTTCTTATGCAGCTTCGTCTCTTTCAGTTTGATTTTCATTTTAGTTATCATCATTTTCCACAACTCTTATGACATGGAGCTAGAGTCGCACGACATTTAACATGGAAGAGTCTACTAAATTCGGCGCTGAAAGTGTTAAGATTAAATTACGTTACCTAGCTTAAGTAAAAGGGCGTGTCGCACCAATAAACTATATTATATGTTTTCAACAATGGCTGTATATTCATTTACGAATCGAGGAGGGATATAGAAAGAATTATAAGACAATCTAGTTTTTTGTCTAATCGTAATACTGTTGATACTCTTGACGCCTTAAGAGCAAAAAACAAGGTACCATACTAATAAATGCGTGACCAAACACTTGTGAATGCAACACATTCCTTCTTCAATTTACGCAGTTAATGTGAATACCAAGGCAGGAATTACTGTAAATACAATATGAACCGTCCGGCAAGAAATCCAACATTGTGGACTCTACGTAAAGTATCGACCAGGATCAGCCTAAGCATGCCGCGCAGGCTTACCCGGATAGACGCTTTTCGCCTCCTATGGATTTTTTGTTTCAGGAATCAATACTTTATACTTCTATCCCCCTGAGACGGAATGTGTCGGCCCTGATCGGTATGTGCGGACTGGGCAGGCTTATCTGGGTCAATACATACGCATAGCCCATAATGTTGGTTTTCTAGTGGAACGGCTCATATAGATGAAACTAAACAGGGTGTAAATCCTCGAAAGAAAATTAGAGCATTTAGTTAATTATATCGTTAGTCTTATTGTTAGTTAACTTCTTTTCCAGAAAAAAACAATTCCTGAGAGGGAAGTAGCTAGTACGGTATGTAATAATAGGCGTTAGAGAGATTATCGCAAAACATCATTTACACTTAGCATATTTATGCCTCTTTTGCAAGTGACAATACTATTACCTTTCCCAATTACCGTGGCTCCCACGAACACCTGTAGAAAGCGAGTATTAAAACCAATTTACCAACATGAGATTTACCTTTTGTCACAATTTGTCACAATGTTGTAAAAATCATACTTTCATTTATAGGGATCTTTCCACGTAAGTGCAAAGAAGTGCTAAAAGTGGTCTGCTGCAATACAATGCATGTCATATATGACTGTGCTGCGTTACACTAACACTTACCGTAGAGACATTGTGACTATCAAAGATCCAGATCAGCATTCCTATAAACGCAGTCTAATCAGGATCTTTCCAGTTCGCGATGTACACGTAACAATAACAACAATAAGTTAACCATGTTTTAGTGGATTAAAGTCGATAAAAACAATTAGAATAGTATGTAAACTAGAAATTAACCACGTCAAAACAAACGCCATCACATTAATATCAAATAACAGTAGACTCGCGATAACTCGAACATGTGATAATTCGAATATATCGTTTAAATCGAATCAATTCCTGGAATAGACGTGTCTTTAAAAAAAATCAGCGTAGCAGTCAGAACTGTTTTATATAAGTTAAGCATTTAAGTACACAGTAATGACTATTATACATACACACTTAAGCATGAAAGGATGAATCCGTCGAACACGTCGATAAACCGAATCAATTTATTAACTTCGAGATTTGGCGAGTCAACTGTAATTGAAAAAAATCTGTCGAATTGCAAATATCTACTTGTGTGGCCGTTCTTTTAATTCACTTTTCAATTCATAAACCTTCTCCAAATACTTCTAGAAAAGAAACATGACTATATGACGAACGGTGAGTATCTTAAGGAGACCACGGGGCTGTTTATGTTGATAAGTAGAGTCAACTCTTTAAGTCTTTAATTCCGGGGATCATTTATGCATAACATGAGTAATTGAAAAATTAATAGTGTAGTTGCTGTAGACAGGGAATTACTATACAAAGGTGGTCTTTAGCACAGGTTTGAATGTACATATCTTCATTGAGAGCGAAGTCCCCATACTCACTGTGTGTGTGACGCTTCCCCACTTGTAGACGCATATTGACGCATCTGAAGCAGGTGACTTTAGAAATGAGCCGTCCCACGAGAAAACCAACATTATTGTTCGTTGCGTAAAGTATCGATCCTGACCAGACTAAGCATGACGCGCAGGCTTATCCGGATATATACTTTTCGCCTCCTGTGGATTTTCTGTTTCAGGAATCATTACTTTATACCTCTATCCCCCTGAGACGGAATGTGTCGGTCCGGATCAGTCTGCGCGGACTGAGTCGATACATTACGCAGAGGCCATCATATTGGTTTTCTCGCGGGATGGCTCAAATCATCGTGGCTCATGATGACCAATTTCTCCTTTCGTCCAAAAGGTTTCAACCCTATTAGATAATTAACATTTAATCATATTTCCATATGTTTGCTTCAATGTTATCAAATTAGTCTGCCAGGGTCGTAGCTTTGCAATAATCAATGTGTAGGCCGTCTCGTGAGAAAATCAACATTGTGGACTCTGCGTAAAGTATCGACCCGGATCAGCATAAGCATGTCACACAGGCCTACCCGGTGAGACACTTTTCGCCTCCTGTGGATTTTCTGTTTCAGGAATCACTACTCTATACATCTATCCCCCTAAGACGGAATGTGTCGGCCGGATCAGTCTGCGCGGATAGCGCAGGCTGATCTGGTCGATACATTACGCAGATGTCTATCGCCGCAGCTGCATTTTGGGGGCTGCAAATTGTTGTACGTGGGAAAGTGTTTTAAAAATGAGAAAACCATCAGTTACTGATGTTATTTAGACTCGTTTGACCTTTATATGTCTAGTACATTTCACGGACATCTTAAATTGGAGTATATGTCGAAATATGAATATTATTTATACAAATAATCGTTTTGTCGTCATTTCCTCTTTACATTGTTTATTTTTAATACAAATGAAGGCGTAAAGCCGACATATTTAGTAAACGTATAATATAAACAACATATGTTTGTGTGATATTTATTTTATTTACATGTACAGTGTACAAATAAACGCTAGAAGTACTATCTACGTGTTGTATTCAACTTTAGGATCCTTTAATATTACTTTTTTCAAACACTGTATTGCCAAGCATTGGCGTCTGCTTTAGACATAATAGTTGAATGGTTAAATTGTACTGTATGTACATTTGCCATGTATTTGAAATGTTTGGCAAGCTTTTAAATCCTATGTTATCTGAAGGATGTGAGGTGAGGTGTATCATGGAGGATGTGAGGTGAGGTGTATCATGGAGGATGTGAGGTGAGGTGTATCATGGAGGATGTTAATAAATGAGTCGTTCCACGAGAGAATCAGCATTGTGGACTCTGCGTAAAGTATCGACCCGGATCAGCCTTAGTATGCCGCGCAGGCTAACCCTGTGGATTTTCTGTTTCAGGAATCATTAATCCATACCTCTATTCCCCGGAGACAGAATGTGTCGGCCCGGATTAGCCTTCGAGAATTGCGTAGGCTGATCTGGGTAGATACATTAAGTCCATAATGTTGGTTTTCTCGTGGAACGGCTCAAATAGAAAAACATCATGTACACTTTTGCAACCAAACAGAAGTGGTAAGGTGGCATTCTCAAAATACTTGTATTCATGCTGATACTGGTCGATATCCTTTTTTAAATTGAAATGATAATTAGAGTAGTGAATTGCTAGTTTAATTTAATCAGGTGTCGAAATGGGAGTTATATTAAACACGTGAACGACATGACGTTAAATTATCGTTAGTTTGTTAAGTATGTTAAAAAGATTTTAGACAACTTAAAGTTGTTTTATCAAAATGTTAACAATGTGTTTTATTTTATCTGTTTCAAACTTAATGATATTAAATGCTAATATGTAATAATGATTCACAAAACTCTCGAACTACGAAGTAGCGCGTCCGCGTCGGATGTCGGACGTTGATGGTTCGATCCTCGACCGGATGATGCCATAGACTTAAACAATGTAAGTAATGAGAATTACTTCTAGGCGATTTGGATTGTAGCGTCAGCATAACGACTGACTCGCTGATTTCAAGATAAATTGACCAGTAGTACTGCTAAATTACCCAGTAGTACTGCTAAATCACCCAGTAGTACTGCTAAATTACCCAGTAGTACTGCTAAATTACCCAGTAGTACTGATAAATTACCCAGTAGTACTGCTAAATTACCCAGTAGTACTACTAAATTACCCAGGAAACACCGGTGTCAAGATAAATTGACCAGTAGTACTGCTAAATTACCCAGGAAACGCCGGTGTCAGGACAAATTGACCAGTAGTACTGCTAAATTACCCAGTAGTACTGCTAAATTACCCAGGAAACGCCGGTGTCAGGATAAATTGACCAGTAGTACTGCTAAATTATCCAGTAGTACTGCTTAATTTGCTAAATTACCCAGTAGTACTGCTAAATTACCCAGGAAACGCCGTGATATAACTGGAAACGAATGTTGAAAGCTGCATTAAAAACATACAAACAAACACATCAAGAACAGGAATTTTGAGACTGTATTATTGTTTCATTTTTAAACATTATTTGAATTAAATTAGAATAGACACATCTTAAATAGCACTTACAAGAGATCGTGTTCCTGCACAGAATACTGAATCCGATTGTGATCTTGCAGAAGGTGAAATGTACGTTTTGTTAGAATGTGCAATAATGTGTGATATATACACACTAGCTATATATCAAACAGTATTTATTATTCGACAATAAAACTACGTATGTTTGAATCTATTTGAACAGATCCACATTATATATATAAAACGAGTGTTATATACGTTATATCTATGAGGATTATTAAGCGTATTTGCCCTTCTTCGTGAATAAATTCGAAACCTTATCTTACTTTAGGAGTAAGTGGCTCACATTTATTTTGCCCTGATCGGTAAAAAATCAAGTGTCTAGATGTTCTGAAATGTATAAGGTTATGTACATTCTAATGATACAGTACAGTTCCTATAAGCCAGACAAGTCACTTCGTACCGTCGAGACATATTCGATTTAACGTGAAAAATACAAATGATATTGGGTTTTCGCAGAACATATTTCTATGAATGCGGAGCTTATCTAGAATTTAAATTTTTGATTGATGTTCATTTTTAAGATTATGACTCGGGAACTGTTAACACTCTCCACGTTTCCGTTTCAAACTGCAGTTATAACGTATCCTATGATTGCAGTAATTTAAAAATGCTTTATAACCGCTGTGAAGTTAATTAACCTATCGACGTACGGCACCATTTTCGACAAGAAACAGTCCTGCATTCTCTCATAAACACGATTCCCCTAAACCCAGACTGCTTCAGTAATATTCCGTGAACACCGATTACGTACCGCCTGTACTGACACATTATATAGATCAAGACGAACCTGCGCATCCGAACCAACAGGCCTGGCATGCACGGATTACCGATAAGTTACGGTAGCTTTCAAGTTGAAGACACTTACTACAAAACAGTGCACATTTTCATCCGGCAGGCTTCCAAATACGACTACAACGGCCATGTCACATGGTTTCGTTTATAGTAATGCATTTCTAATGTTTGCGGCGTTGTGCGAAAAAAAAAACACAGCCTTAGCGTAATTATAAAACGTGTGGAAAAGAAGCCTATGCTTAGAGATCAAATTTGATACTGGTTTACAGACTTTTCATGAAACCATCTTTGACTAATTGACCAACAGAGTAGAGCCAGATGGTACTGCGCTAGTGCACTGACCGATATTAATCTACATTGGTCACATACACATTACGGATGGTTTGCACATAGCGACGTTTATACACGTGTATATGTTACAAATATCATGGTAGCTTATTTGAAGAAACAAAAGAATCAAGATGCAATAATAGGTCATTAGATTATATTGACCCTATTTATAATGACATTAGGAAATGGTGGATGGTTTTAAGAATGCTTTCCTGTTTTCTTATAATTATCTGAATGTTACGTCTTTTTTCAACATCTATAAAGTGAAAACGGAATTATTTAGACAAATTGAATGTTTCTAATGACGGTACGGAAACTAAACTAAAACCAAGCAGTGCTCCATGTAAACCAACCTTGGCGTATTTATAACACGCGTGGAAAAAGATCTGCCTTTGCATCCATACCTTATCGAAGGCTTGGCGTGAAACGGTTGTAACTAAAATTGTTACTTTTTTACCAAGGTTGATCACCTCGCCATAAAGCCATAAGCGATAAATCATTTTTCTTGGTAGACAATGGAAATTTATGTGCCAATGCTCGTTCTGAGCAATGGCACCTAAATTTGCATTGTGTACAAAGGGGTCAAATTTACCCCTAAACCAGGGTTTTTAAAATAGGTTTTTAGTTACACGCCAAGCCCTCGATAAAATCTAAATATTACATAAGCGTTTTCAAGCATTCAATGAATAAGTTGTCAACAGTGCAAAACAAAATCAGACTAAGTGGAGATAAATACTGATCTTAATCTGAGCAGGTCATTGCATTCCCAGAGGTCGGATTGCGTATGAGGAGGCCGTATACAGTTACACCTTATACACCAGTACATAGGACTGGCATCATTTGTTCATTGCTGTTATTTATGGTAATTGATATAATTAAATCTAATGATTGTGCTCTTTTGTCTTATAAGTGCGAGAATAGTCGCAAAACATATGTTACCTGTGGGTCTAGAACATGTCTCTAGAAATCGTATCAGCGTTTTCTCATGTATCACCTGACTGATTGCGAGAGTACTACTGTACACGTGCCGCTTTGAAGATGAAAACACCGGCATGATTATATAACGTAAATGATGCATTACTTTTCATGGGCGTAGCTCCCTTTAGGCACTGTAGGCACGTGCCTACACATTTTTTCTAAAAATGCCCCAAAATGCAGCTGCGGCGCAGACTGATCCGGCCGACACATTCCGAGTAAGGGGGGGTTGATAGAGTAGTTATTCCTGAAACAGAAAATCCACAGGAGGCGAAAAGTGTATATCCGGGTACGCCTGTGTGGCATGCTTAGGCTGATCCGGGTCGATACTTTACGCAGAGTCCACAATGTTGATTTTCTCACGAGACGGCCTACACATTGATGATTGCCAAGCTACGCCCCTGCTCTTAACGCTAATCTAATGCTTACGATATATAAGCTATGTTTAATAATCGGAGAATTTGGATCGTGTAGCATGTCAATAAAAGTGATTCTCATTAACCCTTTCCCTCATACAACAATTCTGCAGCAGACGACTTTGAACATATTTTGTCAAATAATTGAAAATCTCTATAATTGATTGGATAACCTATGACTAAAAGTGGAAAACATTGTGACAAAAGGAGAAATTGCACGTTTTGTGCAATTTCTTCTTTTGTTACTATGTTTTCAAAAAGCCGTCTGCTGCAGAGGCGTCAGAAAGCGTCTATATGAGGGAAAGGGTTAAACATGTGGATTCATGGGGTCTCTGGAGATCCATCAACGTTTGTACATATCGTAGAAGATAAACAGAAGAATATCACCTGTTTGAGAAATGTCTCCTCTCGCACTAAAATAGCTGCCAATGCGTAGAATCACGTCTTCATCACCGGGGGATTATTAGCGCTTATACAGCCGCTTACTGACGCCTCTGCATCAGACGACTTTTAAAAGCATTGGGGCGAAAGGAGGAAATTTGTCATAATGAGAAATGTTCCTCCTTTTCCACTATGCTTTCCATTCTACTTAAACAATATCCTGTAACTTAAAAACAGTTTTCCATTTCTTTCCTACGTTGATTCAAAGTCGTCTGCTATAGATTTGTTGTATGTCGAAAAGGGTTAATTACCTCTTCAGTGTACTACATAGACCTGACGTAGGATATGTCATATAAGCCGGTGCAGTGATACCGGTACACGTTGGTTTTGAAGTACAGTGTAGGTTCAGATCACTCCGTCCACCATCTCAGGATGTCATAATCTACACAAGTTGTCATTAATAATAAATAAAGCTTCTATTAGGTATTTGTGTATAGTGCAGGTTCAGATCAGCCCGTCCATCCGCTTAGTCTTATCATAATCTGCATACGTTGTCATTAATATTCAAAGAAGCTTCTGTTAGGCATTATGTATACAGTGTAGATTTTAATAAGACTGTGTGTGTGCACGGGTTGATATGGATCTATAATTTAAACAAAAGCGATTGTGTATTTTTTCCCATACACGGGCTAATGCAATGCAAATACTATTTGTTTCCATTACATGCCGTTGTGGAAATAAAGTATGTTTCTTTATATCTCGATGTTTACCACTCATTTTCATTTTTCACCCGAACTCTTTTACTGCCAAATTTCACAAAGTCGACTATTCCTTGTTGAACAATTGACCATTCCATTGCTCGTCCAATGGGAAAAGTGGTAAACCTGAATGTCTAAGTAGCAAGCAGTGCAGATTTCAAGAGTAACAGCTCGTTATTAGCTGTCTCACCTGAATGTGCATTGTTTGCAAAAGCCTTCAATTGCCTTTGTCAGCGAAAGGGTTATTGGTGTCCTAACATCAGTGGTAATTAGTTATTGCAATAGTCTTTAGGCAGATATGTGTGTTCAAACAGACACTAAACGATATATAAGCCTATCTTTACAAACGTTCGTAAGAATTTTTGTTCAAAGCCAATCACTTATAGCATAATACGTAACACTTTCGCTGCCAAAGGCATTTACAATCAAAGCAGATTCAGTTGAGACAGCTCATAACGAGCTATATCTCCTGGAATCTGCATTGTTTGCTACTTAGACGATCAAATGTTACCACATTTCCTGTTGGTCGAACAATGGAGTGGTCAAATGTTTAACATGGACGAGTCGACATAGTGAGTCAGAGGAGGAGTTAACAGCGTGTCAGGTGAACATCCGGTGAGTGACATCTATCTTACTTTGACACACATATCTCTATAACATAATAGGAGCCGTTTCGCAAGAAAAAAACAACATTGTTGACATTGCGTAAAGTATCGACCCGGATCAGATTAAGCATGCCGAGCAGGCTTACCCGGATAGACATTTTTCGCCTCCTGTGGATCTCCTGTTTCAGGAATCATTACTCTATACCTCTAGCCCCCTGAGACAGAATGTGTCGGCCCGGATCAGTGTGCGCGAACTGCTCTGGCCATCATGTTGTTTTTTTCGCGGGACGGCTCAATAATGTTGGTGTGTAATAACCGCTGCATAGCATTTAGAATATGTCATGGATTATGTCGATTCAAAGCCACTACCTTTATCTCGATGCCTACGTAGCTAACATTGCAGATTTTAGGAGAAACAGCTCGTTATGAGCTGCCTCACCTGAATGTGCATCGTTTGCAAAAACCTTTAATTGCCTTTGTCCGCGAAAGAGAGATATATCATTAAGCGCGTTAGCAAGATATCTTTCTATATTAAAAAGGTATATCTCGAGGTCATAACCGCTGCCGAGTATTTGAATTGTGTAATGGATTCTGCCATAGACAAAAGGCAATTTGAAGCCACTACATTTGAAAATGGTAGGTAATCGGTATACATGTACCACTTAACAACAACGAGAATACTATTGATTTTTGATTGTGTTTCAGAACTTTTCGGGTAAACGTTTATGTCTAATCCTGCAATTGTGCCACCGCATGGTCCGTCAAACGTCACGAATGCTCAACATCACGCGTTCGACTCTTTGTCTAGTTGAATAGTTATCATTGCATATTCTGCTAACGTTTAACCCTTAAAGTATACAGCAAACGATGGAAGGTATCTATAAATACAAGTTTATAAGATGCCAAGAGTTGAAATCATTGTGGCAAAAGGGGAAATCGCTGATGATGAATCATTTCTCATTTTGACACAATGTTTTCAATCGTCGTCCGCTGCATAATTATGTCTCAAAATGCTACTTTAAATGGAAAAGTATTGTAACGTCTGTTAACCCTTTTCACACATGCACCAATGCAACAGACGACTTTGAACATATTTAGACAAAATATGGAAGCACGCTTTAAACGAAAGCACACTTATAAAGTAGAGTTGAAAACTTTGTTGAAAATGGAAAACTTTTACTCATCATGATCAATTTCTCTCTTTATTAGGGGCGTAGCTTGGCAATAATCAATGTGTAGGCCGTCTCGTGGAAAAATCAACAGTGTGGACTGCGTAAAGTATCGACCCGGATCAGCCTAAGCATGCCACACAGGCGTACTCGGATACACACTTTTCGCCTCCTGTGGATTTTCTGTTTCAGGAATCACTACTCTATACATCTATCTTCCTAAGACGGAATGTGTCTGCCGGATTAGTCTGCGCGAACACTGCGCATACAGTGCAGGCTGATCTGGTAGATACATTACGCAGATGTCTCTCGCCGCAGCTGCATTTTGGAGCATTTTGATAATGTGTAGGCACGTGCCTACAGTGCCTAAAGGGAGCTACGCCCCTGTTATCAATTTCTCTCTTTATCACAATGTATTCAATGTCGTTTACTGCAGATGTGTCAGAATGTGTATGTACGTGAGCAAGTGTTATACTGGTACTGTAGTTTGGACACAATGTTTTTTTCAAATGACTTCTGTTCAAGCTGTGTTAAAACCGTCTGTACCAGAAATAACGCTTATAACTCGTCCATCACACACACTTTCTCAGTTTCTCTATCATTTTCCTGTCATTTTGTCTGATGGTTATGCAAATCTTGCATTGTCTGTGGTGTATTTTATTGAATCAAGAAGAGACAAGACAATGACATGTAAAAGCAAATTGCGTCATTGTTTTAGAAATTGATCAATTTACTGGCCGCACGCAATGCCCCATATTATCCATTTCCTTCATTGGAACGAAGTTCAATGTCCCTGATAGAGAAATATAAAATGTGGTTTATCGAGAAAAGGCTCCTTATCAAACTACCTTTGTATTTGTTACGCAAGGGCACATCTGTGTTAAGATTGTGTGTCCATTTGTACCGATATTACAGTCGTGTTCGGATGGGATTGTTTTATAAAGTAGGGTGTTTTGTATATACTTTACGAGACACAAGCTGAGCAATGTCTAACTAAAGGACATAACCTGCGTGCGTCTTGGACATTGAAACGACTAGAAGTAACAAATATGATTTAGAAATAAATATGCAGGTTACGAGACGTCTCATTTTCCTGTACTAATGTTTAATTCTATTGCGTCACATTACGCATTATAGGTATTATAGTTAATATGAATATTATCTTTGGTATGTTTAACTATCTTAATTGTATATTTGCCCATACCTCTGGTTTTGTTAGATGAATTATATGACTAAGTCTTGTAATCCTGACTTGTCATTTTGTAACAAGCAATTTCTGTAAAAAAAGCTATTTACCCCCACAATTGTACTCTTGTTATTAAAGCAAACCTATGTTGTGGGTACTCAAAAGAATCGTCTGACTGAATCGCTTCTTTTGAGTACCCACAACATAGGGTTAGATGGACAATTAAGGATTTTAGAACATACAAAATGCCCCTTATTTAGAGCGCTGGTCTCATCCAGAAATAAGAAGGTTTCAGGCTAAAGCAGGATAATGTACTTATATCAATTTTTAAGCAGTGATATAATACGCCCATGGGCCGGATGTTTTGTCTTTATTAGATTGTGTTGTATGAATGTTTTGTTATACGCATGCCACTTTTATCAAATATGCGCTTGCTTTAAAAGGTAGACTATGTTCCTCTAGAGAAAAACAATCATAATATATTATTCAGCTAATAATTGCAGTTGCTTCAAAAGCACGGTGAATCGCTCGTTTTGATTGGTTCAAAACCGATCACGTGACTAAAAGGAATTGCGTTTATTTTCCAATAACTGCAATTGATCACATGACCAGTTCACGGAACTACTTTCGGAAAATACCTTTAATTTCGACAGTTAACCGTAAACAATGCCACAAATAATTATGCCGAGGTCATATTCAGCTTAATTGTTTAAAAGTAATAATAAATAACACTCATGAGATATTATATCTATCACATAAAGTGACTTATAAGGCGTATTTCGATAACAAATGTACTTAACGTTTACAATATTTCTAGATGAAATTTACGGGTTTTGGCGCCAAAGCGACTAACGTATGACGTCAAAACGTTAACGTGACGTCATTTTCCTAGTATTAGGTAATTTTCCTAGTATTAGATCATGTTATCGGCGTAAAGAACATAAAAAAGAGATCCCAATTTTCAATTTATATGTCCCTTTTCAAACAATTCTTTCGATGAAAAATAGCTGTTTTTTTCTTAAACTGCAATTATAAGGGTTTAATGTATGTTTTGGTACAGTTATAAGAGTATAACACGAAATAGCCAAATTACACAGCTGACATAATGCCCTTCGGGCATTATTTGCTGAGTAATTAGGCAATTTCGTGTTATACTCTTATAACTGTACCAAAACATACATTAAACCCTTTATTAAAGTTCACTTATTGTAAAAACTCTAAATATATTTTCCTTATGCTATAAAATCCGAATTGAACCCAGAAACCATATAAGCGGCGCTTATCGAAAACAAGCCACGTATTCGCGTAGTCTGATCCGGCTCAGCACTGTCCGTCAAGTAGTCAAAGAAACTTTAAGGAAGTGTCTATAAAAAAGTATTCCCTTGGATCATTAACATGAACGCACGTACAGTTCTTTATAAATACGTGTAATAATTACGTTAAGTTGTATTTACGCTCAGAACCGCTAATATGAGCCATCACGCGAGAAAACCATCATAATGGTTTCTGCATAATGTATCGACCCAGATCAGCCTGCTCAATCTGCGCAGACTGATCCATTCCGACAAATTCCGTCTCATGGGGATAGAGGTATAGAGTAATGATTCCTGAAACAGAAAATCCACAGGAGGCGAAAAGTGTCTGTCCGGGTAAGCCTGCGCGGCATGCTTAGCCTGATGCGATTCGATACTTTACGCAGAGTCGATAATGTTGGTTTAATCGCGGGACGGCTCATATGCTGTGGTCATTACAAATAACGAAAATGGCAAACAGTTTAATCTGAAATAGACTGTTTTCTAAAATATCATCCTCTTAAACGATTCACGTTTCTTTAACCTTTCCCTACCTGCATTTTGACGCAATAGCAGCAGACGATGAATGCTTTCAACTTTATTTAACAATTAAGCTTTCTTTTATGGAGATTTCTTAGGTTTTTGTCACTATGTTTTTCAAAGTCGTCTGCTGTCTGCTGCAGTATTGTTGTATGTGGGAAATGTTCACGTCGAACTCATTCTTGGTTGTTTGTACATGACATACTAGTCATTCTGCTCTCGGTCCATCCTTTGAAGTGGCATTTTCCCTGTACAACAAATAAAACAGTGTATTGTCCTTGCCCCTGTCTCATGCTTCTCCGCGCTGGATAAATAGTATAACTACGTGTATTATAATCATACTCATCTTACAGACATTTTCAGAATGCCTGTACGACTTGATAGCGATGAGGGGCCGTCCATGTCACAATTGAAATGCCTTCTATATGTTTTTCTTTCAAATTATAAAGATCTGAACCGTAACATTACGCATGTAAACATTTACCCACATACAACAAATCTGCAGCAGACAACTCGTAAAACATTAAACAAATAATAGGAAAATAAAAGATCAATCCTTGATTAAAATAGCAAACATTTTGCAGAAGGAGAAATTGCTCCTCATTAACAATTTCTCCCTTTGCCAAACTGTATTCAAAAGTCGTCGTAGAGGCGCCAGAATGCATATATATTTGTCAGAAAATTGAAAGGATTTCCGCCTTAAACGAATGAAATTAATTTGTTTTTGTGATGTCATAACCACCTGAGTGACTTCCATTGTTCACGTACTTGTGCAATGTAATACGTATACTCGTCTAAAATATTTACTATAATGTGTTCTATAATGTGTGATTTTGTGATGATCTTGTCCCAATTCACAGTCTGTGTCAATCTTGGAATCCAGTTATCTGTCACGTGATGACACGTTTGTAATTGAGTACTAGGCTATCTGTTATCATAGTCTGGCCTCTTCCAATTCTGTCATGTGATTCATACCATGCCTTTAACGCTACACCAAGACCATGCTAAAGCAATTTCACATTACCATCACTGACATATATTTTGGAAAAGCATAAGGATGAGAAAAACAACTTTAAACAAATGTATAGGAGTAAAGATTAAATTCGCCAGCGCTTGCATTATCAAACCATGGGACCGCCTCGTTGGTGTACAATATGAGACGTTCCGCGAGGAAACAAACAATGTGGAATCGGCGTAAAGTATCTACCCAGATCAGCCTAAGCATCAGCCACGGAAAGACACGTTCCGCCTCCTGTGGATTTATTGTTTCAGGAATCATTACTCTATACCTCTATCACCCTGAGACGGAATTTGTCGGCCCGGATTAGACTGCGCAGGCTGATCTGGGTCGATACATTACGTAGAGGTCATAATGTTGGTTTTCTCGCGGGACGGCTCAAGACACACAATTGTATTTCACATTGCCTTTGGTAAGTCCACACCTCTTTGCATGTGTCTATTTGTGTATGTAATCCATACAAACACAAACTGGCAATCAATCATTATTATAATGGTGTTTCATGCCGTTTTCAACATTATTTCAGTTATGTTTATCCTGCCACCAGCGCGTCACTCGTAATGCTAACTTCACAATTCTCAACGTCAAGGAGCGAAACCCATTACTATCATTGTTACAGTCTTAAGTATAAATCGGCAGGGGAGTGACGGAGACGTTCAGAATGAAAGCGACCTATGCTATATCAAATACTTGCGTGTCAATCATCTTTGTCTGGTCTTTTGACCCTCACTTTCTGCCTAATTTGTTTAAGCTGCGTCGAGCATTTTGGATCTTGATACATAATGAGCTGTTCCGCGAGGAAACCAACATTGTGGACATGCCGAGCAGGCCTACACGGATAGACACTTTTCGCCTCCTGTGGATTTTCTGTTTCAGAAATCATTACTCTATACGTCTATCACCCTGAGACGGAATGTGTTAGCCCGGATCAGTCTGTGCGGACTGCACAGGCTGATCCGGGTCGATACATTACGCAGATACCATAATGTTAGTTTTCTCGCGGGACGGCTCATATGTCAGTTCATTTATTCGTGATCCCTGGCAAACACGTACTCGGCTAGGCCGTGTGCCTTGACTAGAGCTCTCCATAGTAACGGTTGCTCCGCGACTTGAGATCGAACCTGGGACGCCCGGCTCCAAATCCCCGACGCAAAGCATTCGGCCACGGCGGATTCCTATTAAAGACATTGGCTTGTGAGTCTTTTGTGCAATCGATGCACCTTATATGCAATCGATGCTCACACGTTTTAACTAATCACTGACCCATCTGCACTACAGAAAAGCCATTTGACATCATACTTGTGAATGTTTATTTTGCCTTAAATTTAATTTTGCGCTTTGACGAGAAGCGTACACAATCTTAAACTTACGGTTCACTTTGAAAAAATGGATTGTCACGTTTAACGGTAAAGGTAAGTATATATTGCATGCAGCGTTTTCCGAACAAGGTGCTTATCATAACGCCTTGAGTCAAACTGATGAGTATCGACATAAATATCAGACACCTTTATGCTGATTAGAATGTGTAATACTTTGTCCCGGTCTCCCTCCTCCCCTACATTACAGTTAATACAAGGCAGTTCACGTTTAACGGTTAAAGTTAGGGTCTATTGCATGAAGCGCTTTCTGTGCCAGGTTCTTATTATAACGCCTTGGGTCAAACTGATTAGTATCGATATAAATTGCAGACACCTTGTTATTTGGTAGACATTGTAATACTTTGCACCGGTCTCCCTCCTCCCCTACGTTTACCGTTAACATACGGCAGTTAACGTTTAACGGTAAAATTTAGTGTCTATTCCATGAAGAGGTTTCTGTACTAGGTTCTAATTATAATGCATTGGGTCAAACTGAATGTTATCGACATAAATAGGAGACACCTTGTTATTTGGTAGACATTGTAATACTTTGCACCGGTCCCCCTACGTTTCCCTTTAACGTTTAACGGTACAACTCTGTGTATATCGCATGCAGTCCTTTGCTAATTAATTATAATGCATTGGATGAAACAGATGAGTTTTGACATAAATATCAGACACGTTGTAATTTGGCATTAATTGTTATACTTTGCCCAGATCTTTCACTTTCAACGAATTGGTTTTCATGTTTTACGGTAAATGTAAGGGGTCTATTGCATACTGTGCTGTTTGAAGCATATGTTTATTATATTATATTGCGGGAATCCGCTGTGGTCGAGTGGTTAGCGTCGGGGATTTCGAAACCGGGTATCCCGGGTTCGATCCCCAGTCGCGGCACTACGGTCATGGTGGAGTGCTCTTGGGTAAGGCACATTTTCTAGCCTAGTACTGGTTTGTTTACCCAGGGATCATGAATAAGTGAACTATCGCCGTGATATAACTGAAATAATGTTGAAAGCGGCGTAAAACCCCAATAAATAAATAAATAAATAAATATTATATTGCGTTCATTTGAGTAGTAATTATATAAATATCAGACACACTCTGGTCTCCATTACTTTTCCCTTTCAACACATAAGTTTTCACGTTTAACGGTAAACGTTACGGTCTATCGAACGCAGTGCCGTCTGCAGCATGAGCTTATTATAATGTCATTCGTCAAACTGATAAGTATCGACATAAATATCAGACGCCCTGCCCTGTCTTTTGGAAATCATTATAACACATTGTCCTGTCTTCCCTACATTTTCCTCTGAACAAATAGCTTTTCATGTTTAACGGTCGGGGTAAGTGTCTAGTTGCTTGTAGCGTTTCCTGCACAATGTGATAATTATAATACCTTGAGTCGAACTGATGAATAACGACATAAATATCAGACACCTAATAATTGGGTAGAAGCTGAATTACTTAACCCTGGTCTGCCCAATGATTCCCTTTAACAAGTGGCATTTAACGGTTAACGGTAAAACGGTAAAACTTGGTGCATGTTGCATGCAGTGCTGTCTGCAGCAGGTTCTTATGATAATGCAATAGATTAAACAGGTACGTGTCGACTAAAATACTAGATACCTTGATACTGGATGAGTATCGACATAAATATCAGAGACCTAGATACTGGATGAGTATCGACATAAATATCAGAGACCTAGATACTGGATGAGTATCGACATAAATATCAGACACCTAGTCATTGGGTAGAAGCTGAAATACTTTACCCTGGTCTGCCCTACGTTTGCCTTTGACAAATGGCAGTTAACGGTAACGGTAAACGATGTTGTATGTTGCATCAGGTTCTTATTAAAATGCATTAGATCAAACAGATGAGTGTCGACATAAACATCAGACACCTACATATTGGGTAGAAAATGTAATACGTTGACCCTGTCTGCACTACGTTTTTTTAAACGGTTAAAGGTAAAAGTTGTTGTTTATTGCGTGTAATGCATTCTGCAACATGTGTTTATTATAATGCATTAGATTAAATATATGAATCACGACATCAATATCAGACACTTACTTATTGGGTTGAAAATGTAATACTTTGCCCCGGTCTGCCATACCTTTTCCTTTAACAAAAAGCATTTAATGTGTTACGGGTTATTGTCTGCAGCATGTGCTTATTATAATTTATTGCGTCAAACTGAGTACAATTGACATTAATATCAGACACCTTGTTATTGGGTATAAACAAATAAACATTTGCGTCGGTCTCCCCTCTTTTTCCCTTTCAACAAATGGGTTTCCACGTTTAAACGGTAAACGTTACGGTCTATTGAACGCAGTGCCGTCTGTAGCATGTGCTTGTTATAGTCTCATTCGTCAAACTGATAAGTATCGACATAAATATCAGACGCCCTGTCCTTTGGAAAGCATTTTATCACAAGACAATGCTTGTATCCGATGTAATATACCCATTACGTATTTCTTTATATATGACACGTGTAAAATAACATATTTGTGTATTCATCGGCGAATGTTTACAAAATGGCTGAGAACGTGTATCCGGTAAACACAAACGTCAAGAAAAATGAGCGAGGTAACGGGACGGGACCACTATCGGTCATATGAAATATCTTTTTGTGTGATTAGATAACAGTCTACTAAGTATTACATGTTGGGACTATTTTCTGACAGCGAAAAACCGATTTTCTTTTTGTGTTTCGTCATGTGATAAAAAGAATCTGACATTCGTTTCATAAAGTTTTAATAAACTCGTCCAAGAAATTTGTTATTAAGCTTATTAATTTTAACGGTCGGGTTAAGTGTCTATTTGCTTGCAGCGTTTTCTGCACACGGTGCTATTTATAATGTCATTCGTCAAACTGATTTGGTTCGATATATTAATATTAGAGACTCCCTGCTTTGGGTTTGAAAGATGTACGAGTGAAAGTAGCGCAAACTGATTGATGTCATGTCACAGCGTGTTATGAATGTCCAAGAGGAATATATATATCATTATTTGTACCAACCATTAATAAGGTTTAAAGATGAGTTTTGTGAACAGTGTAGATCAAGATCGACATCTGCATCCACCCAGCCTGGTTCGGATCTACATAATCAAAATATTACTATAAACACGTTTTAGAAGTCTCTGTCAACTTGTGTAGATTCTGATCAGAATGAGCTTATAGCCTGAGTGATCTGGTCATACATAGCACAACAAAAATATACATTCCTTTATCATGTTAGCACGGTTGAGCTCATATATACTATATATACTATACGCTCTACAAACGTTCCGCTGTGCTATGTAATTTAATTTTGAGACTCTGACAAGTATTTCATGAGGCGAATGTCTCCGGACGTAAGATAGTATATGATATTATTGAGTCAATAGACACATTAAACTGGACTTTGAGGTCCACTGCAATATCGTGACGTTGTAAACGTTGCACACATAAACTAACATGTCCCTTGATACGCGTATGTTATTGCATTGGTCGAATATAAACATGTACCATCTAAACGAGTCTAGCGAAAAGTTGTCTTCTGGTACATGCTTAACCCTTTCCCCTATACAACATATCCGCAGACAATTGTAATAATATATTGGCAATACTATGAAATAGCTCTGTTGTATTGGAAGCTTAACACTTTTGATAGAGTTGAAAACTATGTGGCAAAACTCGTATTATACTAAATAAAATATTATGACACCCCCTGTAGAAATGTTCAAAGAATTAAACTGACTACCATTTGATAGAAGAGTCAAGTATCAGAAATGTATCATGATGTACAATGCCCTTAATAATCAAACCCCAACTTACATAACAAACAGATTAAACCAAGCCAATAACTAATCTCAGTCAGGGGCGTAGCTTGGCAATAATCAACATTGTGGACTCGGCGTAAAGTATCGACCCGGATCAGCAAACATGTCACACAGGCGTACCCGGATATACACTTTTCGTCTCTTGTGGATTTTCTGTTTCAGGAATCACTACTCTATCTATCCCCCCTTAGACGGAATGTGACGGCGCGGACAGCGAAGGTTGATCTGGTCGATACATTACGTAGATGTGTATCGCCGCAGCTGTGTTTTGGGGCAATTTTAGAAAAAATGTGTAGGCACGTGCCTACAGTGCCTAAAGGGAGCTACGCCCTTGTCAGTCTTGAATTGGATAAACCAAAAACAAATATATGGAAAAAGTCTTTCTTATATTCAGGGTCAGACCTATTGAACAAATTACGTCTTCATATAACATCATGGATCTCTACATACATTTAAGTTGAATTGCTTTAAACATTTCATAGACAATTGGATGTAACATTTTATGTTACTGTACTCTTTTGAGTAAATGTACATACAAATTGTTTTACTTAAAATAATGAGGGCCTCGTGGAAGATTAGTTTTTTTAACTAAATGAGTTATTTTTACTCTCATAAAATAAAGTTATTATTATGTTGCAGAACGTAGGGAAAGGGTTAACGTCCGGGTTCTGGTTACTGTGTTAGTATCTGCCTACAATGAGATTTAAAAAACTAATTAGAATCGTACCTCCTACATTTACCTTGTTCGTCTTCCATAACTCTACAACACTGTTCAGTTATATCACGGCGTTTCCTAGTTAAGTTACACGTTTTACTTGTACATTGATTCTGACAAAAGCGAGTCAGTCGTAAAGCTAACCCTACAGTCTTGAGGTAATGCCCTTTTAAATGTTTTGGTATGACATGACCGGGGGATTTGAACCTGTGACCTTTCGCATCAGAGGGGGGCACTCCTATAAGTTGCTTATATCCAGACAATGCTTCTCAGTGTGTTTTACATTTAGTTTAAAGATGCCTACCACGCTATCTCAAAATTCAACAGCTTTGTATCCAGTGATGAATGCATTCTTTAAGTGAATACATACCTCCTCGTGTGTGTTGTGTAGTGAGTATCAATAGCGGGAGACTAGGTTTCGTTACCCGATAGGAACATACGAATAAAGTTTAAAATGGTAGTAAGTGTTTCTGTCCTTGGCGCCCAGGGCGGTGAGGGCAGCCTATCCCCTCGACCGATGCGCTGGTGTCAGGTTAAGCTTGCCAGCAGTACTGGTAATTACACCCAGACATCGCCGTGATATTATTAAACTACTGTCGAAAACGGCATAAAACACCATTCAAACAAACACAATCTATCAGTCTAGTCTGTTCGATTGGAAAGAGCTATAAATTAGCATATGAGCCGTCCCGCTAAAAAAAAAACATTGTTGACTCTGCGAAAAGTATCGACCCGGATCAGCCTAAGAAAGCCGCGCAGTCTAACCTGGACATACACTTTTCGCCTCCTGTGGATTTTCTGTTTCAGAAATCATTACTCTATACCTCTATCCCCCTGTAACGGAATGTGTCGGCCCGGATTAGCCTGCGCGGACTGCGCAGGTTGATCTGGATCGATACATTACATTACATAGAGGCCATAATGTTGGTTTACTCGCGCGACGGCTCATATTCAGAAAAAGGGTTGAATCAATACGTGTGAATTGCAATTTCCTTTCACTTCAACAAAGTGATCGAATGAAATGAAGTCATGTCGAGTTTAGAAAGAGACTCATTTATCTTAATACAAGGGTATCAACGTTAAGCTCTAGGTACATGCAAACTACATGCCGATGACAGCCCGAATGTCTGTACAATTGGAAATCAATTCTATCGGAAAATGTGTTTTTTATCTTCTCTTTTCTTTTCTTTTGTCTGTTAACCCCTTCCCAACTATAGTATATATGAGCTCAATCGTGCTAACATGGTAAAGGAATGTATATTTGTGTTGTGCTATGTATATATTGCATCAGCAACAGTGCATATATTGGTTGTGAAAAAACTATCACTGGTGCAATGGGCTTGCGCATGCGCCTTGTTAATCGTCTTGATCGCGCATGCGCCGTATTTAACGTCAGCTATCGGATATTTCCGTAGCAGCTCGTCACTAGACTGGTTCTCGTTCGAGTTTGCAATAGAATATTAAGATTAGTGAACCAGTTTATTTATATGCGAGTGTTTTTTTTATAATTTAAATGTAAGTTAAAACCATAGTTTTTTAATAACACCCACCGCTGCCACCACTTGTAACGTATACCGGCGTTAAGCCATCGCGGGTCACCCATCCAGGCACTAACCGCGATGAACGTTGCTTAACTTTACAAAAAGGTCAACCAGTCTACCAACGTCGCTATGAAAGCCGGCTTTCACAGCAAAGCTGTAGCAGTGATATTTATACATATACTTATACCCCGTTCCCGTTACATTAGAAAATGGGAATATTTTCATAAATTTAAAGTTATTGTGTTAAATTTTGCGATTTTAAGAATATATTAAGGGGGAAAAAACGCTCATGCACAGACAAATGTTAACAACAAGCATACTGCGACGATGGTTCTCTCTTGTCTCTACTCTCACGACACCGCACGAATAATGAAACAAGCTATCGACTTGTCGCGAGAACAGCGTCAAATTCACTTGAATATTTCTTCTCCTCGTGTAAAAGTACGGAAAACGGAAGTTGTAATGGCTATGTGAAGTGCTCTCTGGTTGGTCGATATTTGGTCGTGTCCGGATTTTTAGCCAATTATCGATCAGGTAATAGGAAACCATTTCTTTTTGTGTCGATATATTTAGTTTTGACGTGTCTGTGTTTTCCGCGGAAATAGTACCCCTTACGGCAACTCAAATATTAAGAAAACGAAGAGACGGATCAAAAATCGGGACTATCATTCGATGTAGCAACTGATGGGCTACACAACGCACACCGAGTTTTCGCCCGTTTCCATAGCAACGGTGGTTTCTATGGCGACCATACTACAAAAGGAACAACTATAGCCTATACCCTTCATCCCTACCAAGTTTAGTCGAACTCCGTTAAATAGTTTTGGCGCTACTCTTGCCACAAACAAACAAACATTTTACCAACAAACGGAAGGAAACGAAGACCGACTTTAAGGGTCTCTAGAAGAGAGAACCAATAATTTTGGGAGATCGTGGTCAGACTTTGGGAAAAGGTATTTTTGGTTTCGTTTTGCGTATTTAACTAAACAACTATTGTTATCATGTATTTATATCATATATTTAAAAGCGGGTTTCGTGTTTTTCGAATCAAACAGTATTTCTTAAGCCATAAAATGGTTTAAGCCCATTTCGTCTAATCCCAATTCCTCTAATCCCATTTGGTCTACACTTTTTGCAATTTGTCCCATTTCGTCTACAACCAATTTACACCCCGGTGCCATTTGGTCTACACTTGATTAATGAGACAGACAGTCTAATTCAATAAGACGGACACATTTTGTTTAAAATATGTGGGTTATACATACATTGTGGACCCATACCAGAACATCTTTTCATTGGAAATTGTATTATTTTATTGTTCTATTTTTGAAAAAAAATATAGACCAAATCTAACTAACTGATTTGACAATCATCAACAATTAATTGTTTAGACCTATCTTTTCTTAAATGAAGCAGGCAACCTGAATCTTCTCTGTTTGCAAAGCACATGACCTTTGAATTTCATGCTTAATACAAGATAATATATAAGAATATATTAGTGTTGCAAAGGCTAAAGCACTCTGTAATAGCACAGAATTCACAAGCAAAACGGTGTACACAGACTTGTCAAGTAACTGCAGAAGGAATTCACAGATAAGAAAGATAATTGTTTACATTTTAGGCAAAATTGCTTTAAGGATGGTCAATGTAGGATGAAATGGCAATCTCCGTAGATATATAGCTATGTATATTCATTTTATGAACAGTAGACGAAATGGGAATAAGGGTGTAGACGAAATGGGACAAAAAACTGTAGACGAAATGGGATTAGACGAAATGGGATGTTACCCATAACATACTGAATCCCGCGCCAATTGCTGCATCTTGCAGCAACTCTTGTTGAATATATATGAACACATACTAACAATAGGAGATATCACCCCTTTTGACCAGTTTCTCCTTTTCTCACGGCCTGCTACAGATGCGTCACAATGCGTCTACAAGTATGGTTGATTAAAATATGATACATAACTGATAACAATCTTGTCAGTATCTATTCGTAAACAGACAGTCTGGATAGAAAATATTGACTTTTCTCTAGAACATTCAACATTGTGGAACTTGCGAACAGTACATATACACATATGAGCCGTCCCGCGAGAAAACCAACATTATGGTCTCTGCGTAATGTATCGACCCAGATCAGCCTGCGCAGTCCGCTCAGACTGATCCGGGCCGACACATTCCGTCTCAGGGGGATAGAGGTATAGAGTAATGATTCATGAAACAGAAAATCCTCATGGCGAAAAGTGTATATCCGGGTAAGCCTGCGAAGCATGCTTAGGCTGATCAGGGTCGACACTTTGTGCACAATGTAGTTTTATATTAGGTTGCACGTCCGTGAACTCTGGTCTGCATCTGAATTATTCTCAAATTAATCACCGTTGCCTTCATACACATCGTATCATTTTATCCGATATTACAAATTCGCATGGAAACCACATATTCATATATATTTGACGCATACAGCCACGTGTTTAACAAAGCAATATATTAACATATAGACTTCCTCTGGTGTATCCCTTTGATGTACTGTGTTAAGTTTTACCTTATGTTAATTGTTTTTTTGTTGTTCAAATCATTGAATTCGATCTAGACGAGATGATTTATAATAGGCGACAGTGTTTTTGTTCAATGTAGGTTTAAAAATACATCGACAAGAAGTTAAATAATTATAATATGAAGCAAAGACTTAGTTTAAACTATATTCTTTTACATCGATTCCGGAACAAGCTTTCAGCTTATATTAAATCACGCTTGATGTCTGCTTCCTGGAGACCTAACAAGTAATCGAGTCGGTTGTGTGGAAACAAATCCCTAGAATAGAACCCGCTCATCACGGGATTCGAACCTTTGGTACGAGAGGACGACGCTCTACCACTCCACCAGTGTCTAAGATTCTTTATCTGGTTTGAAATGACGATTCCCCAGGTTCTAAACCATTTCTTAACATGCAGGTGCAACATACTTTATTTGAGGTAGAAACGTATCTTTATAAATAAAACAATATATATTAGATTTCCTATTGTATTCCACTTAAAACTTATTCAACTCATTTAATTATATGTAGAACTTTGTTAATGAGGCATCAGTAAGATGGTAAATGCCAAGTCTTTAAAACACGTCTGGTCCAAAAGCACTGATACGATTTGAAATAAGTTGCACAAATGTTGATTGGATGACCTTCTTCCAAAAGTGTTGCAATAAGTCCGATCCGATGCAAAGTCTGGCCACCAGAATGCAGGATTTGTTACCCATATATGGATTTATAGCGAACATTTTAAAAGTCGTCTTGAACAAAAGCGTCGGCCCGATTTGAAAATAAATAAAAACAAATATTCCTTTGGTTCGTCTGGATGCGTTAGAAAAACATGAGCACCATGGCGTGGTGCTTGTCTTTCTTGTATGTACATATAGTGAACATTTAAAATACCCGATTTGAAAATGATGGGGCACAATTATTCCGATCCGTTGACAGACATCCCCACAAGGGGGCGTTGTTCGGTTTCTTTATAGTTAACATTTTAAAAGCATTGGCCTGATTTGCACTGAAGGCTATCGCTCTACCACGTCGCTATAAAAGCTCTCTTCCTCCAAATTTGAAATTCGTCTATGTAGACCCAGGATGTAGCCATTGTAGTAGTTCTGAATGATATGACCCACCAGAGTTCGAACATTAGATCTTTTGACCAATGGCGCGAACGCTCTACCACGTCGCTACAAATCGTAGCTCTATGGCAAAGTAGTATATGTGTCCCCTTATACATATACTTTGTTCACAGCCACAAAGGGGATTTTTTCCTTTTCTTTATATGTTATAGCGTAAGTATATTGAAAACGATTTAAATTATTTTTAATTATGTGAGCAATATAGGACCATCATGTTACTCTCGTTGGGTATGTATCTATCAACTTACCACAAACGGGAGGTTTTATGCCAAATAAAAACAAATACGGAAATGTATTTATAGTTCCGGATGCTTACAGTACTTCAAATCAAAGCACTGAAAGTGCTGAAAGCCTTGGGGCTGCAGGAAGAGTGGATACCTAGGTAAAATGTGAAAGGAAATAACAATTCCAGATTATGTTTATGTATTTATTGTTAAGAAGTTGAAAGATCATATCAAAAATTGTAAATATTATGGAACTGGCAATTAGAAAATAGGAGGACTTTGTTGGCCCTATATCGCTCATCGCAGTGCAAGAGCCCACACGTATACACATTTAAGACATGAAGAATCAAAGGACAATTTGACAGCAGGTTTAGGCAGAAACATGTTGAAGTTTACAAATTGCATCCACTCGAGCAAACTTGTTGGAGGTTCAGAGAGGTTTAGTCAAGGAATATTTCGGAGAAATTATTTTGAAATCCGGCAGGGCCAGTAGTTTCTGAGAGAAGAATTTAATAGTTTTTCTATTTTGTCGCCATTGCAACAAGTTGTGCATTGAATGAAATTGTGTGAATAACTGTAACAGTGAGGCCATGCAAAGAACATCCATGCAAAGAGGAGAGCTACGGACAGTGAGTGAGTTCAAAAGATCATCTAGAGCCTTTGGCTCAGGGGATCAAAAAACACTTAGGTTACAGGACCACACACACACTAGAATACTGAATACATCATTTCTGGTTTGAGGATGACCACAGTTGTGGTCGAAACTGATAAGTGTAAAGTAGCGTAGTATTGGGTAAACAAGTAAACATGTATGCAATTGGATCCAGCAACCAACATAATAAACACATTAAAAGATATACACTTTTACTTACAACTATTTAAAGAACCAGGTGAATGAACGAAAGAGAAATATGCACTCCGTAAGCATGTGTTACTCCTACACATTGAAAGCATTAATTTATCACGTGTCAGTTATGGATTGAATTTGTCCACTTTTACGGACAGAGTGGAAAATAGTGAAGTAAGATTTCAGAAAGATAAGAGCATTCTGAACCCTTAGTAGACCATTTAAATAGCGTGCTGGTAAGGGATTGGGAAAATGTGTATTTATGGAGCACAGGGTTATGTAGCATTTGTGTAAAAAAAAGCACCATGGACAACTAGTCCCCATAAACAATTATAATGCTTTGACAAATAACCTAATTTTAGCTTTTTGGACAGTTTTGAACAAGCCCAAAGTGCATGAGAAACAAATAGTATGACAAAGTGTCATGCTGATTAAATAGAAATTTGAAATTCTGCACCAATACAATAAACTGAACTCGTAATGATATTGGAAAAAGAGTTTGACAGAAAATAATTATCTAAACCATTGACTAGACTGGGAGAAAGTGTTTGATCATGGCTATACTGAACATAAAAAGAAGAAAATTATTGATAAAAACAGCATATGGCGCTTTTTTGTCCTGCCCATATATGTTAAAAATCCACGGAGTTCCTTTGTTTATCAAAGCTAACCACCTCCACCCTTTCCGCCAAAGCTGTCCTAAATATAATTCCCTTTATTTCACACTTAGACCGACATAGCGGTCGCGCTCTCTGATTGGTAATTGGTTTATTCTTACACTATTTCCTTCGTCGCTATTTTCCTTGAATTTTCGAAAATTTCTTTGTCTATTTATAACATGAATATTGTAATGAAAAATCAAAGAAAATATATAAACATCAAAACCTACGAGTGAAATATCGTAAACGTGATTTTAAACAATTTTATTTATTATTTGAACTGATATCGACAAAGCCCGTAAATATTCGTACTCTTTCCGTTTTAATTCGGGAAGATGACTAATAAGTAGTGTTAGCAACGAATTTTCGATAATTCCATTATTCGAAAAACCGATGAATATTCGAATACTGTTTTCGAATAAGAATATTCTTTTTCAGTGAACTATTTTCTATTATTATTACAATTTTCTAAAGAAAAACACATTATTAGTAAAATTCTGACATCGGTCGCGAGTTTGAGCTAATCATGATTAAGGGTGAAGTGATAAAGAGTGTCTATGTGTCAATTGTTGTGTTTTTACAACGTATGTCAAAACATAAGTAACAATAATAAAATCAATAATTGTCACGCGTAAGTTTACCAGAGATCTAATCGTGTGTAACCAGACATCACATTGACGACCAGTTTGTTCGATATTTTTTAATCAACAAACATGTATAAACGGTGATAGTTTGCAGTTCCGTAAAACCCTCCCAGCCTAACCAAAACATAGTCGATGTTTACATCAAAGACAGCTGTTGCAAACATTGGATAAATCATATTTAAACATCGCATTACGTCTTAAAAGTATGCAGCTTTCCTCTTTACCTCTTCAAACATGAAGTCACATCTCCGAAAAAATTGAATCGTCCGCGATTTTGTTTTCTTCCAATACGCGGTTAAATTGACTAGACAAAATCGGTAAAAGAAATATCACCCGACTCCCTATGCTTTTTGTATGAATAAGATTTATAATTATTTCGTTAATTATTTGATTCGATTCAATATTAAACTCGGTGAACAAGCGACACCTGAATGAATATACGGCTCAAAAAACGTTGCGATTTAGTTTATCGTTTGGAAGGGATTTCTTTCTTGATTTACTTCAAATTGAAATTCAAATACATCTGTTGAGAAAAAAGAGAGTCCAAGTTCAGTTGAAAACATGAAATATATACGTAAACAATAGCTCATACTTTAACTTGGAAAATTGCCATTATTTGAAAAAGGAAATGGGAAGTACCAGTGTTCGGATTAACCTGAAATCGGATACCAATTTCTGATTCGAAAAACGAATATTCGAATATATTCGAATAAGGAAAACTTATATTCGAATATATTCGAATAAGGAAAACGAATATTCGAATATCGTTTTCAATATTCGTTCCCATCGCTACTAATAAGCTTTCACAGTTGACATATCCTAATGTGCATTTGTCAAATTACTTCTTTGTTTACCAATTATTTTTCGTTGCATTTTTCCGGGAATATTTGCAAACTAATTTATCTTTTTGCAAAATTTATTATGGAATATGTCATTTCAGAATATAAAAAAAATATATAAAATGCGAATCATCAAGGTAAAATCAGGCATGATTATTTGTTTCACAATTGCAAATGACTCCATTTAAACTAAATTGAACAACCTCCGTAAATACTCGAACATAGTCGTTCCACCTCGCGAAGATGATACTAACCTTCCATATTTGACCTCTAGGCGCATTAATTTCTAAGCATGTGTTAATCTTATATTGGAGTACTCACACCTTAAGTTTTTCACTGATGTTCCAACAACATTATAATGATCTGTTTTGGGTGATCTCAACATTTAAATGCTTTTTTTTTTTTAATCCTTGATGAACTATTTTTTCCGTGCAGTCTCACCCTAAAATGGGTTGTATGTTGGCAGCAAACTCCGAAAATTTGTTTATATACTATGACCAGGGGCTAAAGCCCCAGTCCAAAAACTACACTTGAACAAAGCAACGCACAGACGATGGATTTGGGGAAGTTTTGATTCATTACATGGTAAACGTACTCGCAGATATGTTGTGGTATCAAACCTCAAACAATGTTTGACGAGATTTCAACGTCTTTCGAAAAGGACCAAGATAAGACAGATCGGAGACACAGATTGATCTTAAACTGTGTTGGAGTAACATTCCTGAAAACTAGCTATCCAAAGGCATAACTGAATTATATTGATTGATTGATAAATTATTAGGGTTAAACCCTGTTTTCAAATATTGCTAAGGAATATCTAGGCGGCCAGTAGATGCATTTCCTGGTTTTGTTTCCTCATATTGCATTGTTAGGCCATTGGTGGAAGAAACATTGAGAGTCAATAAACCATTGATTTCCGGGCGTTAGAGGGATCCGGCGTTTAACAACAGTACTTCACTCGTAATCTGTCTAGGGATACTTTATCTGTTTTGATAGACGGTGATCCGTAACTGTGTGAAAAGTATGTGTTTAGTTCTTGCACCATTGTCTAGCCAGTTTAGAGAAAGGTACCCAGCGTATTGCGATTTAAAACGGGAGCACGTGCACAAACCAATTGTTCCTGATTTCCATACGTCTCCGTTGACTTATTAGCTGCTATATTGAAACTATCATGTCTAGCCCGATGCAATAAAGGGTTGCATATTTAACAGGAAGATTGAAGTATTCTATCTATAAGCCACGACATTAACCATTTCCAACATACAATACATTTACAGCAGACGTCTTTGACAACATATAGGCAAACCGGTGATTTGATATATCAATGAAAATAGAAGAATACATGTTGGCATTAGGAGAAACTGCTCATACAGCAATTTCTTCTTTTGCCAAAATGTTTTCAGAAGTCGTCTGCTGTAGAGGCCTCATAATTCGTCTGCAAGTGTAAAGAGGTTAAAGAAGCCAGTTAAGGCAAACGTATTCATGTATCAGTTTTCCCAGAATTTCCCAGTCTTTTCGCGGCGACCGGATCATAAACCTAGTGTTTCCCGGATGTCTTATACCAGTACTCTACACAACTGTCTATCCAAGCAATTAGCTGCTTTTCCAAATAAACTGTTAGCCCATTGGTGGAAGATGAATAACGCTTGTCGCATTGACTTTTATCTAACGTCGTAAAAAATGTAAGTCGAGGTTTGGTTCGAACTAACAACCCCTGGATTGACAGCCCGCGTCGCTAGTGACTTAACTACCGAGACTCGGCAACGAACACGTGGATACCACACTTAAGATACGAGCGGCGCTCTTCAAAACCCAACCGTACAGCGTTACGATCAGTATAGATCTACATTGATCAGTTCTGTGGTGTGCGCCAATTAGTGGAATGTTTAAAAAACCCGACTGTAGAGCAGTATCCATTCTGGTCTTTATATCACGGCGATTGCCAGATAAACTATCAGTACTACCGTTCCCAAGACAGACGCTCGAGTGACATTCAGTGTTTTACGGCACACCAAGTTGCATAAGTTATTATTAAGTCAAAATACACTTTAAGCATATCAAGTATTTGGTTATAATGCCCTGGTCACGTACACGCTACGAGCTCCCTACGAGAAGGTTTCAGCCGAAATTTTGCAAAGTAGGACGGAGACCGTACGGACATCGTTGGTTCCTGCGAGCATCGTACGGATTTTGTGAACTCCTATAGGACTCGGGGACTCAATGAAAATGTTTCATGCCTCGGTCACTTATCCGTGCGATGTCTGTACGATTTTTAAAATCGTACGATTCCACCAATTTTTAAAATCCGTACGGTCTCGTTCAATCCTAGCTTCTGGTCACATGCCGTACCCCGTACGGTCTTATGAAAGATGCAATCGTAGGATTTCCCTATGGACATCGCAGAAAGGTCTAACGAAGCTAGCTAGGTGATCGAACGTACCTCGTACGATGCACGAGTGTTCGCACGGTGCTCGCATGGTGCTCTTATGGTGTCCGTACAAAAAGCATAAACAAGATCGGCGATATCTAATAATTTCTCAGTTTTAGTAATAATAAATTAAGAGTTTGGTACAGAGCGAGCCGCAAGTGTTTCAGTCTTAACGCTTTGGTGCAAATACAATCCTGTACCCCGCCTCGACAATACATTATACTAAAATATATTTCTAGTTTTATACCACCTTGAATTGTCAATGATGTCAATGATGTCGTACGGAGCCTTTGCGGCGAACCTAAAACCATGCGAGCTTTGTTTGGACATCGCAAATTCCCTGCCATGTGTCCGTAGTATCGTTGTCCGTGCGAATCACCTGCAATAGTGGTGCGAGCACCGGCAAGTTTCTCGTGGCGTTCCAAATATGCACGGACATCGGGTGATACCCATACGAACTCTACCAGGGCCTTTGTGAGTATTGCGCATTAACAGTGCCTCTCTCCATCACGTCGAAAGTACATTTTCATCTATGAGTGAAAAAAAGGGTAATGCTAGGTTAGGAAATTTGCTTTTTTCAAGGTCAGTCCCGCATGAAACACTTCCTCAAATCCTTACGCTAAATACTTGGAAACGGCATAAGTCAAAGACACAACACTACACTAAACCGTGTTCCTACAGACCAACCCCTAACTGATAGAAAACCAAATCAGCCGGCGGTCCGCGTCTGTTCACCGCTTCATTTATCATTTATTTTATAAGATTAGATTTCACAGGTGTTACGACACGTAGACACATACAACACATCTGCAGCAGTCGAATTTGAAAACATCCGGACACACACTGTAGAAAAGATGCATAAATCAAAGTAATTATTAAATATAGTTGAACACATTTTGGGCAATTTTTCATTTTGTCACAATGTATTCAAGAGGCGTCTGCTGCAGATGCATCGGAAAGCGTCTGTAAAAGGGAAAGGGTTTACTGTAAAGCCCTATCCCGCTGTATTTATCAACTGTTTTCCCCATTCCTGATTTCAGACAAGAACATACATGAATATGGACGAGTCCTTACAATGTAGACAACGAGTCGACTGCACGAACGTGAAGCCTTCCTTATCCTAGCCGACTTCGCTCACCATTGTATTTAAAAGTGCCTAACAGATTACTCAACATGAATTATGCTTACCTTAGTCGTAAGAGATCATTTTATATTCTTAGTTTAACGTTCAATACGACTTGCAGTTTAATGTTTGACCTTAAAGGTGCTGAAGTCTAGATGGAGATAACACTTTAATGAACAATAACCGATTAATTAAATACAGTATACGTATGTGTGGTTTATCTAAAGACCCAAACTATGGATTTCATGTAATTGGACCAATTCAATGTAAATTTCACCAAAGAAGCAAATAAACTAGACAACGACTCTAAGTATTATTTAGATAGAAACACACTTAGTGTGCAACAGACACTTTCGGTGGATTTCTCCAAAGAAGTTGATTATACAGACAACGACATTCACTTAATGCGCATTAGGCGCTTTTTGATGTTGGACTTCTCCAAATACGTGTATAATACAGGCAACGACTATCAGTATTTTCAGGTAGAAACAATATTAATATTAGAAAACACAACTCAAATAATTGATGTCATTATAGTTTGTATATTGTTTTATGGGCCGGAGGTCTTTTTTTACAAATACATTTTGAACTGAAATGAATAGTCGCCTTTTTTGTTAGATTTTCAAAATACGTTTGTAACACAATTAACTACTGTCAATATATTCAGAAAGATACATAATTAATGCGTAACATACACTTCATTTGGACTTCTAAAAATACGTTTATACTGCAGACAGCGACCCTTCAGACTATTTAAATATATGAAAAAGAATTGCGTAACAACAATGTACCGGCAAAAGGATTAACTCAAGGTCACAATACACCAAATAAGTCGCTTCTGTGTTTCCCTGTATATCGACTAGTTGAAGCCCACAATTGTCACACTTTCTAAGCGTTTCTCATGTAAAACACTCTATATCATTGAAAGAGTTACCGCGTTACCGCTAAGATTTAAAACAACCCAAAGAAAATAGGGGAGGGGGGGGGGGGGGGGGGGTATGCATTATGCAAGAAAGAATTCATCCGGCAAAAATGGTTACCGTCTTTTTGGACCAAATCGGGCCCGTACAATACTGGGGTAATGTGAGATTTTGTGTGTCTGTGATATTGTGTATGTATTGTACAAATGCGCATGTGCACCGGAAGTACGACACAGCGAGCATGAAAGCCGTGACATGTACGTTACATTAGAACATTGAGTACATTTCAGTGGTAAAAAAGCTCTTAAACTATTAGGGTAGGTGGATAAATGTCCATCGTTGTAATATAAAATATTTGGTGTATTAGGTTTTCAGTTTCATTGACTTTTATCTTTAATGCAACTAACTTAAATCCATATAATTTGTGTTTCGAAACGATAGGTAACAATGTGTATGTTTGACAGGTAAAGCAGTCATTTCAATGACCCATTTTTGTCAACATATGCAAGTCAGTCACTGATAGTTTTTATGCATAAAAGATAAGCATTTATAAACAGGAAAAAATATCATAACTATGCATATACAAAAGTTCTCCTGTCCGAAACAAATATGTCATGATTTCATATGTGTGCAGTGCATAAATCTTAGAACTGCATACACTTTAAAGTACACATATACGAGAAGATATTATCAATATCAGGAAAGATAACATAAAAATGTCATTAGAATATGATTATGCGTTAAAACTAGCTATTGGGGATATAATCACAATGATAATAAGACTAAAATATATAAATTTGCAGATGTCAACGGATAACGCTCAAGTTGTTTTTCTTATAGCACTGTCGGACCGTATTTGGTACAAAAACGAATATGTACAAATTTGTACCATATTCGGCCGAATATGGTACAACTGTCTAATTGTACCATATACGTATCTGCAGTTTTGGGGTAAAATGCCTGACCAAATATGGTACAAACTTGTACCATATTCGGATGAAAAATGTACCACTCAAACAGACTTTGACCTTATTTATTTTTGTTTAGAATTACGTGATCTAGTCTAAATAAAACAGACATTTTAGAGCTCGTTTTATTATCTAATATTCGGTTACGCAATGGATATTTTTCGGCGAAATGGGCGAATTGGAGCGGAAATCTCTGCATTTGCGAAATGAAGAATTCGAGTCTAGATTTGGCGAAATGAAGCATTCGAGTCTAGATTTGGCGAAATGAATAATTCTGCTTATCGAAAGATATCTTTATTGGGGAATAAATGAAATGTCAAATAAATGTTGCGAAATGGAGAGTTCTGCATTACATTTTGCGAAATTGATTAGGCTGATTATCGAAAACTAGCTATATTGGGGAATAAATTAAATGTCAACTAAATGTTGCAATTTGAGTTGTACATAGATTACATCATCAATGTTTAATGAAATATCCCCTACTAATTAATGTCAACTTTCTCCATAAAGTTTTCAACGAACGTATTTTCATATTTCTATTGAGAGCAATGTCTTTTAAAGGTGATTATTTATTTTCACATGTACATAGATTATTTAAGTTTGGAGTAGATTTCGCTTAATCACAACAAACCTTATGTAATCCAGTAACTATGATATTTTTATGCCCCCCCGGAATCTCCGATTCGGGGGGCATATAGTTTTTGGTCTGTCTGTTGGTCTGCACGTCTGTCTGTTGGTCTGTCTGCTGTCTGTCTGCACAAAAAAAACTTTAACCTTGACCACTACTTTTGAACCATAACAGGTACGGCTACCATATTTCACATGTGTATTCCTTGTGACATGACCTTTCTGTCAGTACCAAAATGTTTGACCTTGCGACCTTGACCTTTGACCTAGATGTAGTTTTTGGCCTGTCTGCACGAAAAAAACTTTAACCTTGACCACTACTTTTGAACCATAACAGGTACGGCTACCATATTTCACATGTGTATTCCTTGTGACATTACCTTTCTGTCAGTACCAAAATGTTTGACCTTGCGACCTTGACCTTTGACCTAGATGTTGCCATTCTCGAAAAAAACTTTAACCTTGGCCATTACTTTTGAACTATAACAGGTACGGCTACCATATTTCACATGTGTATTCCTTGTGATATGACCTTTCTGTCAGTACCAACATCTTTGACCTTGCGACCTTGACCTTTGACCTAGATGTTGCCATTCTCGAAAAAAACTTTAACCTTGGCCATTACTTTTGAACCATAACAGATACGGCTACCATATTTCACATGTGTATTCCTTGTGACATGACCTTTCTGTC
This sequence comes from Serripes groenlandicus, assembly GCA_031761405.1. Lineage (NCBI taxonomy): Eukaryota > Metazoa > Mollusca > Bivalvia > Cardiida > Cardiidae > Serripes > Serripes groenlandicus. The sequence continues at coordinate 59,529,044 of JASEVX010000006.1, read as the reverse complement.
AGTACCAACATTTTTGACCTTGCGACCTTGACCTTTGACCTAGATGTTGCCATTCTCAATTTTTTTTTTAACCTTCCCCACTACTTTTGAACCATAACAGGTAAGGCTACCATATTTCACATGTGTATACCTTGTGACATGACCTTTCTGTCAGTACCAACATTTTTTACCTTGCGACCTTGACCTTTGACCTAGATGTTGCCATTCTCGAAAAAAACTTTATCCTTGACCACTACTTTTGAACCATAACAGGTACGGCTACCATATTTCACATGTGTATTCCTTGTGACATGATCTTTCTGTCAGTACCAACATTTTTGACCTGGCGACCTTGACCTTTGACCTAGATGTTGCCATTTGGGGGCATCAGTGTTTCACAAACTAATCTTGTTTTTATTTTTATTTGAGACTGTCCATGTCTTAATGATGAAATTGGAAAATAATTATCTTTTGAATATTCAAACATTGAAAATGTGCAATTAGGCGGGATAAACTATTTGATATTCATTATAATAAAAAAAAAAGATCTGTTCTGTGTGTCAAAATTTCTATTCCGCAGGCGTATTGCCTCATGTTCGCCAGCTTATTACCTCCATTTTGCCAGCGTATTACCTCCATTTCGCCAGCGTATTACCTCCATTTCGCCTGCCCAGTACATCAACTTTCTAGATGTATCGTACTTTTTTAAGCGATGGTTAAACGGTATTATGATTTATAAAGTATATATAATCCACAAACATTATTCCGAGGTAAATGGATTCTTTCTCACATAGAATATTTAGCCTATTGGTGGAAGCCGAATGACGCTTGCCACACTGCCTATTATCAATCATCGGAATAATGAAAGCCCGAGCTGGGGTTCGAACCAACGACATTCGTTTGATAGCCGTAGCTTCTCGTCGCTACCGATTGAAAGCTCGAACAAGATTGTTCCGAAAGTTGAACGATTTAACCTTATCCTTCTTTGAGTGACTTCATACCGTGTCACCGCTTTCGTGTACTTGTTTACACAAGTTTCAACGAAAATTGCGTAAGTTGCAGATTTATATCAGTCCGCACGTTCATTCAATATGACCTTGCTCTGCATTGCTCTTCGGTTTTGTAGTGGTAGGGCGTTCGTCTCGGTGTTGGAGGTCGCGGGTTTGATCATATAACTTAGTTTGTCATGGCTCTCCACAAAACATTGTTGGGTATGACACAAGTCACAATGCCACTTGATAATCATCGGAATGTTAAAGGTGCCGAGCCTGAGCTCTGGATCGATAGCCATTGTTGTTTCCGACTGGGCGGATATTGCGGAGTGTCTCATGTTGGATGCAACTACATGTTTTGTAGGATCTAACGGTATTTAACAATTTTCCAAATCAGTACAAACAAATCTGCAACAGGCGTTTTTGAAAACACCGTGGAAAATATAGACAATCCGTATTGATCATTCCTTCTTTCTGATATTATTGAGTAAGTGGGTAGAGATTTCGTCTAACTTATCGTCCATAGTACTATATAATCTATATCGATATGAAGGTGTTGTAGTAAGGCGTTAATTGACCGATTATATTGAAAGACAACAAACAATTTCAATTAGTTTGAACAGTATATGATTTTAATTTGTAATTTAATGTGTTAACGCCCTTTTAAGAAGCAGCAGATATATTTATTATTATTAACTGGGTCAATGAAATGGCATGACGAAAACATACAACTCAGAACTACAATAATTTACGAATGTTGGCTGTTGTTGGAACATAGATCAGAAAATGTCTTCGTTCCTGTAATTTGTTAGTTAAATCAGGGTTAAATTCTTCGTGAACAATGATATTCTTCGTAATCGTCGTGAAGAACGATTATTTTAAGAACAAGTCTACACTATAATTCAAAAAGGAATTTTACAATATAAAATGCATTATTTTACACATTTATTGCAACAACACGACGTAAACATGTTTCGCTGCTATTACATACTATTGTTGAAAAGTATAGACTATACACCATCAAACACATTACGCACACGAGAAACACGTAAAAAGGTAACTGAAAAAATGATCAGAAATTGGAAATCGTTCAAATTGCGAACATGTGACCTGTGCTCACCAGAAAAGGGAGCAAGAGTGTTCGAATTATACATGTATCGGTAATATACAAAACTATTGTTGAAAAGTATAGAATATACACCGGCAAACACATTACGCACACGACAAACGATTTAGTATAGGAACGGCGACGTCATTAAACATTCCGTGACTCATTATTGGTATCCCGTTTTAAATATTGTATTGGCGACGAAACAGAAGCTGTTGAACACACACTGTAGAAACCAGAATTATTTGAAAAGCATTTTCATCCTATTCTCGATTATTTCCGATCTTGTTTTCATTGTATAGGTTTAAACCATATTTGAGCCGTCCCGCGAGAAAACAAACATTATGGACTATTCGTAATGTATAGACCCAGATCAGTCTGCGTAGTCCGCGCATTCCGTCTCAGGGGATAGATGAATAGAGTAATGATTCCGAAACAGAGTCTCCTTAGTCTATTTCTTTCAATACATATTGACTTAATTATCTAATACCAGCTTGAAATTCAAGCATTTTTCGACGAATAACAATATTTAGACAGAACAAAAAGGCATCAAACTAACCAATTAACACAATTGTTAATTGTATATTATTCTTAACTAATATGGTTACAATAAAAGCTCGTATGATAAATATCGGTATATTATTGCAATATGATTGTACCGCTCATAACATTGGAATGGACTGTTTCATTCATCAAGAATGTTCCAATCAGAAAGTTCATCCAATTTGAGCTCTTAAGGCACTCCAAAGTCACCCAAGTCATCTCATGATCTAATCACGTTCCATTCACGTTCTATTCACGTTATATGCAGGTCCTTATCACGTTCCAATCACGATCTAATCGGATTTTCATTTTATGAATATGTGTCATTCATCCTTTCCGATAAATAAGAACATACATTGTGAAAAACATCATTCGTATTCCGGCAATGGACTTTACCGTCTGTCTCGGAAGGTAGCCAGTTGCCTTTGAAGAATGGGATATGGCGACCTGGTGAGAGAATGCCAGGAAACTCAATGTTATGTGAACTGGCAGTCCTGATCAAACTAAACACTCAATGAATCAACACATGGTTGTGTTTGATCATACCTATACTTAAAAAGCTTGCAGGATACCGGTTTAACAAGGGGGCGACGAGGAAAGAACACAGCGATAATATGTTTATTCGGATCTTGATTGGGCGCAAACATGTCGTTTCTCAAGTGATATGGCATAAACTGAAAGCTTACTTTGTTTATAAGGCTTTAATGAAGAAACACTATTAATTGGTAAATCGCCGCCAGGATTTGCCCAGAAACGGAAGCATTCAATCTGAATAATGGCATAGAAAAGCGAAGGTTAGAATCACATCAGCGACACTGTGGTACGTTCTGATATAGTCGGTTGGTATCGAGTGTCTGAATTCGGGACGTAACTTTCATAAGTCAGAAATACATAGCGCTTCCAATAAGGGTGACACTTAAATAGCTTTACTTTCCTTAACATGTTTTCAAAGCAGGCGATCTTTTCAGATATTCTAACATTCAAACACGGTCATGGGCCTCTGCAGGAGATAATGAGCAAGTTCTGCTTTTTACAAATTATTTTCATCTCAATTTAATTATTATGATTTCATTTTCCAAGATTCTTCATATTAACTCGTTCAGCGCCGAATTGTTTAAAGTAGACTCTTCCATGTTAAAAATCGGGCGATTCCATTTCTCATGTAATAAAAGTGTTGGACTATTTTGATATATAAAAGCCAAACAATGCTGATTTCAGGTGAGACAGCTTGTTACGAGCTGACTCGCCTGAATCTCTACTGTTTGCAAAAACCTCAATATTGCCTTTGGCGCTGAAAGTCAAGATATTTTCAAAGTCGTCTGCTGCAGAAAGTATTAAACTATATCACATCAGTAGATAATGGTGTAAAGCGAGAAGAGGTAGTGGGAGGAAATCGGTTAACCCCGTCCCACACATCGACGCTTTCCGACACCTATGCGACGGTGACTTTTGAAAACATTTTAGCAAAAGGTGATACTACTCGTAATGAGCAATTCCTGATTGATGCCAACATATTTTCAGCCTATTTAAAATTATTTTTTTCATTTATAGATTCTTTCCATCTTTATTACTAAACGTTTTCCAAGAAGTCTGTTGCAGGACTGTAATATGAGCCGTTCCACGAGAAACCCAACAGTATGGTCTCTGCGTAATGTATCGACTCAAATCAGCCTGCACAGTCCACGCAGGCTAATTTGGGGGAACATGAGGTATAGAGTGATGATTCCTTAAACAGAACATCCATAGCTGTCTGAATTAGCCTGTGCGCCAAGCTTAGGCTGATCCGGGTCGATACCTTACGCAGAGTCCACACTGTTGCTTTTCTCGTTGGACTGACACAGTCTCTGAGTAAATCGTAGTGCATTGATACTGTAATGTTACACACTAGAGCGGAAATTATTTTCATGCTAGATACGCCGAATTAACTGTTCCTGGCGTTCATTTGCAATTTCAGAAACTGTTGCAATCATGACAATCACATCGGTGTGCAGAGTTTGAACTACTTTCGTATTTAATTAACAGTTTACCTCATACGTACAACCAGGGCCAATATATACACGGTCCCTGGTACAACATATATAAATGCCTATGGAACATTATAGAAATAAGATGTGGAATAAGGTATAAACAGTATGTAAATAAAGTTGAAAACATTTTGACAAAAGTTGAAGCTGCTCATCTTCGTCACGGAATGCTGACTTGCACATTTGTCATTTTCTCGCTCGTTTTTATGCAATTACCTGTCAACATTCAAGTGACGCTTATACCAGCTGTTGGTAGTCAACGGGATCAGTATAATCAGAAAATGACTGGCACAAGAGTCAAGTGGTTAAGCCCTAACGATAGTCGTAGGTTACTTGTGGTTCTTACTATATAATATAGGTAACCTAAGAGTATCGTTAGGGCGAAAATAATGCATATTTTCTATTGAATATAACCGTTAGAGCTGAACAATATCACAGTAAATATTACATCAGTTTGTTACTCCCGTGCCAGTGTAGACATCGTAATTACGTCGCGTCAGATGTTGGCGCACCTAAGCGATAAATACGACAACTTACGCTATATACACGTTATGTATACGCGTCTTTACTCTTTCAGCGCCGAATTGTTTAAAGTAGACTCTTCCGTGTTCAAAATCGGGCGTCTCCATTTCTCATGTAATAAAAGTTTGGACTATTTTGATAACTAAAAGGCAAACAATGCTGATTTCAGGTGAGACAGCTCGTTACGAGCTGACTCACCTGAATCTGTATTGTTTGCAGAAAGCTCAATATTGCCTTTGGCGCTGAAAGAGTTAAAAAATAAAAGCATACTGCACACTTTTTTACTATTGAAAAACGCACCATTAGGCGAGTCCGGAACGATTTTAACTCTTTCCCTCATACGACAAATATGCAGCAGACGACTTTGAACGTATTTGTCAAAAAATAGAAAATCTTTATAACTGAATGGATGACCTATGACTAAAAGTCAAAAATAAAAAATATGTGCGGCGTACGTCTATTTTACCCCATTTACTCATTATTTACAACAGTACAAGATGCATACAGTTCATAGTGTGTAAATGCCCATTGTTCGATCTGTTGTCTCTAATATAAGTATAACTTCAAACTCATATTGTTACAAATTTGATCAAACATTTTTAAATCGTTCAGTGGTGTATTTTCCCAGTGTACACACTTACATCTGACGTCAATGTAATTTTTGTATAGAGATAAAGTCATAAAAGGGATGAGGACCCTTCAAGATAATGGTCACGCTGTCTCAATCTAGTCTCTGTTATGGTTTCTTCCGCTTTCGCAAACAACCAGCTGAATACTTACGAGGCGTCTCATTTGTCCGAGTTAAAAACAATAATCTTGGCAGGTTTTGCACCGTAAAATGAGCCGTCCCGCGATAAAACCAACAGTGTGGACTCTGTGTAAAGTATCGACACGGATCAGCCTAAGCATGCCTCCTGTGGATTTTCTGTTTCAGGATTCATTACTCTATACCTCTATCCCCCTGATACGGTATGTGTCGGCCTGGATCAGTCTGCGCAGGTGTATGGATAGTTAAAGAGCAGACGTCATATTGGAGTTGTAAATGTAATACATTCTATGAAGGAAATATCTAATCAAGGTTTTTTCATACATTTACGTCGAGTCCCCGGTAGCTCAGTCGGTAACGACGCGGGCTGTCAATCCAGGGGTTGTGAGTTCGAATCCCAAATCGGCCAACTTTCTTTCCGACGTTTGACAAAAGTCATTGCGACATGCGTCATTCGTCTTCCACCAATGGGCTAAGTCTATGTGGAAAAGCAGCCAGTTGCTTGGGAAGATTGATGTGTGGAGAACTGGTGTGAAAAAAACAGGAAACACATGAGTAGGTGACTGGCCGCCGTGATATGACTGAGAAATTGTTAAAAACGGCGTTAAACCCCAATCAATCAATCATACATTTACAGATCTACATTGTTCCCGTTCATATATTTCTTTCACAAGCATTTTAACAACACTCTGTTAAGAAGGAGCAGTTGAACAAGATGACGCTACACTGTTTAGAAATATCAACGTCTACCTGTCCTCATGCACTGGCCCTTTAAAGGTGCTGAACTCCATGTTACAGATACATGTAGTATAGTCAGTGTTTTAAAACTGCTCAAAACTGGTCTTGAAGTATTATAATCTTAATTCTGGGATAAAATTAGGGTAATTATTTAACTTTCCAGTACAATAAACATCTAAATATTGATCGTGTATGCTTTATTTTTACCGGGGAGACATGCCCATTAAGCCAAGTTGTATAGATATTCATGACTTTCAATTGACTGTTTTTCCACATATATTGCCAAAAATGTTTCGAACCGTTTAGTACTTACTTTGATGTCACTATTAGCAATATTTTCAGAAGTTTGAACATTTCAAAATGTTCAGGACCTTCAATGGTGGTAAAGGAAGTTTATCAAACAATTACCTTAACATTGTCTAGACATTGTCTCGCGAGAAAACAAACATCATGGCCTCTGCGTAATGTATCGACCCAGATCAGCCTGCGCAGTCCGCGCAGACTGATCCGGGACGACACATTCCGTCTCAGGGGGAAAGAGGTATAGAGTAATGATTCCTGAAACAGAAAATCCACAGAAGGCGAAAAGTGTCCATCCAGGTAAGCCTGCACGACATGCTTAGCCTGATCCGGGTCCATACTTTACGCAGAGTCCATAATGTTGGTTTTCTCGCGGGACAGCTCATTTCAGATTGACGCATGCTTAGTACCTACAACTTAACAGTCAACTTAGATGACTAAGGATATGCAGTTCACAGTTAACTTATCCTCTCTTCGCAAACAGGGTTGTCGAGGTTGTATGAACATGTCAGTTTCATTCGCCGACGTTGATGCCTTCATGTCAAGGCTTTTAATTTTGAAAATTTTAAAAAAAATCATGAATATCAAGTAAATTAATCATTGCTCCATTTGCATTACTCGAAACGAAAATCTCTTTGAAGGGAAAGCAAATATTAAGATATTGTAATTTGTCTAAAATGTAGTTGTTGGAAATGAAAAATGGACACTGAGGCATTTTAGAAGGATCGCGATTGATAACCACGTGACTCGATGCTGCCGTGTGTCTTCGTCGTTGTTTTTTATCTGATCTACACCACAGCAAAACCAATTTTCGGAGATTGTTAAAGTTGATTAACCCTTAACCTATAGTCACTTTCTAACAACTCTGCAGCAGACGACTTTGGAAAACATTCTGACAAAAGAAGAAATTGCTCAAAACGAGCATTTTCTTCTTTTGCCACAATGTTTTCAACTTTTTCAGTAAATATACCATCATTTACAGGGATTTTATACATTTTTGCTTATATGATTTCAAAGTCGTCGGCTTCAGATTTGTTGTATGTGGAAAAGGGTTAATGGCAAACCCCGTTCAGATTGCATCAGTCGGTGTTTGGCTCCACCCGACGTTTAGCCAAAAGCGTCCAGGATGCTTGAATTATATGACGTAAAACGGGGATGATGCTGACCAGAACGCGCAGAGAGAGAGAGATAGACAGAGACAGACAGAGAGAGACAGACAGAGACAGAGAGAGACATAGAGTTCAATTAGTATAATGTCTCACTAATCTATCAATCTAGTGGGGGGAAAGCGAAAGACCTATAGAAAGATATAATGAGCAATATACAATGTAAATTTTGCATATCATGTATTGATGCGAGCTTAGAAAAGGCTGATCTTGATATTTACTGGTTGTAACGTCAGGCCCCAGATTCAATAAACGACTTCAAGATTACAGAAAGTATAGTCAGTGTTTTAAAACTGTTCAAAACTTGTCTTGAAGTATTAGAATCTTATTCTGGGATAAAATTAGAGTAATAATTCTACTTTCCAGTACAATAAAGATCTAAATATTGAGTGTTTATGCTTCATTTTTACTGGGCATACATACTCATTAAGCCACAGTTTGTATATATCCATGACTTGCAATTGACGTTTTTTCAACATTTACTGTCAAAATAGTTTTGAACTATTTATTACTTACTTTGTTTTCACTATTAGCAATATTTGCGGAATTTTCAACATTTCTAAATGTTCATCTCCATCTGCAGTTAATCACTTTTTAGTATTTAATTAGTTGAGAATGTCTTAGTCGCTAACATGTTTGGTTTTGAATTATGGTGAGACTGTGTGTATGTACATTAGTAGTCTTCACTGCAAGCAGATGCAATACAAATGAGCCTTTCCACGAAAAACCAACATTATGGACTGTGTGTAATGTATCAACGCGGATCAGCTTCCACAGTCCGTGCAGGGTAATCCGGGCCGACACATTCCGTATTAGGGGGATAGAGGTATAGAGTAACGAGTCCTGAAAATCCACTGGAGGCGAACAGTGTATGTCCGGGTTAGCCTGCGCGGCATGCTTATGCTGATCCGGATCCACAATGTTTGGTTTGTCGTGGAACGGCTCTAATCTCAAGACAGGACTCAAATTAAACATTGTGTCTGTGATTATCCATTTGCGATAGTTCATAGCTTTTTGTGTGAGATACTATAACTATAAGGTCAGGTAACACATGGCAAGATGGACTGGCCGACATGATATGACTGATCTGCAATGGAAATCAGCGTTAAACTCAATGTCTAAAGAACTTGCCGTTACTTACCACGAGAAAAACCAACATTGTGGACTCTGCGTAAAGTATCGACCCGGATCAGCCTTAGCATGCCGCGCAGGTTAACCCGGACAGACACTTTTCGCCTCCTGTGGATTTTCTGTTTCAGGAATCACTACTCTATCTATCCCCCCTTAGACGGAATGTGTCGGCCGGATCAGTCTGCGCGGACAGCGCAGGCTGATCTGGTCGATACATTACGCAGATATATTGATATGAGCCGTTCCGCGAGAAAAACCAACATTGTGGACTCTGCGTATAGTATCGACCAGGAACAGACTAGTAATGCAGCGGGCGCAGTTACCCGGACAGACCCTATTCGCATCCTGTGGATTTTCTGTTTCGGGAATCATTACTCTATACATCTATCCCTCTGAGACGGAATGTGTGGTACGGCTCATATATTAATTGTTGATGTCTTAATTGTTGATGTTTATTTCATTTTCTCATTTGCACTATAATTATCTCAGGACAGTTTAACATAACTGCGAAGCGTAAGGAAAACAAATAATATTACAAATAAGTGTTCAAACTGCACCAGCCTTTGGTTACACCGATTCTCCCACATCACTTTAACCCTTTCCCTCATACGACATTTCTGCAGCAGACGACTTTGAACATATTTTGTCAACAAATAGAAAATATCTATAATTGAATGGATAACCTATGACAAAAAGTGGAAAACATTGTGGCAAAAGGAGAAATTGCACGTTTTGTGCAATTTCTTCTTTTGTCACTATGTTTTCAAAAAGCCTTCTGCTGCAGAGGCGTCAGAAAGCGTCTATATGAGGGAAAGGGTTAAATGGAAATTGTTAACTTAACTCTTTCCCACAAATTGCAGCAGACAACTTTGAAAACATTCCCGAATATTTTTGAAAACTCCCTGTAAATGAAAGTATCATCATTTATTAGTTAAAAACATGGTGACAACAGGAAAAAAATGCTGGTTTTGATCAATTTCTTCGTTTGTCACCATGTATTTAAAAAGCTGTCTGCTGCAGAGGCGTCAGAAAGCGTCTATATGAGGGTGACGGTTAAGGAGGTTGGAGAGTTATCAGAAACATTTCGAAACTTGTAGAACAATAATGTGTTATTATCGTGTATATCTTGTCGTCACACAGATGTGAGCGCGTTGTATACGACTACACGGCGTTTATTTACCTCGTTATATTTTGTAAAAAAAATCGCCTTTTCGGATATGACACTTCTGATATGTCTTAACCCTTCCCACATAAGACATTTCTGCTGCAGACGACTTTGAACAAAACCTAGAAAATCTCTATGATTGAATGGATAACCTATGACTATAAGTGGAAAACATTGTGGCAAAAGGAGAAATTGCTCGTTTTAAGCAATTTCTTCTTTTGTCACTATGTTTTCAAAAAGCAATTTGCTGCAGAGGCGTCAAAAAGCGTCTATATGAGGGAAAGGGTTAATAATCAAATCTACTCAACTTAACTCAATCATATTTGGCAAGCCGGCACAATAATCCCTTTTCTAGCTATTACTATACACCAACTTGTCAATCAATAAGCACTTTACTCGGATTCTTTTGAACTATAATTTGAAATATTCATTTGTAATGTTTTACCTTTTGAAGAAGATAATAAGTGAGAAAAGGCTTGGAATAGAAGGCTATTTACGTTGATATGATTTGAGTTCGTGTGTTTCTACATTTCGAACAAACTAGAAGGAAAATGATATTCCAAATCCAAAACATGTTGTGATAAAAAATGCCTTCTCTTTTATGTCACATGCATATAGTGCAATAGATTATACACCCCGCTTTTTTAAACATTTTCCCCATACACATATGTTTTATGACGCCTCTGCAGCAGTTGAATTTTAAAAAATAAAGTTGAAGAAGAAGAAATTGCTCATCATGAGCAAATTCTCACTTTGCAACTATGTTTTTAACTTTACTCAATATTTGTTCTTTCATTTATAGAGAGTTTTTATACTTGTGATACAACGTTTTCAAAGTCATCTGCTGCAGTTTTGTTTTATAAGGGAAAATGGGCTAATATAGAGGACTATTACCAAACTGAAACAGATGTGAAAAATATCCAAATGTACTTTAAATTCTGCATATAAATTGATCAATGATTAATTTACTTGATATGCATGTGTGCAAAGAGGGAGAGTATAAAATCCCCTTGCAACATCATATTTTGTTTCTATTCTGTTTAGATATAACTGTTCTAATTGTCAGAAGAAAACTTCATGTTTATATTAAACTAGTTGAAGTGACTTGTCACTGCCGTGTATTTCGCTTTTTTTTTTTCTACAAACCACAAATTGACATTAATTAAAAGTTAGGTTATTAATCGGTTTTGTAATTAAATCCGTTTCCGATTTTATTGTTTTATTCTTTCTTTATACTTGATATCCAAAAACATCAGAACGATGCTGTAAGGGAATCAAAACCTCCAGATGTCTGTAATCGTTATAGGGCTAGATCAACATGTACGTCCGCTATGTCTGATTAAATATGCACTGTTTGCGAAATAGTTAACACAGCTTCAAAGAAACTTATGGCAAACATTTCACATCGAATCGTGTATCAAGGACAATCATCTTTCAACAGTCTATGTGGAAAAGCAGCCAGTTGCTTGGAAAGTATTTTTGTTTGTGGTTTTCTGGTGTGAGAAAGCTAGGAAACACTTAGGTGAACTGGCCGCCGTGATACGATTCAATTTAATTCAGTTTAATTCAATTCGTTTACTAGAATTAAACTTGAACATCAAGTGTTCCTCGTCATTTCATAGTCATAGTGATTGAAAAATTGTTGAAAACGGCGTTTAAACTCTTTATTAATTAAAGACGCGCAAGCCTATCTGTATCATTGCATGATGGCATTTAGTTTTACCATTCATCGACGCAAACAATAATTATCTTTATTTCCCGTCTCATCACTTGCTGTCTATTCATTAAACAAATAAATAACCACGAAGCTGAAATTACAAAAAAAACAATAATCATAAATCGGGGGATCACTTAAACAGGTCGACAATTCTAAGTAATATAATGATGATTACACTAAAAGTTCGATTTATCGCTAATCAAATGTACTTGTTTGTTAATTTGTAAGAGAGAAGCTGTGCCAAAAAATGAAAATAAAACAGGATAAAACTCGATATTTCATCTAAACAAGCGGTTGATTTATGTCAAGATTTCACTTGCTGATGAATGACAAGTTAAATATAGAGTAACATTGTATATCCATGAGTTATTAAATTGTCTGTCAGAAACAGTGAATTTGTCATTATATAACATGGTGTTATTTCTCTATAACACACGAATGTAAGTAATAATGTAAAGCTTGACAGGATATGGCGGTTTTTTTATAAATTGTTTTGTAAAAACGTTAAAGAAAGTCTTATCTGCTAAAGTAATGTTTTTGTATTTGTACTAGATGGGGAGAATTTCTTAGAATAGTCATGCTTTATATCAGATACGATAATTGTTCTACCACCTGCTAATGTATCATCTACTTCCTTTGCCAACATAATGAATAAAGTAAATTGATCAAAAATATCGGAGAGATGGTATTTGTCATTGTTGCAATGACAGTTCTAGATCTACACAGATGGGTACATTGATACAGTACAGTGGACTCGGATATTTGTTTCCTTAAAGTGTAATGCCAAATTCAACGCTGCTTTGGTTATATCACGTCGGCCAGTTCATCCAGTGTGCTTTCATGGCTGCCTCAAACCAGGAATCCACACATCCTTCTTCCTAGGTAGCTAACTGGCTATATTCCCACTTAGGCTATTTAGCCTTTTGATGGAAGACGTATGATGCTATTCACAATTGTTTTTCTCAATACTCGGAAAGAATGAATGACGGAGCCGGGATTCGAACACACAACCCATTGATTGATAGCCCTCGTCGTTACCGACTGAGCTATCGTGGCTCGAGACTGGAATGCGGATAACTCGACGTCCCATTGGAAAAAAAATACTTCGAGTTATCGACATTTTCGAAAGATCCCTCGTTTCGTTCTAAATTCTCTTATACATTTTCAGTTTCCTAATTCAGTTAAACATTAATGTTTATTGGGAAAAGCAAACCCGTTATAAAATCATATTATAAAATAAATAACGCAGAAGCAATTTGTCTTGTTCGTCTGAGCAATGAGAACCGCTGCTACGCTGTTTTCAAAAGATAGATGTTCACATGATCGAGTTATCGCGAATTCGCTTGATGTTGAAATGAGAGCCATGTTAGTGGAAAACGGATTATCGGGATTGTGCGAGCCGAGAAGACAAAAAACAGCCTACACCTCAGGGCAGTCAGATCAGAGCTTCACCTGCTGCCCTCCAGCTGTTTAACTATTGATATATATATATATATATATATATATATATATATATATATATATATAATATATATATTATAGAAGAAAATGTTTGATGCAGCAAGAGGATTTCAGTACTTATGCAATTTTGAACAAAACAATAAAATAGACTAAAACCCTGAACATTGGCGTATATAACCGAATACCCTTCAGACCATTAATAACATTATTTATGTTCGGCTATAACATTTATTATTGACACTGCAGAGATCGCTTGTTCGATTAGATTTTTTTTTTTTTTTAACAACATCGAATTGATATTGAAATTTAATAAATAAATGACGGACACAATAAAATTACTCAGATATCAGTACCTGAACAGTATATCTAATCATGTAACCTACTCAAAACAGTTATGGTAAATACCAAAATGCAATGAAACAGTTACAATGTCATATATGAATCAAAGATGAGGACACAATATATATGCCAAAACATTAAGGCAGATCATCCAGCTGTGCAGCCATTGAGATATAGCCTAGTAAACAGTAGGCCTTAGTGGTTCTGCAAATTCGATCAAAATGTCTATGGCATAAAAATTGGTCCAATTAAAGTGGCTTTGCGCGTGACATTTAGCTGTCCTTTCTTTCAGACCATCCCTTACATTGGTATAACATTTAGTTAGATATCTCATACATTGACCCTTTCTGACATACATCAAGTATGAAGCAGACGACAATTTTAAAACAAAGTGGCAAAACGATCAAAACAGATCTGTATATGAAAGTTTAATTTGTGAATTGAGTGCGACAACAGTGTTACAACAGTATATATTGCTCATTATTCTCCAGGTATGATATGTAGCAAGACGTTGAACAATAAACACGTTGTCCTTCAGACTGGATGGAGGCACAGTCTTACTATATAGTAGAGCATTTGCAAAATGTCGGTTTCCTCAGGTCGTGGCTCAGAGTACGTCTCTGTAAAACTTGTATTCTGCTTGAAATAAAACTGACATTTGTCTTAAAATAAATCATGTATGAATCATTACAGTCCCTGGATCCAATTCCACCAACAACCTTACATAGCGTTAAGTAATACTTAAAAGATACTCAATGCATATTTCATCGTTTTTGTTTCTATAATAAAGATACCAAAAACATTTCTTTCTTAACTCTTTCAGCGCCAAAGTCAATATTGAGTTTTTTTTGCAAACAATACTGATTCAGGTGAGTCAGCTCGTGACGAGCTGTCTCACCTGAAATCAGCATTGATTGCCTTTTAGTTATCAAAATAGTCCAAACGTTTATTATATGAGAAATGGAGACGCCCAATTTTGAACAAGGAAGAGTCTACTTTAAACAATTCGGCGCTGACCGAGTTAACAAGAAGTGTTAGTCAGAAAGGTAGCTATTTAACTTAACTTAAAAATTTACTTTAATACATTCATGGTTTACATTATATTAGAGAAACACAAATGATTTAAATATTCTCTTAAGTATTTAAGTATTACTTAGCGCCAAGTAAGGTTGGCGGAATTGGATCCTGATTAACAAGTTAAACGTTATGTCGTATGATCGTTCTCGCAAACGTGAATCCAACTTGATAGTATATGCATAATGTTTTATTAACTGTAAACAACTTAGCGACGCTTTGTGAAAACTAACCTTATTCTTTTCTCACTTGTATAGGCATGTTGACGCATCTGCAGCGGAATTATTTTGAAAACAATTTCTGCTTTTGCAAAAACGTTTTCCTTTGTATCCTGTAATAATACTGTTATTCATAAAGATTTTCGATATCTTTGCTGATATGCATTGAATGCCTTCTGCTGGAGATTTGTTGTATATGGTAAACGGTGTAAAACTGTCAAAGTTTATAACAACCAGTTTAAAGAGACGGCTTATAGGGTGGGGGAAATGATGTACCTATGAAAAGGTAATATAATATAGACAACCGTTTTGTGATCCGAAATATTAACTTTTTAAAGAAAGTAATTGAGCCGTAATCAAAAGTAATTGAGCCGTCCCGCGAGAAAACCAACATTGTTGACTATGCGTAAAGTATCGACCCGCATGCCGCGCAGGCTAACCCGGACAGACACTTTTCTTATCCTGTGAATTTTCTGTTTCAAGAATCATTACTCTATACCTCTATCCCCCTGAGACGGAATGTGTCAGCCCGGACCAGTCTGTGCGGTTTGTGCAGCCTAATCTGGGTCGATACATTACGCAGAGGTAATAATGTTGGTTTTCTCGCAGAAAGGCTCGTATGTAGTGTTTCCATGTGGTTTATGCGTCAAAGGTGTTGGACTATTTTCATACCTCATCTGCAAACAATGCTGAATCCAGGTGAGACAGCTCGTTATAAGCTTTCTCACCTGCATCTGCATTGCTTTCAAGAACCTCAATATTGTCATTGGCGCTGAAAGACAAAGCAAACCTTTTGTCCTACATGCATCTGGGTCTACACTGCGCATCTATGCAAGAGATTGCACCATTTTGTTTTGTTTACATAGTTTTACGAATAACAGATACAATAACTTTAACAGAAATACAAGTCATGTAAATATGTGCCTTTAAGTTGCAGAAACAACTCAAACAAACTCTGAACAGTTCTCCAATAAAACCAACCTTAGCGTAATTATGCCATATTGCACTTACAAATATATCTACATTCTGTGTTATCGTATCAAAATGAACAATATGTGTTACTTATTTCTTGAACCCCTCTATGACTTAGTATGCAGATCACGGTTCATATACAGATATAAACATACATTTTTCTAAAGATTAAAATTAATAAATGGCATACCTCGTTTGACATAGGGCAATATTAATCCTTAACAATAGCACAATGAAGATAAAGTTGAAAGACATAGACATTGTCTGCTGAGTTAGATACTCGCGGGTTAGAAACTAGTAATATTGGAAAATGCGTTATTTCTCCAGCATTCAAACCCTCTTTATACCACTGCTTTTCAGTTATGAGAGTGCTTCTCGACATACTATTGGAGGAGAACTACGGGGTATCATTTAGCCGAGGCTCGTTGGTCGAGAACGACATACCATCGCGGTTATATATTGCTCGAATTCGGTCCTGCTATACTCAGAAAAAATACATTCCGTATAAGTAAGGCGTCTGATTCGGGTTCATACGAACTCCCCGGTTTGGGCATCTTTAACGTTGTTTAGGGTCATACGGACTCCCCAATTTGAGCATTATTTAACGTTGTTTGGAGTCATACGGACTCTCCAGTTTGAGCATTATTTAACATTATTTGGAGTAATACGGACTCCCCGATGATTTTGGGAATCATTTAATATTATATGAGGTCATACGGACTCCCCAATTTGAGCATTATTTAACGTTATTTGGAGTCATACGGACTCCCCGATGATTTTGGGAATCATTTAAAGTTATTTGGAGTCATACGGACTGCCCGTTTAGGGCATCATTTAACACTGTATTGGGTCATACGGACCCAATGTTTAATGTTTAGGGCATCATTTAACGTTGTTTAGGGTTATACGGACTCTCCGGTTTGGGCATCATTTAACGTTCGGACTCCAAGATTCGGGCATCATTTAACATTATTTGGGGTCATACGAACTACCGTGTGTGGGCATCATTGAACGTTCGGACTTCTCGATTTGGGCATCATTTAACGTTATTTGGGGTCATATGGACTCAACAGTTTGGGCATCATTTAACGTTATTTGGAGTCATACGGACTCCCCGATGATTTTGGGAATCATTTAACGTTATTTATAGACATACGGACTGCCCGTTTGTGGCATCCTTTAACGCTGTATTGGGTCATGTGGACTCTCCAGTTTGGGCATCATTTAACGTTATTTTGGGTCATACGGACTCCCCTATGTGGGCATCATTTAACGTTCGGACTCCTAGATTCGGGCATCATTTAACGTTATTTGCGGGTCATACGAACTACCAGTTTGGGCATCATTTAACGTTATTTGGGGTCATACGGACTACCATGTTTGGGCATCATTGAACGTTCGGACTTCTCGATTTGGGCATCATTTAACGTTATTTGGGGTCATACGGACTACCATGTGTGGGCATCATTGAACGTTCGGACTTCTCTATTGATGCATCATTAAACGTTATATTGAGTCATACGGTCAACCCGTTTTGGGCATCACTAAAATGTTATTTGGAGTCAAACAGACTCCCCGGTTTGAGCATCATTTTAAAAAAATTGGAGACATACGGACTACCCGTTTTGGGCATCATTTAGTGTTATTTGGAGTCATACGGACTGTCTGTTTTGAGCATCATTTAGTGTTATTTAGGGTCATACGGACTCCTCGGTTTGGGCATCATTTAATGTTATTTGGTGTCGTACGTACTCCCCGGTAGGGCATCTTTTAACGTTATTTGGAGTCATACGGACTCCCCGGTTTGGGAATTATTTAATTTATTTTGGGTCCAACGGACTCAACAGTGTGGGCATTATTTAAGGTTATTTGGGGTCGTCATGACCCCCGGTTAAGGCATCATTTAATGTTATTTGAGGTAATACGGACTCCCGGGTTTAGGCATCATTTAACGTTCGAACTTCTCGATTTGGGCATCACTTAATGTTATTTTGAGTCATACAGACTCCCCGGTGTGGACATCATTAAACGTTATTTGGAGTCATACGGACTCCACAGTTTGGGCATCATTTAACGATTTTTGGGGTCATACGGACTCCGGGTTAGGGTACCATTTAACGTTTATTGGGTATTTAGTAACGAACAATACAGATAAATATGAGACTTCACGAATGTGCATGCTGATCCTAGTCTATACTGTTCGCAAATGGCGTATTAAAGTCAAGCAATACGATTTCTTGAATGCTAGTGAACTTAAAGCAAACTCGACAATCGCTAAACGATATTTGCCTTTTCATTGTGAAAGTGTTGTTTAAAATGCTATCGAAGAGATGATAGGGCAAATAATAAAAGCACGCCGATATTCTGAAAACATTTTAAAGCGATGTATTTGTATTTGTTTGATGTTTTACACTATACTCAACTCTGATTCAGCTATTTCATGGCGTTTCCTAGGTAAGTAACCATTTATCTTGACACCAGCTAGTCAGTCATACTTACACAATCCTGAGTGCCTTGGAGAGAAAGCCAGTACTACCATTATAAATAAAAGGAAATACCACAGTCAGCCTCGGCATTACGGGTTTGATGTTGACTACGCGCCATACATATTCTGATTTGTTCACTTTGTTCGCGGTATCTTATTTAAAATAAGTTTGGGTCTTCTTGATATGCTTTGTTGGCACAGAAAATCACAAGACGGTTAGTGAAACATTTTTACTTTTTGAAAGATTGAGCGCGTTAGGCGTAACGCTCAGTCGACGACGGTGGAAATCTCATCTTCGCAAGGCAAATGTGATTTGAGCCGAATTACGAGAAAACCAACATTGGTGAGTCTACGTAAAGTATCGACCCTGATCAGCCTAAGCATGCCGCGCAGGCTAACCCGGAGGGACACTTTTCGCCTCCCTTGGATTTCCTGCTTCAGGAATCATTACTCTATACCTCTATCCCCCGGAGACGGAAAGTGTCGGCCCGGATTAGCCTGCGCGGACTGCTGAGGCTGATCTGATTCGATACTTTGCGCAGTCAATACTTTTGGTTTTCTTACGGAACATGTAATTACTTAATTATTACATATAGGATGGAACCTTGTCTGGCGAAGATGTGTGAACCTGTTTAAACGCACAGTCATACATAGTAGAGGTACAGATAAACCTACTCCGTCTTACCCGAATCTACTCAATTCGTCGAAATCCCCTCACAAGTTCATGTAAGTAATATGCGAACAGTGTATTTTTCTATCAGCCTGTCCAGATTACCAGGTTCAGCTGATCTGGATTTACACTGTCCACAAAAGCCAACTTAAAGCTTTAGTGTCACGGGCGGGATAAACCCGGTAGACAATACAACTCTGTCCTCAAAAGCCAACTTGTAGCTTTAGTGTCACGGGCGGGATAAACCCGGGAGACAATACAACTCTGTCCACAAAAGCCAACTTGTAGCTTTAGTGTCACGGGCGGGAGAAACCCGGGAGACAATACAACTCTGTCCACAAAAGCCAACTTGTAGCTTTAGTGTCACGGGCGGGATAAACTCGGAAGACAATACAACTCTGTCCACAAAAGCCAACTTGTAGCTTTAGTGTCACGGGCGGGATAAACCCGGGAGACAATACAAGTCTGACCACAAAAGCCAACTTGTAGCTTTAGTGTCACGGGCGGGATAAACCCGGGAGACAATACAAGTCTGACCACAAAGGCCAACTTGTAGATTTAGTCTCACGGGCGGGATAAACCCGGAAGACAATACAACTCTGTCCACAAAAGCCAGTTTGTAGCTTTAGTGTCACGGGCGGGATAAACTCGGGAGGCAATACAACTCTGTCCACAAAAGCCAACATGTAGCTTTAGTGTCACGGGCGGGATAAACCCGGGAGACAATACAAGTCTGACTACAAAAGCCAACTAGTAGCTTTAGTGTCACGGGCGGGATAAACTCGAAAGACAATACAACTCTGTCCACAAAAGCCAACTTGTAGCTTTAGTGTCACGGCTGGCTAAACCCGGGAGACAATACAACTCTGTCCACAAAAGCCAACTTGTAGCTTTAGTGTCACGGGCGGGATAAACCCAAGAGACAGTACAACTCTGTGCACAAAGGCCAACTTGTAGATTTAGTCTCACGGGCGGGATAAACCCGGAAGACAATACAACTCTGTCCACAAAAGCCAGTTTGTAGCTTTAGTGTCACGGGCGGGATAAACCCGGGAGACAATACAACTCTGTCCACAAAAGCCAACTTGTAGCTTTAGTGTCACGGCTGGATAAACGCGGGAGACAATACAACTCTGTCCACAAAAGCCAACTTGTAGCTTTAGTGTCACGGCTGGATAAACCCGGGAGACAATACAACTCTGTCCACAAAAGCCAACTTGTAGATTTAGTCTCACGGGCGGTCTAAACCCGGAAGACAATACAACTCTGTCCACAAAAGCCAGTTTGTAGCTTTAGTGTCACGGGCGGGATAAACTCGGGAGGCAATACAACTCTGTCCACAAAAGCCAACTTGTAGCTTTAGTGTCACGGGCGGGATAAACCCGGAAGACAATACAACTCTGAATAACAAGATGCGACTCAACTATATTTTATTTAGAGGCTCTGAAAATACAAAAAACATTTTACAGTCGTGTGATTCACACTACCTGTTTAACCCTTTTCCTCATACAACAACTCTGCAGCAGACGACTTTGAAAACATCTAGGCTAAAACATGGAAACTCCCCATAATTGAAGGTAATATTATTTAAAAAAGTTGAAAGAATTGTAGCAAAAGGTGAAATTGCTCGTTTTGAGTAATGTTTTCTTTTGTCACATTGTTTTCAAAAGTCGTCTGCTGCAAAGGCGCCAGGAAGCGTCTTTATCTGGTTAAGGGTTAAATCCCTGTTTCGAGTATCAGTTTTTCATTTTTTGATCCTACATCCCATGCTATCGTTTAACGGATTTGCCTTAAAGTATAGACTATTAGAATAATAACTTCACTTTCCAGTACCATAAACATCTAAATATTGATCGTTAATGCTTCAGTGTTACTGGGTAGACATTAAGCCAAATTGTGTACATTTTCATGACTTTCAATTGACAGTTTTTCAATATTTACTGCCAAAATAGTTTTGGACTATTTATTACATACTTTGTTGTCACTATTAGAAATATTTGCAGAAGTTTCATTATTGCAATATTTCGATTTCTATCTGGTGTTCAGCACCTATAAGCCTTTATATACTTATAGACACATATTTATGCTTCTGCAGCAGAGTATCTTTGAAAGGAACTCCTCCCTATTCTACAATGTTTTCAACTTTATTTAACAATTATACTTTCATTTAAAGAGATGTCGATTAGTTGTGCCTATATGTGCTTAAAGTCACCTGCTTTAGATTGTGCGTCTGTTGGAAAAGGGTTAATACATTGCCTCCGTGCAGAATAACCAAAATCTTCGCTTCTCTCATTCAGATTGTTTAAGCAACATTGATTGCTCTTGTCAGGATCTATAAGCTACTGCATGTGTATTGAAAGTGATCATTATTACAATACATGTCGGCATTCCTGCAGCTCGAAGTCCGTGTGACGTTGTCTTATCAGTATGACCTCGTCCATGGAAGGGGTACACGTTGACTATGAGGACCGGATTCTCGTCCAGGGGAAAGGGTACACGTTGATTATGAGGATCGGATTCTCGTCCATGGGAAAGGGTACACGTTGACTATGAGGACCGGATTCTCGTCCATAAGAAAGGGTACACGATGACTATGAGGATCGGATTCTCGTTCATGGGAAAGGGTACACGTTGACTATGAGGATCGGATTCTCGTCCATGGGAAAGGGTACACGTTGACTATGAGGATCGGATTCTCGTCCATGGGAAAGGGTACACGTTGACTATGAGGACCGGATTCTCGTCCATGGGAAAGGGTACACGTTGACTATGAGGACCGGATTCTCGTCCATTGGAAAGGGTACACGTTGACTATGAGGATCGGAGTCTCGTCCATGGGAAAGGGTACACGTTGACTATGAGGACCGGATTCTTGTCCATGGGAAAGGGTACACGTTGACTATGAGGATCGGATTGGCATCTACACATTCAGATCAAACTCTACACTGTCCACTTTTACTTTCGTAAGCTTTTTTTATAAACTTCTGTTTAGTTATGTTGGTTCTGCTAAATCGAAGAAGATGTGCAGGTATGTTTACGTATAACCCTGTTGTCTATTGTAGGGTCACTATATATGTCCCACGAGAAAACAAACATTGTTGACTCTACGTAAAGTATCGACCCGGAGCAGCCTAAGCATGCCGCGACAGATACCTTTCGCCTCCTGTGGATTTTCTGTTTTAGGAATAATTACTCTATACCTCTATCCCTATGAGACGGAATGTTTCGGCCCGGATTGGCCTGCGCGGACTGTATCAATACATTACGCAGAGTCCATAATGTTGTTTTTCTCGTGGAACGGCTATTCGTGTGCTTTCACCTTTTCATAGTCTAGTTTCCTTCAAACGTGTGATTGATTCCATCTGGCTGTTTTCCCTTTGTTTCTTTTAAATGAAGTCGGATCAGGATCTTTATTATGAACAATAAAGTGATTCAAAAGTAATTTATATTTTATGCATTATATACATGTTTAAGCATTATTGAAAGAATAAATAGTATAAAAATAATCAGAGCAACATATTTACTGATTTGAATCTTTGTTTAACCTTTCTCATATACTAACGCTGCCCGATCCCTTTGAACTAGACGACTTTCGAAAACAATGAGGAGAAGTTGCTTATAATGAGCAAATAAATGATAATATTTTCAATTCGTTGATTGTTTTGTAAAAACATGTGTTGCATATTTGTTCCATGTCGCAAAGGAGTCATATCTGAATGTGGGTTTTCGTGTGCCATAATGTTCACAGCTTAAACATGACAATACCAGCGGCCTTTCAAATATCTTACTTTAGAATGATACTTGTTTTAGTAGTGAATACCTACACACGAGAGAACTATCTCGCGAGAGTTTGTCATGGTTTCCCACATAGTTCCTCATCGTACATCCAGCAATATACTTTTCACGTTGACGCGACACCTAATCATAGAAAAAATAACATAGAGGCCGTAAATTATAGTAAATGGCTGATGTTGTCTTTCTCTATAGTTCCGTTATAATTGTATTTCGTCACATAGTATATTGCAGTGTGGATTAATGTTGCCATCGTTATGTTTATGAATCATATACTTAGAGGGATAAAGTCATTTTGGTTTACGTTAACAGATCATGCGTGTATCTCGTTATTTACATACATGCATTTACATGAAATAAACTACAATATCTTGTCTTCCCATAGTTTGATAAATATCTGGCTTATTTTAAGAACACATGTATGTGAAACTAAATATATATCACTATAAATACAATTCATAGAATATATATTCAACAAAGATTTAGTCCCGTTAGTCCCGTTAGTCTCAACATCGAAATATCCGTGTAGAGAACAATAGATCAAAACATCGAAACATCCGCGTAGGGAGCAAGAGATCAAAACATCGAAACATCCGTGTAGGGAGCAAGAGATCAAAACATCGAAACATCCGTGTAGGGAGCAAGAGATCAAAACATCGAAACATCCGCGTAGGGAGCTAGCGATCAAAACATCGAAACATCCGCATAGGGAGCGACATATCAAAACATCGAAACATCCGCATAGGGAGCAATAGATCAAACCATCAAAACATCCTTGTAGGGAGCTAGAGATACAAAAATGGAAACATCCGCGTAGTGAGTAAGAGATCAAAACATCGAAACATCCGCGTAGGGAGCAAGAGATCAAAACATCGAAACATCCGTGTAGGGAGCTAGAGATACAAAAATCAAAACATCCGCGTAGTGAGTAAGAGATCAAAACATCGAAACATCCGCGTAGGGAGCTAGCGATCAAAACATCGAAACATACGCATAGGGAGCAACATATCAAAACATCGAAACATCCGCATAGGGAGCAATAGATCAAACCATCGAAACATCCGTGTAGGGATCTAGAGATACAAAAATCGAAACATCCGCGTAGTGAGTAAGAGATCAAAACATCGAAACATCCGCGTAGGGAGCAAGAGATCAAAACATCGAAACGCCCGTGTAGGGAGCTAGAGATACAAAAATCGAAACATCCGCGTAGTGAGTAAGAGATCAAAACATCGAAACATCCGCGTAGGGAGCTAGCGATCAAAACATCGAAACATCCGCATAAGGAGCTAGCGATCAAAACATCGTTACATCCGCGCAGGGAGCTAGCGATCAAAACATCGAAACATTCGCGGAGGGCGCTAGCGGTCAAAACATCGAAACATCCGCGTAGGGAGCAAGGGATAAACACATCGAAACATCCGCGTAGGGAGCTAGCGATAAAAATATCGAAACATCCGCGTAGGGAGCAAGAGATCAAAACATCAAAAATCCGCGTAGGAAGCAATATATCAAAACATCGAAACATCCGCGTATGGAGCTAGCGATAAAAATATCGAAACATCCGCGTAGGGAGCAATATATCAAAACATCGAAACATCCGCGTAGGGAGCAACATATCAAAACATCGAAACATCCGTGTAGGGAGCTAGCTATAAAAACATCGAAACATCCGCGTAGGGAGCTAGCGATCAAAACATCGAAACATCCGCGTAGGGAGCAATATATCAAAACATCGAAACATCCGCGTAGGTTGCTAGCGATAAAAATATCGAAACATCCGCGTAGGGAGCAATATATCAAAACATCGAAACATCCCCGTAGGGAGCTAGCGATCAAAACATCGAAACATCCGCGTAGGGAGCAAGAGATCAAAACATCGAAACATCCGCGAAGGGAGCTAGCGATCAAAACATCGAAAACATCCGCGTAGGGAGCAAGAGATAAACACATCTAAACATCCGCGTAAGGAGCTAGCGATCAAAACATCGAAACCTTTCTAATATTGCCGGTCAGTGGTTAAATTATAGAACCTAATGATTTCCTGCCTGCTGTCATGAAATGATGATCTAGTTCGGGAAGTAAACGTGCAGACTGATCTGGGCCGACACATTCCGTTTCAGGGGATAAAGGTACAGAGTAATGATAGCTGAATCCGAAATTCCACAGGAGGCGAAAAGTGTCTATCCGGGTAAGCCTGCGCGGCATGCCTAGGCTGATCCAGGTCGATACTTTACGCAGAGTCCACAATATTGATTTTGTCGCGGGGCGGCTCATGTGAGGATGAGTGTCTCATACGTAAGGAGTAGTTCGAGGGCTTGGTGTGAAACGGTTGTAACTTAAAACCTATTTTGAAAACTCTGGTTTAGGGGCAATTTTGACCCTTTTGTAAACAATGCAAATTTAGGTGCCATTGCTCAGAACGAGCAATGGCACCTAAATTTACATTGTTTACCAAGAAAAGTGATTTAACGCTTATAAAGACTTTATGGCGAGGTGATTAACCTTGGTAAAAAAATACCAATTTTAGATACAACCGTTTCACGCCAAGCCCTCGAGTTGTTCTTTTTACTCGATAGAAATGTCGCACTAAGGCGGGTAAGGGATCTGTAATTGACTGGTGGTATCTAGCAGCACCAACTGAAACCCCATCCGAAGTCACGTTTATTAGATTGTATCAAGTAACAAACACCATAGTGTGTACTAGTTGGAGAGTTATTAGCTTTGTTCAATGTTAAAGGCTGGTATACCAACTATCTAGCTATGATTCGGAAACGAGAGCGTCTACGGTAAGCGTGTTTCGTCAAACGTTAAATGTAGGTCATCCCAAAGGACTACCTATTATGATGAAGGACAGTGAAGTATTTGGTGAGCCTGTGCGAGTCCTTGTTGTACGCATATGCATTATCAAGACCAAAACTCGTTAAACGAGGTTTACCTGTAGGTGAACAAGGGTGTTTTTGTGCGGTGATATTGTGCACCAAGATCTTCATTATGCGCCTGAATCCGAAGTAGTTTGCTGTCCTTACACTCTAGAAATGAAACAGTTCTTGTATACACGGGACGCAGATACATAATAATATGCAACATTCAACACAATATAAGTTCCATTGAATTATGTTCGGGTTGGCAATATTTTACCGGCGCCTTGTGAGAACCAACCTTAGGGCATTTCAACCATTGTAAATCTCGATCTACTTGTGCATCTTGATCCGGATCTGAACTGTACGTAAATGTATTCAAAGAGGAGTTCAATACATTTCTGAGACAACTGTCAATTTGATCCTAAAGCAAGGCTGCGTAGGTAGATTGGTATCTACAAGTATAATACTATACGCTAATGTTGCTTTTCTCAGAGCATCGCTCTTACTTGTACATCGATTGTGAAGCAACTTCTCGACTCGACCTTCTACGTCCTGAAGGAATTCTCCATTCATCCTGACACCATCGAGTCAATACTAACCCCACAACCATGAGCGCCACAAGGTGAAAAATATATTACTACCATGTTGTTAAAGTCTTAAGTATGACCCGTCAGTGAATCGAACCCCGACCACCACACCACCGAAGCAGGTTAACCAGATAGTTAATAAGACACCAAACTGCAAAGACGCCGCTTAAACAGACTAATACAGGACTCTATAAGAGGGGATTAAACTGGTACTTTTCGTAACTCTTTCCCCCATATATATATGCTTTCCGACGCCTCTGCAGCAGAAGGCTTTTTAAAAATATAGTAGCAAAAGAAGAAATTGCTCAAAACGAGCAATTTCTCCTTTTTCCACAATGTTTTTCATAGGTTATCCATTCAATTATAGAAATTTTCTATTTTTGACAAATTATGTTCAAAGTCGTCTGCTGCAAAAAATGTCGTATGAGAGAAAGGGTTAAATGATCTCTCTTATTAGAATCGTCTCAGAACTGTGGGTACACACACCAGATGGTTTGTATGTCAAAATAAATTTAAGAGCATTGGGCTAGTATTCTAGTTTATAGTTTATAGTGATTAACCCTTTCCCTCATACGACAATTCTGCAGCAGACGACTTTGAACATATTTTGTCAAAAAAATAGAAAATCTCTATAATTGCATGGATAACTTATAACTAAAAGTGGAAAACATTGTGGCAAAAGGAGGAATTGCTCGTTTTGAGCAATTTCTTCTTTTGTCACTATGTTTTCTAAAATCCGTCTGCTGCAGAGGCATCAGAAAGCGTCTTTATAAGGGAAAGGGTTAACGAGGGGCGAATAGTTAATTTCAAATCAGGTAGGCCATACTTGACCCAGTCTACGATTTTGTAAAAATGATTATAAGTATTGTATATTTACGTCCGTCAATCGTTTATCTTGGGATATAGGGATTTGAGGAACATTGGTCATAAACGCATAGATAGACATACCTGTTGATGATAACGAGTGTATATTTATATTGTATCAAAATACCAACAAGAGAAAATTGATGCAACGCATCAATGTCGCCGGAAATCCATACTGCAGTTATGCATAACACTTACATTATTGTAGTTGAAAAAGAAGTTATCAACTGAGGGGCATATTGGAACATCAGGGGTCAAGTGGAAATGTGTCATAACTTGCATTTTTATGTCAACGAAGTGAATGTCCTTCATTGAAATACAATTGAAGCATTTCATTAATTATGATCAATCTCCAGTCTAAGTTAGGTTGACCATACACACAGCCAACTAATTATTGACCATAAACAGTAATGGAATTAAGTAATTTTGCCAATCATTAGTCTTAGTATGTTAACAGTGCTTCTATTAAGGAATAATTATAAGATTTGTGAATCCACATACAGAATTCTATTATTTATCAATAAAACCACAACACAGACAAGTTAGGATTTGCATGCAATAGCACGTCATTTTACCTTTCACCTATTAAAGTCACTAGTGGACACCTTTGCAGTAATCTACATGTACTTTTAAAACAATGAGAAAAGGGTTAAATCGCTGAAAACACGAGTTTTCTCAAAATGATATTACTGCAGAGCTCTAGATAAGGGGCATTTTTCATGTTCTAAAATCCTTATTTGAACATTTAACCCTATGTTGTGGTTACCCAAAAAAATCGTCTCAGTGAGACGATTCTTTTGAGTACAAACAACATAAGGTGTGCTTTGAAAATAAGAGAGAAATTGTTGGAAAAGAGCTGAATACCCCTCCTTATCTGGACCTCTGTATTAGCTTGGCATCCTAATTATATCATACTTTGACAAATGTAAAATGTAGTCCAATATATTTACAAGGTCACAATACACCAAATCAATTCCTTCTTTGTTTCCATGTAAATCGACCAACTTCAGTCATCAATTGTCTCACTTTCTAAGCATTTCCCATAAAGAACACCATATATCATTGGAAAGAGTTACCTCTTAGCTTTAAAACAATCTAAAGAAAATGTGGGGTCATGCATTATGCAAGAAAGAACTCACCTGGCGAAAATGGTTACCGTCATTTTCGACAAAAAAGGTCCTGGCCAAACCGGTGTTTAGCATTCTCTACTTTCACTTTCAGACAAGGTCAAAAAAATAAAAGTGATCAAATCAATCATTTCCAGTGCATCCTATACACATTCATAATGCATTTAAACTCATTGTCATATATTCAATACATACTGGTGATGGTATACACTCATTTCTACACAAACAAAGGTTTATTTAGGGACTTCTGTAGTGTAGATCAAAGGGTCCGCGGATGTATTTAGCGTAATTTGACCTACAAAGTAAACCACCCGAAATATAATATCAGCTAAACAGTTCAATCTCATTGAAATTGTTGTATAATTTCAAACTTAATTTCGAACATAAACTGAATCCTACAACTTGTTAGTTTATTGTAACTCTTTCCTTTTTTTTTTATAATACAAATAACAAACTACTGATGTTTTAAAATTATAGTATGATGAGCGCCCTTGTGTCAATGATGCATAACAATATGCGGAACGCAAGCAAAATGCCTGTAGGGAAACTAATGACGCATTTTAAAGTATCAAGGACGAACTCATTTTGTACGAAAGACCCGATTCGTGACCACATTCTTCTTCGCAGAATTGTCGTTCTTTACACTGAGAGTGTTCATTAAAATCATATTTCTATTAAAACCAGTCTCATCTCAGTTTGTTCTTTTCTTCATTTGTTTCAAACCATATACATCTTAAATCACCTATAACTAACTATTTGTAAGTGAGTGTAAAGAAAGGCTCTCTGCAAAGGAGATTGACCTACGCGTTCGGTATTCTCAACAGTTTTAGCTTAGAAACAGTTCATATTTTAGATATACATGGATAAACATTATTAAGTGAAGTCATCACAAAGCAAGACATCTATTTGAACATGAAAATAACATTCAGTGAGTTAAAATTACTGTTTAAAGGAGAATTCGACGTGATTTTATCTCGATATTGACACATTACAGTCTGCTGTAAGTCTAATAGGGACTCATTTGTCTGCGTAAATAAGACAAACAAACAAAAATGCGAGTCAAAATAAAGAAACTTCAAATACTTAAACCATCGGAATATTTATTTCATTATAGATGTGTCATAACTTAGTGTTTTTAAACAAACGCAATTGTAATATGTTCAAGACATTAAAAAAAAAAATCTAATAATAACTCTTTTTCCATGTCATTTCCGAAAAGCTATTAAACATAGAAGTCGCAGGCTTCTGCCCGGCGACTAATAAACGTCCACTAAAATACGAATGTACACTATGCGTGTGGGGTTTATGATTTATGTTGAAAAGGCCAAACAGAAGAAACAATAAATAATGAATTCGATCTAAAGAAAACGCAGCACTGACAGAAGACTGACATATTCGTTTTCTGTTCCAAAGATACCGTGGTTATTCCGCTCATCCCTCGTCGTGGCGGTTTACATTCTTCTATATTACATAAAGAATTCGTGTTTATTTATTATCACTTTTGTAAACTTGTTAACTAAGCTTAATATAACGCTCGCCAAGGCATGTCGTCTAAGTAAACTCGTTTAAAAAAATGATAATACATAAACACTCATGAATTATCCTCTATTTATTATTATTATTATTATAGTTATTATTATTATTATTATTATTATATCACATTTATATAGCACTTTTATTATAAAATACATACGTTCAAAAGTGCTTAACAAACAAATACATACACACAATCTATAAAAAGCATCAGTAGGTATTAAAATATTACAAATGGTAAAAAGCAACACTAAAGCTGTACGGACGGTGGTATATCTACAGAATGTTAAAAAAAAAAAAAAAAAAAACCTTATAAAACTGACAAATTACGGCTCTTGTTTATAATGACATTTAGTTCAATAAAACAGTGTGCCTTCAGGGATGTCCGTGAAGTTGGCAGTCTGGCAGTCTGGCAGCGTGAAGTTAGCAGTCTGGCAGTCTGGCAGCCTGGCAGCGTGAAGTTAGCAGTCTGGCAGTTTGGCAGCCTGACAGCGTGAAGTTAGCAGCCTGGCAGCGTGGCAGTCTGGCAGCGTGAAGTTAGCATTCTGACAGCTTGGTAGTCTGGCAGCACGAACTGAGCAGCGTGACAGCCTGGCAGCACGAACTGATAAGCGTGGTAGCCTGGAATCACGAACTGAGCAGCGTGGAAGCCTGGCAGAATGAACTGATCAGCGTGGCAGCCTGGCATCACGAACTGATCAGCGTGGCAGCCTGGCTGCACGAACTGAGCAGCGTGGCAGCACGAACTGAGTAGCGCGGCAGCCTGGCAGCCTGGCAGTCTGGCAGCGTGAAGTTAGCATTCTGACAGCGTGGCAGCCTGGCAGCACGAACTGAGCAGCGTGGCAGCCTGGAAGAACGAACTGAGCAGCGTTGTAGCCTGGCAGCACGAACGGAGCATACAACTTAATATATATACTTTTACACCAGACTTTTCATGTGAACTAAGCCATATCTCTTTACGCGACATTTTGATTTTAACAGCGCCAGCAGTTTTTACAGAATTTCTGGCAGCCTGGCGCAGTCAAGTTTTTTCGAATTCTTGTGTACATTTACCTCTATTTGCCTCTATTTTTTATCGCTCTCGAAAGCCGAAATCGCGCGATGTTTCTGGTCTTTGATTGATTGAAAAATGCTTGTCTACAAACTTAAAACACTTTATTTTCCCATTTTCATGTAGCTTAGTGTCATCTTACCATACCCCGTAACGGAGCCTTATTTCATGAACGTTTTCTAATCTTTTAAAACAGAAATCAAGTTTTACATGTTTTCAAAATCGGGAAAAAAAAATGAAAAATGAGAAATTCCTTCACAGTAGTTCATTAGAAAAACACGCCTATATAAATGTCGCATACAACTTAAAATATATACTTTTACACAGACTTTTCATGTGAACTAAGCCATATCTCTTTACGCGACATTTCCATTTTGACAGCGCCAGCAGTTTTTACAGAATTTCTGACAGCCTGGCGCAATCTTGGGCAGCGCGAAACACGCTGTACTTTTTTCAACCGGCCTAGATAAAAGATCTTTAGTATATTGTTACGTTCTAATAACTTTTCTTTCAATGAGTTTTAAGCAAAGATAAGAGGTGAAAGATTTCATTAAATCAATTTTTTTCGAATTCTTGTGTACATTTACCTCTATTTTTTATCGCTCTCGAAAGCCGATATCGCGCGATAGTTTCTGGTCTTTGATTGATTGAAAAATGCTTGTCTACAAACTTAAAACACTTTATTTTGCCATTTTCATGTAGCTTAGTGTCATCTTACCATACCCCGTAACGGAGCCTTATTTCATGAACGTTTTCTAATCTTTTAAAACAGAAATCAAGTTTTACATGTTTTCAAAATCGGAAAAAAAAAATGAAAAATGAGAAATTCCTTCACAGTAGTTCATTAGAAAAACATGCCTATATAAATGTCGCATACAACTTAAAATATATACTTTTACACAGACTTTTCATGTGAACTAAGCCATATCTCTTTACGCGACATTTCCATTTCGACAGCGCCAGCAGTTTTTACAGAATTTCTGACAGACTGGCGCAGTCTTGGGCAGCGCGAAACACGCTGTACTTTTTTCAACCGGCCTAGATAAAAGATCTTAAGTATATTGTTACGTTCTAATAACTTTTCTTTCAATGAGTTTTAAGCAAAGATAAGAGGTGAAAGATTTCATTAAATCAATTTTTTTCGAATTCTTGTGTACATTTACCTCTATTTTTTATCGCTCTCGAAAGCCGAAATCGCGCGATAGTTTCTGGTCTTTGATTGATTGAAAAATGCTTGTCTACAAACTTAAAACACTTTATTTTGCCATTTTCATGTAGCTTAGTGTCATCTTACCATACCCCGTAACGGAGCCTTATTTCATGAACGTTTTCTAATCTTTTAAAACAGAAATCAAGTTTTACATGTTTTCAAAATCGGAAAAAAAAAATGAAAAATGAGAAATTCCTTCACAGTAGTTCATTAGAAAAACATGCCTATATAAATGTCGCATACAACTTAAAATATATACTTTTACACAGACTTTTCATGTGAACTAAGCCATATCTCTTTACGCGACATTTCCATTTCGACAGCGCCAGCAGTTTTTACAGAATTTCTGACAGACTGGCGCAGTCTTGGGCAGCGCGAAACACGCTGTACTTTTTTCAACCGGCCTAGATAAAAGATCTTAAGTATATTGTTACGTTCTAATAACTTTTCTTTCAATGAGTTTTAAGCAAAGATAAGAGGTGAAAGATTTCATTAAATCAATTTTTTTCGAATTCTTGTGTACATTTACCTCTATTTTTTATCGCTCTCGAAAGCCGAATTCGCGCGATAGTTTCTGGTCTTTGATTGATTGAAAAATGCTTGTCTACAAACTTAAAACACTTTATTTTACCATTTTCATGTAGCTTAGTGTCATCTTACCATACCCCGTAACGGAGCCTTATTTCATGAACGTTTTCTAATTTTTTAAAACAGAAATCAAGTTTTACATGTTTTCAAAATCGGAAAAAAAAATGAAAAATGAGAAATTCCTTCACAGTAGTTCATTAGAAAAACACGCCTATATAAATGTCGCATACAACTTAAAATATATACTTTTACACAGACTTTTCATGTGAACTAAGCCATATCTCTTTACGCGACATTTCCATTTTGACAGCGCCAGCAGTTTTTACAGAATTTCTGACAGACTGGCGCAGTCTTGGGCAGCGCGAATTACGCTGTACTTTTTTCAAACGGCCTAGATAAAAGATCTTTAGTATATTGTTACGTTCTAATAACTTTTCTTTCAATGAGTTTTAAGCAAAGATAAGAGGTGAAAGATTTCATTAAATCAATTTTTTTCGAATTCTTGTGTACATTTACCTCTATTTTTTATCGCTCTCGAAAGCCGAAATCGCGCGATAGTTTCTGGTCTTTGATTGATTGAAAAATGCTTGTCTACAAACTTAAAACACTTTATTTTGCCATTTTCATGTAGCTTAGTGTCATCTTACCATACCCCGTAACGGAGCCTTATTTCATGAACGTTTTCTAATCTTTTAAAAACAGAAATCAAGTTTTACATGTTTTCAAAATCGGAAAAAAAAAATGAAAAATGAGAAATTCCTTCACAGTAGTTCATTAGAAAAACACGCCTATATAAATGTCGCATACAACTTAAAATATATACTTTTACACAGACTTTTCATGTGAACTAAGCCATATCTCTTTACGCGACATTTCCATTTTGACAGCGCCAGCAGTTTTTACAGAATTTCTGACAGACTGGCGCAGTCTTGGGCAGCGCGAAACACGCTGTACTTTTTTCAACCGGCCTAGATAAAAGATCTTTAGTATATTGTTACGTTCTAATAACTTTTCTTTCAATGAGTTTTAAGCAAAGATAAGAGGTGAAAGATTTCATTAAATCAATTTTTTTCGAATTCTTGTGTACATTTACCTCTATTTTTTATCGCTCTCGAAAGCCGAAATCGCGCGATAGTTTCTGGTCTTTGATTGATTGAAAAATGCTTGTCTACAAACTTAAAACACTTTATTTTGCCATTTTCATGTAGCTTAGTGTCATCTTACCATACCCCGTAACGGAGCCTTATTTCATGAACGTTTTCTAATTTTTTAAAACAGAAATCAAGTTTTACATGTTTTCAAAATCGGAAAAAAAAATGAAAAATGAGAAATTCCTTCACAGTAGTTCATTAGAAAAACACGCCTATATAAATGTCGCATACAACTTAAAATATATACTTTTACACAGACTTTTCATGTGAACTAAGCCATATCTCTTTACGCGACATTTCCATTTCGACAGCGCCAGCAGTTTTTACAGAATTTCTGACAGACTGGCGCAGTCTTGGGCAGCGCGAATTACGCTGTACTTTTTTCAAACGGCCTAGATAAAAGATCTTTAGTATATTGTTACGTTCTAATAACTTTTCTTTCAATGAGTTTTAAGCAAAGATAAGAGGTGAAAGATTTCATTAAATCAATTTTTTTCGAATTCTTGTGTACATTTACCTCTATTTTTTATCGCTCTCGAAAGCCGAAATCGCGCGATAGTTTCTGGTCTTTGATTGATTGAAAAATGCTTGTCTACAAACTTAAAACACTTTATTTTGCCATTTTCATGTAGCTTAGTGTCATCTTACCATACCCCGTAACGGAGCCTTATTTCATGAACGTTTTCTAATTTTTTAAAACAGAAATCAAGTTTTACATGTTTTCAAAATCGGAAAAAAAAATGAAAAATGAGAAATTCCTTCACAGTAGTTCATTAGAAAAACACGCCTATATAAATGTCGCATACAACTTAAAATATATACTTTTACACAGACTTTTCATGTGAACTAAGCCATATCTCTTTACGCGACATTTCCATTTTGACAGCGCCAGCAGTTTTTACAGAATTTCTGACAGACTGGCGCAGTCTTGGGCAGCGCGAATTACGCTGTACTTTTTTCAAACGGCCTAGATAAAAGATCTTTAGTATATTGTTACGTTCTAATAACTTTTCTTTCAATGAGTTTTAAGCAAAGATAAGAGGTGAAAGATTTCATTAAATCAATTTTTTTCGAATTCTTGTGTACATTTACCTCTATTTTTTATCGCTCTCGAAAGCCGAAATCGCGCGATAGTTTCTGGTCTTTGATTGATTGAAAAATGCTTGTCTACAAACTTAAAACACTTTATTTTGCCATTTTCATGTAGCTTAGTGTCATCTTACCATACCCCGTAACGGAGCCT
The DNA here is from genome assembly GCA_031761405.1 of Serripes groenlandicus. NCBI lineage: Eukaryota > Metazoa > Mollusca > Bivalvia > Cardiida > Cardiidae > Serripes > Serripes groenlandicus. The sequence goes on along the minus strand of JASEVX010000006.1, from coordinate 59,493,664 downwards.
TATTTCATGAACGTTTTCTAATCTTTTAAAAACAGAAATCAAGTTTTACATGTTTTCAAAATCGGAAAAAAAAATGAAAAATGAGAAATTCCTTCACAGTAGTTCATTAGAAAAACACGCCTATATAAATGTCGCATACAACTTAAAATATATACTTTTACACAGACTTTTCATGTGAACTAAGCCATATCTCTTTACGCGACATTTCCATTTTGACAGCGCCAGCAGTTTTTACAGAATTTCTGACAGACTGGCGCAGTCTTGGGCAGCGCGAAACACGCTGTACTTTTTTCAACCGGCCTAGATAAAAGATCTTTAGTATATTGTTACGTTCTAATAACTTTTCTTTCAATGAGTTTTAAGCAAAGATAAGAGGTGAAAGATTTCATTAAATCAATTTTTTTCGAATTCTTGTGTACATTTACCTCTATTTTTTATCGCTCTCGAAAGCCGAAATCGCGCGATAGTTTCTGGTCTTTGATTGATTGAAAAATGCTTGTCTACAAACTTAAAACACTTTATTTTGCCATTTTCATGTAGCTTAGTGTCATCTTACCATACCCCGTAACGGAGCCTTATTTCATGAACGTTTTCTAATCTTTTAAAACAGAAATCAAGTTTTACATGTTTTCAAAATCGGAAAAAAAAATGAAAAATGAGAAATTCCTTCACAGTAGTTCATTAGAAAAACATGCCTATATAAATGTCGCATACAACTTAAAATATATACTTTTACACAGACTTTTCATGTGAACTAAGCCATATCTCTTTACGCGACATTTCCATTTTGACAGCGCCAGCAGTTTTTACAGAATTTCTGACAGACTGGCGCAGTCTTGGGCAGCGCGAAACACGCTGTACTTTTTTCAACCGGCCTAGATAAAAGATCTTTAGTATATTGTTACGTTCTAATAACTTTTCTTTCAATGAGTTTTAAGCAAAGATAAGAGGTGAAAGATTTCATTAAATCAATTTTTTTCGAATTCTTGTGTACATTTACCTCTATTTTTTATCGCTCTCGAAAGCCGAAATCGCGCGATAGTTTCTGGTCTTTGATTGATTGAAAAATGCTTGTCTACAAACTTAAAACACTTTATTTTGCCATTTTCATGTAGCTTAGTGTCATCTTACCATACCCCGTAACGGAAAGAGATATGGCTTAGTTCACATGAAAAGTCTGTGTAAAAGTATATATTTTAAGTTGTATGCGACATTTATATAGGCGTGTTTTTCTAATGAACTACTGTGAAGGAATTTCTCATTTTTCATTTTTTTTTCCGATTTTGAAAACATGTAAAACTTGATTTCTGTTTTTAAAAGATTAGAAAACGTTCATGAAATAAGGCTCCGTTACGGGGTATGGTAAGATGACACTAAGCTACATGAAAATGGCAAAATAAAGTGTTTTAAGTTTGTAGACAAGCATTTTTCAATCAATCAAAGACCAGAAACTATCGCGCGATTTCGGCTTTCGAGAGCGATAAAAAATAGAGGTAAATGTACACAAGAATTCGAAAAAAATTGATTTAATGAAATCTTTCACCTCTTATCTTTGCTTAAAACTCATTGAAAGAAAAGTTATTAGAACGTAACAATATACTAAAGATCTTTTATCTAGGCCGTTTGAAAAAAGTACAGCGTAATTCGCGCTGCCCAAGACTGCGCCAGTCTGTCAGAAATTCTGTAAAAACTGCTGGCGCTGTCAAAATGGAAATGTCGCGTAAAGAGATATGGCTTAGTTCACATGAAAAGTCTGTGTAAAAGTATATATTTTAAGTTGTATGCGACATTTATATAGGCGTGTTTTTCTAATGAACTACTGTGAAGGAATTTCTCATTTTTCATTTTTTTTTCCGATTTTGAAAACATGTAAAACTTGATTTCTGTTTTAAAAAATTAGAAAACGTTCATGAAATAAGGCTCCGTTACGGGGTATGGTAAGATGACACTAAGCTACATGAAAATGGCAAAATAAAGTGTTTTAAGTTTGTAGACAAGCATTTTTCAATCAATCAAAGACCAGAAACTATCGCGCGATTTCGGCTTTCGAGAGCGATAAAAAATAGAGGTAAATGTACACAAGAATTCGAAAAAAATTGATTTAATGAAATCTTTCACCTCTTATCTTTGCTTAAAACTCATTGAAAGAAAAGTTATTAGAACGTAACAATATACTAAAGATCTTTTATCTAGGCCGGTTGAAAAAAGTACAGCGTAATTCGCGCTGCCCAAGACTGCGCCAGTCTGTCAGAAATTCTGTAAAAACTGCTGGCGCTGTCAAAATGGAAATGTCGCGTAAAGAGATATGGCTTAGTTCACATGAAAAGTCTGTGTAAAAGTATATATTTTAAGTTGTATGCGACATTTATATAGGCGTGTTTTTCTAATGAACTACTGTGAAGGAATTTCTCATTTTTCATTTTTTTTTCCGATTTTGAAAACATGTAAAACTTGATTTCTGTTTTAAAAAATTAGAAAACGTTCATGAAATAAGGCTCCGTTACGGGGTATGGTAAGATGACACTAAGCTACATGAAAATGGCAAAATAAAGTGTTTTAAGTTTGTAGACAAGCATTTTTCAATCAATCAAAGACCAGAAACTATCGCGCGATTTCGGCTTTCGAGAGCGATAAAAAATAGAGGTAAATGTACACAAGAATTCGAAAAAAATTGATTTAATGAAATCTTTCACCTCTTATCTTTGCTTAAAACTCATTGAAAGAAAAGTTATTAGAACGTAACAATATACTAAAGATCTTTTATCTAGGCCGGTTGAAAAAAGTACAGCGTGTTTCGCGCTGCCCAAGACTGCGCCAGTCTGTCAGAAATTCTGTAAAAACTGCTGGCGCTGTCAAAATGGAAATGTCGCGTAAAGAGATATGGCTTAGTTCACATGAAAAGTCTGGTGTAAAAGTATATATTTTAAGTTGTATGCTTAGTTCGTGCTGCCAGGCTGCAACGCTGCTCAGTTCGTTCTTCCAGGCTGCCACGCTGCTCAGTTCGTGCTGCCAGGCTGCCACGCTGCCAGACTGCCAGGCTGCCAGGCTGCCACGCTACTCAGTTCTTGCTGCCACGCTGCTCAGTTCGTGCAGCCAGGCTGCCACGCTGATCAGTTCGTGCTGCCAGGCTGCCACGCTGCCCAGTTCGTGATGCCAGGCTGCCACGCTGATCAGTTCATTCTGCCAGGCTTCCACGCTGCTCAGTTCGTGATTCCAGGCTACCACGCTTATCAGTTCGTGCTGCCAGGCTGTCTCGCTGCTCAGTTCGTGCTGCCAGACTGCCAAGCTGTCAGAATGCTAACTTCACGCTGCCAGATTGCCACGCTGTCAGGCTGCTAACTTCACGCTGTCAGGCTGCCAAACTGCCAGACTGCTAACTTCACGCTGCCAGGCTGCCAGACTGCCAGACTGCTAACTTCACGCCGCCAGGCTGCCAGACTGCCAGACTGCTAACTTCACGCTGCCAGGCTGCCAGACTGCCAGACTGCCAACTTCACGGACATCTTCAGGGCTCTTTTAACAGACGAAAACGTGTCACAGTCCCTTATTCCTGCTTAAAGAGAATTCCATAGCTTTGGGGCAACAGTCGCATAACTTCTATCACCATACATTGCAGTCCAACATCTTGGGACTACTAGTGTTGTAACGTTATTTTTTTTATTTAAGGTCTCGTTGGGGTATATACACATTTAACTTGTTTTTGACATATTCCGGGGATTTGACCATGCAAGGCTTTGTATGTAAGAGTAAGTGTTCTGTACAGTACTCTGTACTGCACAGGTAGCCAATGAAGATCTTTGAGCACGGGAGTGATGTGGCTGTAACGGGAAGTCCTGGTAATAATACGGGCGGCTGTGTTCTGAACATTTTGCAGCACGTTACAATAGTCGAGTCTTGATGTGACTAGATAGTTCACAAGATATTTCGTGGCGTCACTAGTAAGGTACCGTCTGATATGACCTATTTGCCGTAATTGACCATAGCGAGATCGACAGACCGAGTTCACATGCTGCTCCATGTCCATCCTCGAATCCAGCATCGCTCCAAGATATCTGGAAAATCAAAACAATTCAGATTATGTTGTTTCTGATACGTTTAATAACAAAACAGGCGAATTTTGATTCTAGCTGTCAACTACATTTCAAATTTAGTCAGGACTAGAATGAACTTAACCCTTTCCCTCATATAGATGCTTTCTGACGCCTCTGCAGCAGACAGCTTTTTGAAAACATAGTGACAAAAGAAGAAATTGCACAAAACGTGCAATTTCTCCTTTTGCCACAATGTTTTCCACTTTTTGTTCAATTATAGAGATTTTTTATTTTTTGACAAAATGTGTTCGAAGTCGTCTGCTGCAGAATTGTTGTATGAGGGAAAGGGTTTAACATTAACGTGTCAGACCCGAGTCACACCTAACGAAATCTGACCTTCTGGGGTGTAACCCTTTCCCTCGTACAGACGCATGTTGACACGTCTGCAGCAGAACAGTTTTGAAAACATTGTGGGCAATTTCACCATTTGCTACAAAATGTTCACCTCTATCAAATTATCATACTAGCATTAACAGACACTTTTTCATATTTTAGCCAATGGGTTTTCATTGTCGTCTGCAGCAGTGTTTTTGTTTGTGGGAAAAGGTTAACCAGTTCTGAAAACATTTTGTTCCTACGTTCTTGGAGCCACAACCATTCTCACGAAATGAGATGCTTACAATATTCGATTGTCTGATTTGTGGCCGTAAGCGTCCATGATAAAGTTCCGATTATGCACAGGCATATGTGACCAAAATATTAACGTCATATTGTAGCCTTTGATCTGATTGAAAGATCACGGTTTATCAACGTCCGAGTTTTCATTTGGGAAAAATATGGGAATAAAACACAAAATAACTCGTTGAGATACTACACAAAGAATCGAAGTGTTATTTGTGCGTGCCGAGTTGCGAAATCAGTCGCTTTAACAATGTTGAAGGTTAATGAGCCATCAGACGTACCAATAAAGTATAATTTTCTCTGAAGCATTTCCCATCAAATATCAAGTTTCAATTCCGTAATGAGTCTTTTATAGGGATTCGCGTTAAATTGTGTTAAATTTTACGAACAGTTTACTGTTATTCATTTAGAAGGATTGTCGAATGTTTCAATTATGAGCGACGTTATGCAAAAACCAACCGAACAACAGTTACAAACATTACAGACCCAGCTCAACCTACACTGTTCACTATTCAGATATTTGAGGTTTCAACAAACATCACTTACACATGATGCAGTTGGATATTTAGTATTGGCGCACATGCAAACAATTTTAACTCTTTTATTTATTACGATAATGTTGGTTTTCACGCAACACCACTCGTATGATTAACAAGAACATAATGGAAATCTCTCTGTCTCTGTCTCTAATATCGTAGAAATTCAAGCATTCGGGTCATCTCGCATATAGTGGTAAGAACATGTAAGTCTACTTTGATGTTATACGTCGAATGACAATTTATTGTCATACATAAATAAGTACACTGAGTTCGGCTCAACATGAGTGCAGTTTGACACATGGCGCTACAATGTTCGCTAAACGTTGTTTACGAAACGACAAAAACGTATTGTCCATTTTAATCAGACTGCACGGATGCGCGTATTTCAACACATTATCTACAGATGCGATAAATACGCTTAAGGTGTTTTTCCTAAAACACAGAACAATATTCTGACAATGGAGATAAAAAGAATTTTGTTTAAATTGATGTTTTGAAGTTAATTGAAGTCAATGTTCCTTCTTACGAATTAAAATATATGTTTTTTTCTTCATTAATTGTATGATCGATGACATGTGCCGGTTTTGATTTTTCAAATCAGGTGAGCCCAAGAGCGAAACATGTATTCATACAATTATATTATTGTTATAAAATCAACAGCTAACCATTAATATATGCATATATGTTATATAGTAAAAGAGTCAGTGACAAATGCTTGGTAGTTGAGAGTCAGTCTATGGACAAAGGTAAAATTATGTATTTCTGAACTGTGTATGTTGAGATCAGTCTGTATTTTGTATCAGTCTTACGAGATTATACACACGCTGACAGGAGCTGACTCCAAGTTTGTGTAAGTACTATGTTTACAGCGAACCTCTACGAACGGAATTTGCGGATATACAAATTGACCTGGATCTATGTTTACAATAGTTATATTACCTTTGCCCTTGGGCGAGCTCGCGTATCATTACGTATAACAGGAGACGACTTAACTCATAAATATGTATTAATCTTATAAGATGCAACAGTCTCATGGGGCCATTCAGAGTTCTGTCTTTTGACATTAACGAAGGGCTTACAGCATTAAGCGAACCATATATTGCCAATTGTGCGAACAAGTTCACCTGTGTCCCTCAATTCTACAGCTCGTTGATGACAAATATCACACGAGAGACCCCGTTGATGTTAATATTAACGGTATCGTATTTTTGTCTTTTAAGAGTAATTTAATCAATAGAGAAATAGAGAGAGAAGGTGGCAAAATATAGAAAGAAAGAAAGTGAGAGAGAGGGTCGTGTTAAATTGTATTATATTGCAATTTGCTAAATATAGAAAGAAAGAAAATAAGAGAGAGGGTCGTGTTAAATTGTATTATAATGCAATTTGATCTTTCTATGCAAGAGCATGCCATTGCAACATTATTGTAATAAAGAAACATTTTCTAAGACAGTCGAGCTGCAATCATTTTTTTTGCAAATAAGCGGGACAGTTCCTTTTCGTTCTCTGTGAACATTTCACTAAAGACTAATGATTTCTACATGTACTATATATGACATTCAATATCTTAGAATTATATTATGACATATAAAGCTAGATAAGATCTGACATGAGTTGTCAATTTATATAAAGATAAATAAGATCTGACTTGAGTTGTTAATTTATATAAAGATAGATAAGATCTGACATGAGTTGTCAATTCATATAAAGTTTTATTAAACGAGTTCAAGAAATTTGTTATTAAGCGAGCCTCTGGCGATCTTAATAACTAATTTCTTTGACGAGTTTAAAGAACTTTATGAAATGACAACGAATGTCAGATTCTTTTTATCACATGACCAAACACAAAAGGAAAATATTTTCTTTGCTGTCAGAAAATAGTCTCAACATGTAATACTTAAATAACTGGTAACTATTCACACAACAAAATATTTGTATGACAGATAATGACCCCTTTACCTCGCTCATCTATCGTGACGTTTGTGTTTACCGGATGCACGTTCTCCGTCATTTTGTAAATATTTGCGGATGAATACAAAAATCGAGATTCGGTCATGTTATATTACACGTGTGACATATACAAAATACGTAATGGGTATATTAGATCGGATACAAGCATTGTCATGTGATAAATGCATGTTTCTCTTCGTTTTGTAAAATGAAACATATCATGCATATCCACTTGTACATGACGAGAAGTCAAGCACGCGTAGTAGAGTGTTGTAGTAACGTCGATGTACGAAATTCTTAACATCAATACTGACCCAATCATAAAAGAAGAAATGCACTGTGTCCTGACTGACATTATAACTGGGATGTAACCGGGTTTGGACATTGTGCACAAGAATGTAGACCTAAACAATTGAGAGAACTGGAGAGTGATAACACTAAATATCTGCCTGCAGCGACTACGAGATTATAGTCGCGTCATAATAACTCTAAATGCGGCGTATGACAACAGTTCATTTAAATTAAGACGGTAATTTAGAATAAAGCTAACATCATTAATGACGTGTCAGTACTGAATCTTTAACAAAAGTTTAAAAAAAGAAATTATTGAGGTAAACTTGATTGGAAAAAAACAAACACATTGGAAAAGCCACATGACAGTCATGTGGTATTCATCTTATTTTTGAATCCTTGTTTGAAATAGTTCACAGCTTGGTTATAAATATATTTTTACAAAACTCCATCAATATTTAATAAGTCTTTAATACCGTGCTATATAAATGAAATCAGGTTATCGGCCAAGAGCACTAGTAGAAAGCTTTTAATGATATACCAACAGGATATTCATATTTTGATTGCATTATCAAACGATTATTTTTTATTTTGAACCGGGATGAATCGGATCGTTCGTGAGTGGAATGGTAACTCATGAAAGCGTACTGTATCGTATCAGGTTAAACATAATCCTGTAGGTTAGTTTGTACGTAAGTTCTTGAAAAATGTCAGACTCCCCATAATCATCGGTGTGGATCGCATGGCCGTATGGGAATTATAAACGAATCGCTTGTCTCTTTTAAAATCAAGTCAGTTCTCCTGATTGCATGTGACGTGAATTTTCGACGTTTTCGATAAGAATGTGACTGGACGTACATCTATCATCGTCGCTATTTAATATAGTTAAATCAGTCAATCTATGAATATTAGTGACCCTTTACCACTTGCAGATGCATGTCGACGCAAATTCAGTAGACGCATATTGGAAACAATTCAGTGAACGAAAGAAGAATTTATCACAATGTGTGCAACTCTGAGAGAGGGATTATACAGTTTTATCCGGTACGCATTGCCTTGAGACCGAACCCTTTATTTGTGGAGAGTTTCGGAATATAAGACATATCTATCTAAATACTGGGTGTAATGCTTATCCAATGCGTTTCCTACACATTGAAAAGCCTGATATTAAAGAGGAAATATCTATTTCCGGTGTAAAGCATTTGGAAAAAATATAGGTTTGAACATTACTTAATAAGTTCTATGTAATGTTATAGGTATATTTTGTGGGCCGGATGCCTAATTTCGCAAATATACTTTTGCAGCAAGTTTTACCAAATACAACTGGTAAAAATACACCGGTTGTAATCAGTAGGAAAACAAACGAACACATTTTCAACGCACGATTCGTTTGACTCCAGAAATCTTGAGTCATATCAATTGTGCAAGTCTAAATGCATCGGTGCATTTCAGTATTGACCTTTTATCCGAAGAATGATTACATGGCTCAAGAATTTACGACCTAATTCCATCTGCACATCAGACAAATAGAGACCATTTAGGATTCAATTCAGGATAATAGAGGGTTAAAGAAAAAACATTAACATTTATCCTTATTTTGTTTTGCAGCATTTGGTTTTCCTTAACAAAGTACATAATGATGAGACATTGTCATTGTATCTATAATATCCCTCTTGTGTTCTGTGTTTTGAAGGGTTATTCCTATCTTCAAAGGGAAGGGGAAGAGTAAAAGTGACCCATCTAGTTATAGGCCAATATCATTAATCCCGTGCTTTTGTAAAGTTTTTGAAAAACTCTTACTATGCAGAATCCAATCATTCCTTTCATCGAAATCGATTACATTCCCTTATGTCCAGCAGCAAGGGTTCAAGAAAGAACTAAGCTGTATATCGGCAGCTTTTAACTTACAGGAAACAGTATATGATCTGTCAGAAAAGAATAGCCGTACATATACCGCGTTTCTTGACTTTAAGGCAGCGTTTGACTCTGTCTGGCATAACGGGCTATTCCTTAAACTGGCTAAACTAGGGTTATACGGTAAAATCCTTCG